>CM026401.1:57490885-57668167 GCA_014843695.1 Archivesica marissinica
GTATGTGTATGTATGTATTGTATATGTATGTATGTATTGTATATGTATGCATGTATTGTATATGTATGTATGTATTGTATATGTATGCATGTATTGTATGTGTATGTATATATTGTATATGTATGCATGTATTGTATGTGTATGTATATATTGTATATGTATGCATGTATTGTATGTGTATGTATATATTGTATATGTATGCATGTATTGTATATGTATGTATGTATTGTATGTGTATGTATATATTGTATATGCATGCATGTATTGTATGTGTATGTATATATTGTACATGTATGTATGTATTGTATATGTATGCATGTATTGTATGTGTATGTATATAGTGTATATGTATGCATGTATTGTATGTGTATGCATGTATTGTATATGTATGCATGTATTGTATATGTATGCATGTATTGTATATGTATGCATGTATTGTATATGTATGCATATATTGTATATGTATGCATGTATTGTATGTGTATGTATATATTGTATATGTATGCATGTATTGTATATGTATGTATGTATATATTGTATTTGCATGCATGTATTGTATGTGTATCTATATATTGTATATGCATGCATGTATTGTATATGTATGCATATATTGTATATGTATGTATGTATTGTATATGTATGTATATATTGTATATGTATGTATGTATTGTATATGTATGCATGTATTGTATATGTATGTATATATTGTATATGTATAGATGTATTGTATATGTATGCATGTATTGTATGTGTATGTATATATTGTATATGTATGCATGTATTGTATGTGTATGTATATATTGTATGTGTATGTATATATTGTATATGTATGCATGTATTGTATATGTATGCATGTATTGTATGTGTATGTATATATTGTATATGTATGCATGTATTGTATGTGTATGTATATATTGTATATGTATGCATGTATTGTATATGTATGTATATATTGTATATGTATGCATGTATTGTATATGTATGCATGTATTGTATATGTATGCATGTATTGTATGTGTATGTATGTATTGTATGTGTATGCATGTATTGTATATGTATGTATATATTGTATATGTATGCATGTATTGTATATGTATCTATATATTGTATATGTATGCATGTATTGTATATGTATGTATGTATTGTATATGTATGTATATATTGTATATGTATGTATGTATTGTATATGTATGTATGTATTGTATATGTATGCATGTATTGTATATGTATGCATGTATTGTATGTGTATGTATATATTGTATATGTATGTATGTATTGTATATGTATGCATGTATTGTATGTGTATGTATATATTGTATATGTATGTATGTATTGTATATGTATGTATGTATTGTATATGTATGTATGTATGTATTGTATATGTATGTATGTATTGTATATGTATGCATGTATTGTATGTGTATGTATATATTTTATATGTATGTATATATTGTATATGTATGTATGTATTTTATGTGTATGTATATATTGTATATGTATGCATGTATTGTATGTGTATGTATGTATTTTATATGTATGTATGTATTGTATATGTATGCATGTATTGTATGTGTATGTATATATTGTATATGTATGCATGTATTGTATATGTATGTATGTATTGTATGTGTATGTATATATTGTATATGTATGCATGTATTGTATGTGTATGTATATATTGTATATGTATGTATGTATTGTATGTGTATGTATATATTGTATATGTATCTATATATTGTATATGTATGCATGTATTGTATGTGTATGTATATATTGTATATGTATGTATGTATTGTATATGTATGTATGTATTGTATGTGTATGTATATATTGTATATGTATGTATTATAGTATTATGTATGTATATATGTATTGTATATGTATGTATGTATTGTATATGTATGCATGTATTGTATATGTATGCATGTATTGTATATGTATGCATGTATTGTATATGTATGCATGTATTGTATATGTATGTATGTATTGTATATGTATGCATGTATTGTATATGTATGCATGTATTGTATATGTATGCATGTATTGTATATGTATGTATTATATTGTAGTATTGTTGATGCATGTGGTATATGTGCTGTATTGTATATGTATGCATGTATTGTATATGTATGCATTATAGTATTTTGTATATGATATGTATTGTATGTGATATATTGTATGGCATGTATTGTATATGTATGCATGTATTGTATATGTATGCATGTATTGTATATGTATGTATTGTATATATTTGTATATGTATGCATGTATTGTATGTGTATGTATATATTGTATATGTTTGTATGTATTGTATGTGTATTCTATATATTGTTATATGTATGCATGTATTGTATGTGTATGTATATATTGTATGTATGTATGTATGTATTGTATGTGTATCTTGTATTGTATATGTATGCATGTATTGTATAGTGTATGTATATATTGTATATGTATGTATGTATTGTATATGTATACATGTATTTATTGTATATGTATGCATGTATTGTATATGTATGTATGCATGTATTGTATATGTATGCATGTATTGTATATGTATGTATGCATGTATTGTATATGTATGCATGTATTGTATATGTATGTGCATGTATTGTATATGTATGCATGTATTGTATATGTATGCATGTATTGTATATGTATGCATGTATTGTATATGTATGTATGTATGTATTGTATATGTATGCATGTATTGTATATGTATGTATCATGTATTGTATATGTATGCATGTATTGTATATGTATGCATGTATTGTATATGTATGCATGTATTGTATATGTATGTATGATATTGTATATGTATGCATGTATTGTATATGTATGTATGATGTATTGTATATGTATGCATGTATTGTATATGTATGCATGTATTGTATATGTATGCATGTATTGTATATGTATGTATGAATGTATTGTATATGTATGCATGTATTGTATATGTATGTATGATGTATTGTATATGTATGCATGTATTGTATATGTATGTATATAGTGTATATGTATGCATGTATTGTATGTGTATGCATGTATTGTATATGTATGCATGTATTGTATATGTATGCATGTATTGTATATGTATGCATGTATTGTATATGTATGCATATATTGTATATGTATGCATGTATTGTATATGTATGTATATATTGTATATGTATGCATGTATTGTATATGTATGTATGTATATATTGTATTTGTATGCATGTATTGTATGTGTATGTATATATTGTATATATATGCATGTATTGTATATGTATGCATGTATTGTATATGTATGTATGTATTGTATTTGTATGTATATATTGTATATGTATGTATGTATTGTATATGTATGCATGTATTGTATGTGTATGTATATATTGTATATGTATGGATGTATTGTATATGTATGCATGTATTGTATGTGTATGTATATATTGTATATGTATACATGTATTGTATATGTATGTATATATTGTATATGTATGCATGTATTGTATATGTATGCATGTATTGTATATGTATGCATGTATTGTATGTGTATGTATATATTGTATATGTATGCATGTATTGTATATGTATGTATATATTGTATATGTATGCATGTATTGTATATGTATGTATATATTGTATATGTATGCATGTATTGTATATGTATGCATGTATTGTATATGTATGCATGTATTGTATGTGTATGTATGTATTGTATATGTATGCATGTATTGTATATGTATGTATATATTGTATATGTATGCATGTATTGTATATGTATGTATATATTGTATATGTATGCATGTATTGTATATGTATGTATGTATTGTATATGTATGTATGTATTGTATATGTATGTATGTATTGTATATGTATGCATGTATTGTATATGTATGTATATATTGTATATGTATGCATGTATTGTATGTGTATGTATATATTGTATATGTATGTATGTATTGTATATGTATGCATGTATTGTATGTGTATGTATATATTGTATATGTATGTATATATTGTATATGTATGCATGTATTGTATATGTATGTATGTATGTATTGTATATGTATGTATATATTGTATATGTATGCATGTATTGTATGTGTATGTATATATTTTATATGTATGTATATATTGTATATGTATGTATGTATTGTATGTGTATGTATATATTGTATATGTATGCATGTATTGTATGTGTATGTATATATTGTATATGTATGCATGTATTGTATATGTATGTATGTATTGTATGTGTATGTATATATTGTATATGTATGCATGTATTGTATGTGTATGTATATATTGTATATGTATGCATGTATTGTATGTGTATGTATATATTGTATATGTATGTATATATTGTATATGTATGCATGTATTGTATGTGTATGTATGTATTGTATATGTATGTATGTATTGTATATGTATGTATATATTGTATGTGTATGTATATATTGTATATGTATGTATATATTGTATATGTATGCATGTATTGTATATGTATGTATATATTGTATGTGTATGTATATATTGTATATGTATGCATGTATTGTATATGTATGCATGTATTGTATATGTATGCATGTATTGTATATGTATGTATATATTGTATATGTATGCATGTATTGTATATGTATGCATGTATTGTATATGTATGTATATATTGTATATGTATGCATGTATTGTATATGTATGCATGTATTGTATATGTATGCATGTATTGTATATGTATGTATATATTGTATATGTATGCATGTATTGTATATGTATGCATGTATTGTATATGTATGCATGTATTGTATATGTATGTATGTATATATTGTATATGCATGCATGTATTGTATGTGTATGTATATATTGTATATGCATGCATGTATTGTATGTGTATCTATATATTGTATATGTATGCATGTATTGTATGTGTATGTATATATTGTATATGTATGTATATATTGTATGTGTATCTATATATTGTATATGTATGCATGTATTGTATGTGTATCTATATATTGTATATGTATGTATGTATTGTATATGTATGCATGTATTGTATATGTATGCATGTATTGTATATGTATACATGTATTGTATATGTATGCATGTATTGTATATGTATGTATGTATTGTATATGTATACATGTATTGTATATGTAAGCATGTATTGTATATGTATGCATGTATTGTATGTATGTATTGTATATGTATGTATTGTATATGTATGTATTGTATATGTATGTATATATTGTATATGTATACATGTATTGTATGTGTATGTATATATTGTATATGTATGCATGTATTGTATATGTATGTATGTATTGTATATGTATGTATTGTATATGTATGTATGTATTGTATATGTATGTATTGTATATGTATGTATGTATTGTATATGTATGTATTGTATATGTATGCATGTATTGTATATGTATGCATGTATTGTATATGTATGTATGTATTGTATATGTATGTATGTATTGTATATGTATGCATGTATTGTATATGTATGTATATATTGTATATGTATGCATGTATTGTATATGTATGCATATATTGTATATGTATGCATGTATTGTATATGTATGTATATATTGTATATGTATGCATGTATTGTATATCTATGCATGTATTGTATGTGTATGTATATATTGTATATGTATGCATGTATTGTATGTGTATGCATGTATTGTATATGTATGCATGTATTGTATATGTATGTATATACTGTATATGCATGCACGTATTGTATATGTATGCATGTATTGTATATGTAAGCATGTATTGTATATGCATGCATGTATTGTATATGTATGTATTGTATATGTATGCACGTATTGTATATGTATGCATGTATTGTATATGTATGCATGTATTGTATATGGTATGCATGTATTGTATATGTATGCATGTATTGTATATGTATGCATGTATTGTATATGTGTGCATGTATTGTATTTGTATGCATGTATTGTATATGTATGCATGTATTGTATGTGTATGCATGTATTGTATATATATGCATGTATTGTATTTGTATGCATGTATTGTATATGTAAGCATGTATTGTATATGTATGCATGTATTGTATTTGTATGCATGTATTGTATATGTAAGCATGTATCGTAATCGAAGAAATAGCAACATCGTTATGAGATAAATATCCACATACCTTTAGACTAACAAAGGGCCAATAACGAGGGATATGTCATTAATGCTAACACAATGGCAGTGAGTAATTCTGAGAAAGGCCAAGAAAAATAGAACTGGTGTATACATTAACATTCAACATTATTGGCTGGCATTTTATGATGAGTGATATTGTCCCTTGCTGCTAGAATTTCCACCACGCTGCTGTGGCCTCCGTGTTCGAATGGTTAAGGGCGTTTACTTCAAATCACAAGCACCTCATCGATGTAGGTTCGAATCAGCACACAGGGGGTGTCGAATTATTTCAAGTGAGTTAGCTATCCGGGTTCTAACCGTGGTCCCATACGTGCTTGCAATGCCAATGTGTTACCGCATATGACTACACGTGTACTAAGTGGGCTAGCAAGTAGTGATGTATGAAACGAACGAACGAGTGAATGAATGAATGAACGAACGTTGTTTGCTATTCGGATAGGTGCTTTAGCTCCACTATTTGAAGAGCAATCGACATACAGCCTGATCAGGATCTATGTTGTTTGCTATTCGGGCAGGTGCTTCAGCTCCACTATCTGAAGAGCAATCAGCATACAGCCTGATCAGTATGTAAAACGTGTCGACATTCATGCGTAATACAACGATTTATCCTGAATAACACGAGGTATGGCACAGATGTACCGTTATATCTCACATGTGTGCCTATGAATATTTATTTGTAGACTAATCTTAGTTAAATTATCTCTAATCGAAAGTATCGCGTGTTCAGTATTGACTCCAATGACAGCAAACGTCAATTCAGGAGCGCGGATGACCGTTATATGAAACCCTACTATCACTTTTGAAAGCTTGTATACCACAAAAACATTGATGCAATGTTAATGTTCGAATGTATTCAGATGAATGTGTTGTAGCTATGCATTTATACGTGAAAAAATACATTTTATTTCCGTTTTGCAATGCAATGTCGCTTTAAAATGAATGTGGAATAATACATTCTAGCTAGGTGAGATATTGAACACATTGGGTATATTGGTTGCCTGCATGGCTGTTGTTACAGACGGATATGTAGTCCAGTGGTAACACAAGGTTCGATCACCCGTCTGACCCTAATAAAATTAACAGTCTTTCAGATGTGACTTTAATACCGAGGTCTCGTGTCGGTGCTTTACACCATGCACGTAAGAGAACCAGAGGATACTCTGGAATGGGTCTCTGTCTGTATCATTGCACTATCCTCCAACAATATAAAACGACTAATCTGTTAAGGAGGCGTAGCTCATATGGGCAACCGGTAGCGACGATAAATAAACGTAAAGCATGGCTGTTGTCTTATTCTTTTATTATGTAGCTTTTTATGTTCATCTTATGTCTAATGTTGCTGTTCGACTAAATAAGCATGTTTTGTTTTAGCATAGAGTGTCTAATTTAATTCAATATTTTTATTTTCCATAGCTGTTTTACTCTTATTCATATACATATGTTGTTATATAGTCGGTTATAAAAGCTCATCAGAGCTTATGTTATTTGTGATATGTCTTGCCGACTCAAAATAAAATTTATCTTATCTTATTGTAAAGGAAACATATATTGTGATTTGTTTAGCCTAATTCCGCATAATGAACTAGTATAGAGGCGAACATACTAACAAAGTAGAACAGCCTTACGATACTCCACTATTCGATATCATGATAAACAAGTGTGTTGTGTGGTTATTTGTTCCTATTGGCATATAGAGACATAACCGGAACTGACGTATTATACAGAGCTCTAAGCATCAACAATCTAAACTAGTAAGTAGTAGGGAAGTATATGAGATGGTACGGTGGTCGCCAGATTGGACAGGTTGGTTTTCACCGTGTTCTCCGGTTTCCTCCCACACGAATGACCACAAATACGTTTTCATCTGCGCCAAAGAGAGTAATTAATATAAGTTGTTAAAACTTGCTTCGCAATCGTTAAAATAAACGGTGGTTGCCAGATCGGACAGGTGGGTTTTCACCGGGTACTCCGGTTTCCTCCCGCACGAATAACCACATATACGATTCATTCGCACCAACGAGAGTGATTAATATAAGTTGCTAAAACTTGCTTCGCAATCGTTGTAAAATAAAAGGTGGTTGCCAGATCGGACAGGTGGGTTTTCACCGGGTACTCTGGTTTCCTCCCACACGAATGACCACATATACGCTTTCATCCGCGCCAACGAGAGTGATCAATATAAGTTGTTAAAACTTGCTTCGCAATCGTTGTAAAATAAACGGTGGTCGCCAAATCGGACAGGTGGGTTTTCACCGGGTACTCCGGTTTCCTCCAACACGAATGACCACATATACGCTTACATCTGCGTCAACGAGAGTGATTAATATAAGTTGTTAATTGCCTCACTTTATGGGTTATTGTTAACAACATCACCACTAACTCTATAAATGGTAGTTTTATAAAGTTAACAAGTGGATACATTTGCTTATGAATTAAGGTATTATTTTTTATAAACAAACTTTAATAACATAGAAACAAGTTATTCTATTATCATTATTATCCGATGGATTCACGGCGGAACGGCTACATGTCCACCTCGTGGTGTTCTCAGTTCGCATCTCATCTCTCCACAACAACGGTGGTGTACCAAAACTGCTTACATCTACAGTGATTCTATATACCCATCGTGACTGATGCATGAGGACCGGGTGTGGTACATTTAAAGTAGCAAGAACTTGGTACGCACTCGATCCAAAATATCACACTTGACGATAATGAGAAGTGAGAGCGCGAGCACTTGATAGGATGTCCGCATCACAACCGACGGGATTCGAGTTCGAGCCCCACCCTGGTGGTGTTGGTCTCCTTGGACACCATTAAATCCACATGTCTTCACTCTCCCACATGGCAATGTAAGGTAGCAGTCACAATGTCATGGACACGAGATATCATGGGAGCCGTCTCTAATATGGCTCGACCCATTTTGTTACTTTCTTTGTATATATTGCTATGCATATCCTGTGTCGTAATAAAGGACAATAAAATATGATTAAACTGGAACGAGATCAATTCAAAGTTGATTAGAATTGTTTTGCAATAAACATGCCGACTATCAATGAGTGGATAGGAAGATAACTTAAATGCTGCAGATATTTTTTTTACACACATTTGTTCTTACAACTTATATTATAGATGGTGGTCAGATCGGACAGGTGGTTTTCTCCGGGTACTCCGGTTTCCTCCCACATGAATGATCACATTTACGCTTTCATCCGAGCCAACGAGAGTGATTAATATCAGTCGTTAAAGCGTGTTTCGTTGTAAAATAACTAAAGTTTAAACTAACTTATATTAATCACTATCGAGACCTATCGAGAGAAAGAGAGAGAGAGAGAGAGAGAGAGAGCGAGAGAGAGAGAAGAGGTATGTGGTATTTAAATGCTCTTGCCTAAGGACACAATTGTAACGGCTCCAGCTGGGCGTGAACTCCGGTCTGTTCGCACCTGAAGCGAACGCCCTACCATTGCGCTATCACGACGTCCACTAAATATAGTATACTATGTGGACACAAGAACTACCTTACCGTATATAAATGAATATTCAACATTATACAGAACAACACAATACAAATGCCACAAATTACTCACGCTATAAAAGTGTTAACTCCGACCTCTGTCATGTTCCTTCTAATCACATGCCAGTTATTCCGTATTAAGGACTTCTGTACATCTGTCAAATCGGATGTCAACCTTTCGGATTTGGGAGAAATCTGCGTTGAACTTCTCAACCCAATTCTCTCTAAAACACATCCCATATTTAAAACAAATTCCCATCTATGTCGTTATTGAAATCAAACACTATCCATTGCATCACATCCATTGCGTGATACAGCATTCAAAATTAAATACACTCGTCTACACCGCTCCTTCAATATCAACTTAATGATATTTATCACAATTTAGAAAATATTCAATTTACATTACATATTTGTATTTTGTCTCATGTCTGTCTCTACAACAGCAGTTGAATCACGTGTGTATCTAGTGCACTTCAGTTATTAATCGTTGATGATACGCCGTTTAAAATCCATACAAATAGAGTAGAACTCAAGGATACGAACAGTGTGGTGGAAAATAGCAATAAGTATCATGTCACATCCAATACTCCTGAACACTAGAGTTAATAAATGCAATACCATCTTCCACACTTGCGATTTTCTCACTCACTTGTCACCAATCACCTATGGTGTTCAATCCTCATTCTGTGAAGTACGTGTGTGTGATTGCAAGCAGGTGTGTTTTGTGTGTGTTTTACGTTTATTTATCATCGCTACCGGTTGCCCATACCAGCGACGCCTCCTGAAGAGATTAGTAATTTTAGATTGTTAGAGGATAGTACAATGGTACAGACAGATACCCATTCCAGAAACTCCTCTGGTTCTTTTACGTGCACGGTGTAAAGCACCGACACAATACCTCGGTTTAACGTCCCATCTGAAATATTGTTAATTGTATTAGGGTCAGGCGGGGGATCGAACCTGCGATCCCTGGATTACCAGTCTAGCGTGTTAAACAGCAACAATAGACTGTTGCATTCCCCCCTACAATTGTCTATTCGTTGGAACCCCGCCCTCTCGTGACATTGCCCCACTTCTTACCAATGAGGTGGTATTAATAATGTCTCGCCTAGTTATATCTGTTTTTAAATGCATTGTATTTAACTGAGCACGTTTTAATTGCACACACTGTCCTCACCCCCGCAATCATCAAAGGCAAATAGATACGCTTGGAAACTTGAAATGAAATATCCATAGATACGTATAGTGTTTGACAATTGCGTAGGTGAAAATGAAACATTATGTCGTCCATAGTTCAGAGGCATGGACAACGTAGTGGGAACGGGAATCTAGAAAGTCAGTACGTACTTAAATTGTTTATTGTAGTGGCATGTATTATAACATACAATTAAATGTGCATTTCCAAACTAAGGAATAGTATAAACCAAATTTACCATCACGACATATGTCTGAATTCTAGTCGATTTAGGTGTAGAGTTGCCTCAATTCGCATAGAAACTGGAAGGTATGAACATCTACGTTTAGAAGATCCCAACTGTCCGTTGTGTAGTGGTATGGACGCTGAAAAGCAACTACTATTTAAAGGACAAGCCATTTCTGACTTATGAGACACCTCTTTTTATGAACATCAGTACTTCCCGAATCCTATGCTTGTATGCCAGACGCCAGGCTGGTAGGCAATCGGTAACCATTATTTAACTAGCTGGCGGCTCACCAACCGGCCATATTAGGAAGAACCCCTGACGAGATTCGAACCTTCGATCTCCCGCTCCATAGGAGGACGCCTTAATCACTAGGCCACATAAATTTCCCGACCCACTTGGCCAATATATCATCTACAATGTATTGGCACCTGGTCACGTGATATCCATATATATACATATTATATATACATGTATACAGTGAAATCTTTGTGGACGTCGTGATAGCGCAGTGGATGCATGTTCGCTTCAGCTGCGAAAGGCCCTGAGTTCGAGCCCCGCTGGAGCCGTTACAAGTATGCCCTTATGCAATTAAGGCATTTAAATTCCACATGCCTCTTCTCTCTCCCTCGTGGTGATGGATTCCATCAGGAATGATTATTATAAGTTGTAAGACTATGTTTCACAATAGAGCTAAAGTAAATTTGTGAAAAAGTGAAAGATGTAATACTGGTCGTCGATAACCTATATTTAAATTACGGTTCATTGGGACACCCACTAGTATATGAAACATAGTATGCCCTTTCAAATAAGCTAAATTCCATGACCTTGATATTGAAACATCAACGATTAAGCATTCATTGTATTCTTGGGACAAATACCAGAGCAGGGGTTGGTCATCTGGGGTACGGACAAAAAGGCACCGGAAAAAATGGCACCGGAAAAAAGGCAACGGAAAAAAGTCAGCGGAAAAAATGTCACCGGAAAAAAAGGCAACCGGAACAAATGGCAACGGAAAAAATGTCACCGTGAAAAAAGTGCACATGAAAAAATGTCACAGGAAAAAAAGGCACCCGTAAGAAATGGCAGTATGGAAATTTGGAAAAAATGGCACCTCAAGAAAAAATGGCGCCTTATTTATTTTTTCTGTATGATTGCTTAAAAAACACTTAAATGAGTACATTTAAATGATATATTGCTAAGACATGTGAGCAGCCACTCTTTCAGAAGTACAAACACTAAGTGTTTGTGTAATCAACCATTCCGGTGACATTCAGTGGAAGTCTTGATAGCGCTGTGGATGCGCGTTCGCTTCAGGTGCGAAAGGTCCGGAGTTCGAGCCCCGCTAGAGCCGTTACGATTGTGTCCTTAGGCAAGGCATTTAAATTCCACATTGCCTCTTCTCTCATGGCGATGGATTCCATCCAAAATGAGGTCTCGAGAGTGAATAATATAAGTTGAAAGAACTTGTTACTCAATCGAGCTAAAATAAATTTGTATAAAAAATAGTCGACCATTTCTTCCAAGGTGATTATGCCTAGCAGTTAATCCACTCCTTCAGAGGGTGCAATTAACAATTGTTGCTATAAACACGATGAACGAACGATGTAAGTTTATTTATAGTCGCCACCGCATAAATGCATTTGGGCGACTAGTTTCTCTACGGTGTTTATGTCGATATCTCTAAGATGTTTATGTTGACAGCTGTGAAGGCATCTTCGTTCTTCGCAGGGTGACAAGTCCTGTTGCTTCTTTCGAATGGGTCCTTTGTAGGGCCACCCTCCGCTTGTTGGTCATCCCGCAGCAGCATTAATACGGATCTGACAGTTAGACATCTGGTCGTCGATTGTCGCAACTGGATCAACCGTTACTCATACCAGCATCGATGCCACGGCCGTTGCCGCTCCCTCAGGTCCACCGTCTCGTCCATCCGCCGGAGGAGAAAGAGCGAAAAAGCCAGCGAAGCTAGAAGAGACGGCGGATCTGTCCTGATGTTCCATAGCCGTGGATCGACATACTGGAGAGTTTCCCTTCGCAAGATCGACGACCAGAAGATCCCAGAATCCTACGCTGCTGCTGCGGAATGTGCCCCGGTCACGACTTGCACGTCGTGAGGAGATCGACCGAGATAAACACGACTTATTGATTATGTTATCATGAACAAACACAGGTTTCAATTATGAAGGCGTGGCTTCACTTTCCACTAAAAACTTGTATTATTAAATAAAAATATATCTATAGATATGTAGTCCAGACCGCTCGCCCATATGGTTCGCCGGAGGCGAGGGTAAATAAGCTCAATCATCTATAGTCCAGTGACGGATCTGTAGCCCAGTGGTAACACGCTGGACTGGTAATCCAGGGATCATAGGTTCGATCCCCCGTCTGACCCTAATAAAATTAACAGTCTTTCAGATGGGACGTTAAACCGGGATCTCGTGTCGGTTCTTTACACCGTGCACGTAAATGAACCAGAGGAGACTCTGGAATGGGTCTCTGTCTGTATCATTGCACTATTCTCCAACAATTTAAAATGACTAATATCTTCAGGAGGCGTCGCTCATATGGGCAACCGGTAGCGACGATAAATAAACTGACCGATGTCTCTCATTACAAAGATTGCTACATACAACTTTCTGATTGCGGGTGAAACTAAAACATGACCGAGAAGCTACTCAGTAGCTTGGGATGAAATGGAGCCTGGACATAATAATTTTATAGCAACATTTGAAAACTTCGCTTGGAAGTAATTTCAATTAATGATCCATGACATTGCTACAAACCAGTGAATTCTGTCCAATCGCAGGCCAGAGAATCACAACATGACATTACTGCATAATTCTAGTTTATAACAGCGCTAGTTACACAATGTGACGATCGTAAATAACTCTCCTTGCTCATAGTCAGAGTTTTTATCTGAATAAACCTGTCATCCACTTGATAGTTTTATTATACCTCCATCCCTTGTGCCATTTTCTGTTCGCGTAGACAAATCAACGTATAAGTCATAAAATGTAGCCGGAGATGATGGGGATGGTGGAATTTTATACACGTTAATATGTTCCCGAACAATCAGCTCTGTGTGTGTCTTCGGTCAGTGATAAAATTAATTAATGCCAACATGGGGCTGGAGAAACTGTAATCATGGCAGCGAGCTCATATGATAGCTTCCATCTTAAAATAGTTTTCAATGCACGCCATTTATAAATCTAGACAATCGTTCCAAGTTCCCAAGTGTTGTTTCATTTTCGCAGTTTGCAGATTGCAACAACATAATTATTAAGACATTCAAGTTTAATCATGATTTTAATAATATAATATACAGTCTACAGCCGCTATGTCAAAGTCGGTTATGTCGAATGATCCGGTTATCTCGAAGTCGGATCAAAGTCACGTTTCAGACACTATCGCTTACATATAACTGGCTCTGTTTATATGGAATTTCGTTAAGTCAAACTTCGGTTATGTCGACGTATTTTGTTCGGCCTGATGGAATTCTTCATAACGGGTGTATATTGTATATACATGCAGTCAACTAGACTATGGTAGTACGACGGAGTATGTGACATATTATGTGTGTTTTACGTTTATTTATCGTCGTTACCGGTTGCCCATATGAGCGACGCCTCCTGAAGGGATTTGTCATTTTAGATTTTTGGAGGATAGTGCAATAATACAGACCCATTCCAGAGTATCATCTGGTTCTTTTACGTGCACGGTGTAAAGCACGGACACGAGACCTTGGTTTAACGTCCCATCTGAAAGACTGTTAATTTTATTATGGTCAGATGGGGGGATCGAACCTGCGATCCCTGGATTACCAGTACAGCGTGTTACCACTTGACTACAGATCCGTCTGCGAATCGCTGATGGAACCGTTGTGACGAAGTGGTGCTGTTGCGAATCGTTTGGAAACGGTTGCGTCACTTGTCGGTGGCTGTATTCCTATGTCTTCAAGTATAAGCATAGCATTATATATATATCATTGTGTTAGTACATTGTACATTTATGTGTGTAATTGGATTGCATGTACAATGCTATAACATCTGTTTAATCTTCCAAATTTGCTACCGGATATGCTAACCAAATTAGTGTTATGTCTCCAATCGTTCCCCTCTCCGTAGCATGCATGAATATCGATTCGATATGTTAGAATATATACGGCCCTGCTGATACACTGTCCGACCGTGTACCTACGCCGTCTCTTGAGACCATCACCGTTGCTATGTATATAATAATAATAATCTAATATTAAATTCACTCGTTTTATTCCTTGAACATTGTGTGTACAAGGCCCTAGGTTTCAGAGCGGTGACGGTAATTGACGTCAAAATAAATATCACTGCACCACTGCGAGTTTGATTCCTGTTGTGGAGATACCGGGTTCTGTAAGCTGACCAGGTGACGTGCGGTAGTTCGGCGACTCTACACGTGTGCGTGAATGTAAGCCAAAAAGTCTACACTGGTTCTTTTACGTGCACGGTGTAAAGCACCTACACGAGACCTCGGTTTAAAGTCCCATCTGAAATATTGTTAAATTTTTTTATGATCAGACGGGGGATCGAACTATGATATTTTCCCTAGAATCTAGCACTAGGTAAGGAAAGCCGATCCGAGTGCTAAAGATGCTTCAAATGCAAAGACCGATGCTCCTCCGAGATGGGTGGGCTTTCCTTATCTGCAACTCTATGATATATTTATTTTCTCACCTTGCGTATGCCTTTGGTGCACTTTACACATTATGTCCTTTTTTACGTTTATTTATCGTCGCAAACCGGTTGCCCATACGAGCGACGCCTCCAGAAGAGATTAGTACAAGGTGTACAAGATACAAAAATGTCTTCAGTTGCGTGGCGGAGTATGGTTACAATAATGTAATTTCTTGGAATAACCTTTGTGATTATGGGAATTATTTTTAGATGTACATGTGTGGAAATACTAGCTGCTCACATTCGTGATTTTGTTTTCTGGAAATTTAGACTAATTTGGAATTTACCTGCAAAAAACTACAAACAATAGAAGTGAGCGATTTGTTCAATATTCGATAACACTGGATACGCCCGCGGCTTACCTGTCGTATTATTATACGTTACCTGTGGATTAACAACCTTATTAAATGTGCAAGGTAAATAATGGCCGATGGCAATACTATGTATACCTTAAATAAAGGTGGAGAAAATATGATAGAACTTGAACCTGTGCTTATGAAAGACAATATGGAACGGAAGTTCAAGTGCCTTCAAACAAGTCGAGCCATATTCCCAATGATGAGAAGGTACCAACCCCAATGGTACCTAACACTAAACTCATAAGCACCTATAGTCCCAGTGATGTTAGTACTATAATCAATAGTAACCAACCGAATGACAAACAAGTGGCAGATGTACTGGAGCACCAGCACTTACTAGACCTTGCGGAAACCTTTCCCCGTGATATGTGCGTGCAACAGCTCCTCCTGGAGTATCACAATGACGAGAATAAACTCAAACAAACACGTTTATTGATGTTCGAGAATGTTCGTTCACTGGATGACTTTCCGTTTTCACTTACATGTGATCTCAAGCAGCGAGTTACTCGTAGCGGTCAAACGGCGACAGTCAAACTGGCATACGATATCTATGATCTTTTGTCAGTGATCAAAGGAGCAGACCCACATAGCATTGCAGAACTCATCAGTGTTTCCAAAAAGTCAAATAGGCTATGTTCTACACCAAAACCAGCACCAAAGTCCGTTTCTTCTGAAACGGGTACGTGTTCCTGTAGTGTCGAGGTATCGCAATTAAAGCAAACTGTTACCAGTCTACAGGCAGACATGCTACTGATCAAACAACGACAAGCAGCTTCAGAAAATGGAAGAAACTCAGAAATCAAAGACATCAAATCCAGTATAGATGAGTTAAACAAATGTGAAATCATCAGTGTCAAAACTTGAACAATTTGTATCAGATAAACTGGAATTCTGCAAAAGTGGAGTATTTAAAACCACTGATGATGTTATGCAACTCAAGTGTTCTATAACTACACTAACTACTTCCCTGTCAGATATAAAACATGTTGTAGACGGCTGCAGTTTTCAAAAACGCAGTTCCGGATCTGGTACTCAGGTGTCGGGTGATTGTACATCGGTCCAAAATATCCTACCGACCCCATTACATGTACATACACCAGAAACCAATGTTACGAACGTAACGTCTAGCAACCATCAGGCATCTTAATTCGATCCGTTATTACACACGGCCACAGACAGAAACGTACATTGCAGTGAAAGCAAAACCCTCAATAATTGTTGTCCCCGATGATGAGGAAAATATCCTACCGACCCCAACACATTCATCAAATACCAATGTTACGAACGTAACGTCTAGCAACCATCAGACATCTGCGTTCGACCCCTTGGCCTGTCAATACCCACGGCCACAGACAGAATCGTACTCTGCAGTAGTAGCAAAACCCTCGGTAATTATTGTCCCCGATGATGAGGTAAATACCTCCACATTTGGTAATATGCAAATTCCAACCCATGTTTCTCACAGAAATACTAATGTTAGTAACCCGAAAAAAGAGTGGCCACGTTATCGTCGCTATGGCCGCCCGATAAACTTCGGTATAATAAATAAAGAAATTGCTGCGAAAAGTGCGCGAAATGTAAATCGCTACCAGCAGTCAAGTCAGTACAACCCCTCCTACAGTGAGCCTGAGTCAATAAATGATGATGTAGAGGAAAAATTCGATAGCTATGTCCGACGGAGAACTAAACGGTTTTACGTCGGAGGATTCAAACCCAGTATCACTGAGAACAAACTTTCCAGATATGTGTCCAATCGCGGACCCACTGTAACCAAGGTCTCCATATTTAGGAACCAAAAATACCGAAATGTAACCATTCGCATTAATGTCGAGGACAACGGAAAGGCCGAGTCCCTTACTGATGACCCGTATTTTTGGCCGCAGGCTATAGTCTGTCGCCCATGGTTGTCCCATAATGCGTATAAAAGCAATCAATATACACATGATGACTATTCTAACAGGAATCAGGGCTCGGAGAACTATAGCTCGTCACAGAACACAGGGCTGTATCATGGTGACTCATGGTTACATAATAAACAATACACCGCCCTTGCAAACCGTGATGATGTTGATTAAATATAGTGAAACTCTAAATTTGCACAATAATGACTAGTGAAAAATACACACACTATAACTTTGCCACGTGGAACGCCACGGGCATTATGTCTAGCAGTAGTTATATGAGCGACTTTTTGACTGATAATAATGTCGATTTCTGTGGGATTAGCGAACATTGGCTATACAGGCATGATTTAAATTTTCTAGACTGTATTAACAGTAAATATGTAAGTCATGCTAAGTCTGACCCAGATCTGGATACACCCAGTAATCGTAGAGTTGGAAAAGGTGGAATCGGTATATTATGGCGTAAAGAACGGAGTCACATTGTAACACCCATAGACATTACAACTCAATATGTATTAGGCATTCAAATAATGGTTTCACCTGGTTGTTATATGTATATGTTCCAGATATATTTACCATGTAAGAATAATTCTGTATTTAAGTATAGGAACAGTATAGAAGAATTAGAAAATGTTTTATATATGTATAAAGGAAAGGGTAACGTCCTAGTAATGGGCGATTATAACACTGAGCTCCTCTCCAGACATCAAAACTTGAATTTTCAATTAGATTATAGAGGTAAAATACTTGCTGTTTTTATGTCTAGTTTCACTCTGGTACCTTTAAATACGCTCGGGTTTTGTACAGGAGCGGAGTTCAGCAATGTACCCTATAATAGTAATAGAGAAACTCTCATTGATTTTATTATGATAGACCAATGTGATATAAATGATGTTATTTCTTGTAGTATACTAGATGATAGTGCATTAAATGTATCATCGCATCGCCCGGTTACTTGCATCATCGGGTTTAAGAGTATAACAGTACATACACATCATAGTCCATCTCGTTTAATTAATTGGAAAAATGTGAAACAGAAGTATACTGAGAAATACACACATGCTTTAACTGAAAACAATGACTTGTTAAATATATTGGCATGAGAAGTAACATCAAACTGTGAAGTAGATCGGTTGTATTCTTCTTTGGTGCAGATTATAAATAATGCCAGCGAATCGCATATCCCCAAATCGAAGTTTAAGCCATACATACAACCATATTGGAATACTACCCTCACAAGGCTACATAATGATATGAATAAAAAACGAATAATATGGATAAATGAAAATCGTCCACGTGGTAATGAACATCAAAGTTACATTAACTACAAGGCTGCGAAATGTTTATTTCGGAAGTTCCACAGAGACGCTGTATTGGAGTTTATTACACGTACTGAAGAGAAGATCGACACTGCGGCAGAAATGGACAGTGTAGAATTCTGGAAACTTGTTAACAGAAAACGCAAACGTAATAAGAACTTGCAGACTTTAGAAATGGATTTTAATGGATCAATGTGTAAAACTCCAAAAGAAATTAACATTGGATGGAAATCTTATTTTAGTACCCTTTACGCCCCGACCCAGAGTGACATGTTTTGTAGTAACTATATAAATTCTGCGGAAACCGAGCTGTGCCAAATCCGATTAAACAATACTAATACTGAAGGACGTCCTTTAATAATCACTGAGAAAATGGTGTATGGTGCATTGTGAACATGTAAAAAGAATAAATCTTGCGGATATGATCAGGTGTACTACGAAAATATAATATACGGAGGTGATTTACTAATTAAAGTTATCACGAAACTGTTTCAATATATGGCTTCTTTCGCTTACTGTCCAATCGACTTAAAACGGGGAATCATTACAACATTGTTTAAAGGTGGTAACAAGAAAAAAGCAGATCCAAACAATTATCGAGCTATTTCTCTGTGTTCTACGGTATTAAAGCTATATGAAAAAGTTATCCTAAACGTTATTGAAAATAGTCAGTGTATTGAAATCAATCCGCTACAAGGTGGCTTCCAGAAAGGAATAAGCTGTTTGATGACCTCATTTATGGTACGTGAGTGTATTAACTTTGCCAAGGAGAACAGTTCTAAGGTTTACGCGTGCTACCTGGACGTAAAACAGGCGTTTGATAACGTTAACCACACATTGATTTTATTAAAACTATTTAGAACTGGTATCGATATTAACTTATTTAGAATAATCGAAACCCTGCTTAGTAATATATACAGTTGTGTGAGATCACAAGGTCAAACCTCAGACTGGTTCCCAATACTCAAGGGTGCAAGACAAGGACAAGTGCTCAGTCCCTACTTATATTTACTCTTCATCGACGACTTAATGAACAATCTTGATTCCAGCCATCACAGTTTGAAGATAAACAACACGAGTTATGCTTGTCCAACCTCGGCCGACGACATGGTTCTCTTGTCGTTTACCAAACATGGCTTGCAATCTCTTCTCGATGAATGTTATACCAACTCTACTAAAGAAAGATATTTCTATAATGCAAATAAAAGCAGTGTTATCGTATACAACGAATCACCAGGTGAATACGTAAATAAAACACGAACATGAACCGGGAAGTATGTGAGATGGTACGGTGGTCGCCAGATCGGACAGGTGGGATTTCTCCGGGTACTCCGGTTTCCTCCCACACGAATGACAACATATACGCTTTCATCCGTGCCAATGAAAGTGATTAATATAAGTTATTAGAACTTGCTTCGCAATCGTTGAAAAATAAATAAAGTTTAAATTCCTGACCTTTCGCACCTAAAGCGAACACGAATCCACTACGCTATCACGACTTCCACAACGATTTCACTGTATATATATATATATATGGCTATCACGTGACCAAGTGCCACATGACGACGTCATCTGTTGTGTCAAACTCACTTATTAATGAAGTGAAAACAAGGAGCGGAAAATCTACACGCTAACACGGCCACTGACATACACATACATGTAAACAGTTTCAGCAATATGATTAACAGTACACATAACCTCTAGAGCTTCAATGACGTCACGTAGACCATAGGAAAGGCCTCACAAAAGATCTGTTTTAAATGGTAATGGTGTTGCAATGCCATATATTCTAAATCTCACAATGTCTATAAACGGATGTTCTGAAGTATTATGAATGTCAAAAGATAGTCTAGAAGCACTTAGTCTATCTCATTAAACACCCATTTACGAGTGTCAATGTAATCGATGCAGACAAGGGTACATTAAACGTGTTCTATACAAACTCTCATACTTTAGCATTCGATAGCCCATAAGCTCATACGTTTGACACAATAGCGCCAATCAGTATAACTCGTGCACGCATACATGTTAATCAAACGAGCTCGTTGCATCGTACATTTCACTGCATAAATGTACAAACACAACAACATAATTATATTGAATGATGACACTCATTGACGAATTGCTTAAGCGATATCACCAGTAATAGCATATGTACTTGGTGCAAAATATAGTACATGCATACTCGCTGCCTACGTGAACTTAGTGCAAAATAATCTACATATATACTTAATAGTAAATGCATGTTCTTAAGCTGAACTCATACCATATGAGGTGCCGTCGCAGGATCTTGGGAATCACTTGGGAAGATAGGGTCACCAATACAGAGGTCCTCAGCAGAGCGAGTTCAACAACCATCTATGCAATGCTCAGTGAACGCCGTCTGCGCTGGCTTGGTCATGTCCGACGTATGGATAAAGGACGCATCCCCAAAGATCTACTGTACGGTCAACTTGAACAAGGATCACGTCCAACTGGTCGCCCCCACCAGGACACAGCATCAAACCGGTCATCATGGAGACACGTTGTGAAAGCTGGGGTCAGACGAGCCGAGGCTCAGCGAACTCGGATTCGTGAGCAGAAACGACAGAAGCGAAAGGCATCAACCAAACTGGATGACTCGATCTTCACCTGCGATGACTGCAACCGAGACTACCACTTAAGAATAGGCCTACTCAGTCACCGCAGAAGATGTTCCTCAACAAGAGCGCAATCCATCGTCTCATAAGACGGACGGAGGCTGATGATGTTCTTAAAATATAAAGTATGATGCGTTAAAACTAACAACAGTTCACATGTTCAAACAATACACATTATAGTCCCAAGAAACTGGAGAAGTATGTATTTATTAGACTAAAATGCATTTATTTGAATTTTGTCTGAACATTTAATCTGATATAATCATTTATTTTATGCTAATTGATGAAATACAGTGTTCTATCAGTGAGATATAATCCATATCACTCATTGCATATCGCTCACTGTATTTTGCCGGACTACTTTTTTATTATCTCCCTTCCCAATACACCAACTTGCACCGTGTCACACGTGTCATTTAATGTTCACCGTATACCTGGCTTCAATGACACTATTTACCTGTATTATTGTTTTTGTTAAGAAACAAATCAAAAGCGAAATACAACTGACAATGTCTCGAATTTTGTCACTGCAAATTGTAACAATAAATCAAATGTTTTCATGTATTTTTCCTCGATTCACCTTTAAATTCAAGATGGCGGCAGATTTGTGTATCGACTCACGACGTATAGTCGTCAATGTATTCATCCGCACAAAAACACGGCGGCCAGCTATTTTAATTTCTTCAATTTGTGTTTGTTTTTCACCAATTAGCATAAAAGAAAAAGAAAATGTGTTTGTGTTGAGTGAATATGGAATATATCTCACCTCGAAGTGAGAAAATTTGCATATTAATTTTTATATAATATTTGGAATTTTCTCACTTCCCAGTGAGATATATTCCATATTCACTCAAAACAAACAACTATCCTCTATATAGCCATTTCCAAGCTACACGAGTGACATATTTCAACCAATGTATAAACCAAACAGTTCTGTTTGGTAATTTTGCTAAGAACTCATTACCACTGCATCGTCCATTTTTTATTACATATTTGCCCATGTGGAATTTTGATCACATTTTCGAAAATACCTAACATTTCTAAGTAAACAGTATGGTTAATTCGTAAGTGTAATGCAAGTTTTCACAATCACACTTTTATAATTGTACAATATGTACAACATATGATTAAACACACATTTCTTTTTATAAACATGCCTTGTTGAGTGTGTTTTCTGCGTGATAAATGTTCAACAAATTGCACTCGGCACATAAAAAGACATTTCACATGTGACTTATTGAACCAATTAGAACTATCTGCTCGCACAGCATATCAAATAACGACTTTACTCGGAATTTAGACGTGAATGATGCGACTTTCTACAGAGAAAACGGTTTACCATTATACACTGACCTTTGCATGACCTTTGTTCAACTCTTTCTTGTGTTCCAGTTAGTAGAGTTCTGGTCGCCCAAAATCACTGCATGTGAGCGACCTTGGTCGTTCACCCGAATCGACTTAACCTCGTTATGTACCCCAACACGAGATAAATTGTTCTCGCAGAGTAGAGCATATTAGCCAAAGAAAATCATGTTGCCTCTTAATCAAACGTAAGGGTATTAGCTCGGAGATAGCAACGACTTCCTATTGACCTACATTGTCGTTGCCTGGTGCAAGCTTTAAAAGCTGTGTAGTAAGATAATCTTTCCATAATTCGACACACTAGTCCATCTGAACATAACGATGGCCGGTAACATCTGATTGTTTGTAGCAGCCAAATCGTCAAAACCCATTCACCCATAAACCCGTCTGTCCACGTATGGATAGGTGTCGCTATGTACAAGTTGTCCATTGCAGTGTATCGTCGGAAGATGTTTCATCATGGAATGTAGTTCTCCACCAAGTGTAGTTGAGGAGGCTACATCCTATGTCACCAGCCAAGTTCTGTTCATCCATCTGTTAATCTACCTCCTGATGTTTGTCTACTGATAAAACGTGGTAATTAAGTCTGCATCTATACATTACTGAAAGACGTCTATTGGCTACTACTATTTGTACACAAATTAGGTTAGCTCGATTGCGAAACAAGTTCTTACATATATTAATCATTCTCGAGACTGGATAGAATCCATTGCCACGAGGGAGGGAGAGAGAGAAGAGGCAACGTGGAATTTAAATGCCTTGCCTAAGGGCACACTCGTAACGGCTCCATCGGGGCTCGAACTTCGGACCTTTCGCACCTACTACTATCACATAAGAGGATATGTTTGCTTATTTAGTGTAAGATAGGATTTTATTTCATAGAGTGATCACCGTCATTGGTATTTCCTCGAGTGGAGTTCAAAACTACAAACTACAGACATAGAATATATGGCATGGCAACACCATTACCATTTAAATCAAATCTTTTGTGTGGCCTTTCCTATGGTCATTAGAATATATTACTTAATATTAACTGTTCTTGATAGTCGGAAAAAGCTAAAATACAAAAGTACATCTAACCGCGCAGGAATACGAAACGCAACCAGTGGCTGAGAAAATGTCATAGTTCACTGTTTCAAAGCAGCGGTGTACGGTGGAGTGTTCTTTCACTGAGAAAAACTCATCATTGATTGGAAAGCATAAGTCTTAAACTATATTTACTTTGCAGCGATTGTGAAGCAAGTTTTAACCGGAGTACCCGGAGAAAACCAACCTGTCCGATCTGGCGACAACCGTACCATCTCACATACTTCCAGGTCCGAGGATCGAATCAAGTTCTAACAACTTATATTAATCACTCTCGATGGCGCGGATGAAAGCATAACTGTGGTCATTGGTGTGGGAGGAAACCGGAGTACCCGGAGAAAAGCAACCTCTCAGATCTGGCGAACACCGTACCATCTCACATACTTCCAGGTCCGAGGATCAAAGCCGGGTTGTATTGGTGAGAAGCGAGCGCGCTAACAACTGAGCTATTCGGACAGCATGTATGTCTTCCATTGATCATGATGTTTCGAACTTTGAATTGTAACTTTGCCTTCAAGCAGTCTGTAATGCATCCTGTAAAATAAAGATGTTCAGATACGGGCACGTCATAAAAACGTTTCACAACTCTAGTGTGACAGCTATGAGTTAGTGGACATTTCCGATGCATGCCAAGCGGATAGAGGCATTATCGAAATGAACGATGGAACGAAAGATGTGTACAGAATACTGCTGTTTCGGTGAAAGATTGATGAGTAATGAGTGATATGCCAATATGTTTGAATGATTCAAGTCGTATCATACGATTCTACATTTAAGGCAGGCAACAAACACAAACATTAGGTTAATGGTCCGTTCTCGTATTTGCCATTTAGCATTTTGGAGATCTTAATTTTTGTAAAATGTTCGGTAGACATGATTCAAGTCATATAATACGATACTATGTTTAAGGCCAGCAGGCAATAAACACAAAAAATAGGTTAATGGTCCGTTCTCGTATTTGCCATTTAGCATTTGAAGATCTTAATGTTTGTAAAAGTTTGTAACATATTCGACAGACATGAAATCAAATTGCATATCAATTATACTGTCGGTGTCCCCATTAAAGTTGTAAAATACAATACAGCATACAATACAGCATATTACAGTTTACATCCGTTATGTCGAATTACGTAGGACCGAACCACACATTTCGACATAACCGAAGTTTGACATAACTAAATTCTATATAAACGGAGCCAGTTATATGTAAAATGATAGTGTCTGAAACGTGACTTTGATCCTACTTCGAGATAACCGGATAATTTGACATAACCGACTTTGACATATCGGATGTAGACTGTATATGCAAATTAAAACAACCGATTGTATAATGGCCGGGATGGTAAGGGACACTTAATGTGCTGGAAACGAGTTTATTCGGTTTTGCAAACACATACAGACAGATCAGATGGCGCAGAACGTGACTGATCAAACTATGATATTTGTTATGCGGAGCTAAAGCACTCGGCTGAATATCAAACACCATATATTCTTACAAGACACGGCGTGTTGAAACCTGGCTGGAGCATAATAATTTCAGAAGAATTGAACACATGTATTAATATACACGTAAATAAGCAGAAGTGCATCCGCAGTCCACATCTTTTCTACACATCAACTAGTCTGAAGTCTTCTCAAGTCAGATAATTTCTCAAAAATCACAAACACTATATACTGCCTGTCATGAAAATGCATTTTTACCAAAACGAAAAATGAACTATATTAGTTATTGGGACTACATTCGCGGACCGCGGATGCACTTCTGCTTATTTACGTATATAATAATACGTTGGCGCGGATGAAAGCGTAAATGTGGTCATTCATGCGGGAGGAAACCGGAGTACCCGGGGAAATCCCACCTGTCCGATCTGGCGACCACCGTACCATCTCACATACTTCCAGGTCCGAGGATCGAACCAAGTTCTAACAACTTATATTAATCACTCTAGTTGGCGCGGATGAAAGCGTAAATATGGTCATTCGTGTGGGAGGAAACCGGAGTACCCGGGGAAAGCCCACCCGTCCGATCTGTCAATTAAGGACTGGCAATCTGGTAGAATGATCGACTTTGAGCACATCAGCTGGATAGCTTCATCATAGCTTGATTCGAACATACTGGTATATACACATTTATTTTAGCTCGATTGCGAAACAGGTTCTTACAACTTATATTATTCGCTATCGAGACCTCATTCCTGATGGAACTAGTTCTTACAACTGATATTAATCGGTTTCGCGACCTCATTCCTGGTGTAATCCATCGCCATGAGGGAGAGAGAAGAGGCAATGTGGACGTTAAATGCCTTGCCTAAGGGCACACTCGTAACGGCTCCAGCGGAGGCTCGAACAATTAAATAAGCTACCATATTAAGCCCAACACACATAAGTGTCTTCCTTAGTACAGTTAATGGACTTAGCAGTGCCTATATATATAGCAATAAACTTGTAATTTGTTTCAAAACCTAGAATTGTCTTTAAAAGGTTTGTTCAACTCGATATTAGTAACGGAACAAAAAATAATTACAATAACCTTCATATTAATTTGTGTGTGTAACTGAAAGGTGTACAACGGTTCCCTCTGGACGAATGGGAATGTATGTGATAAGAATTACTGCTATGTATTCGTATTATAGGTATTAAAATTGTCCATTTGTGTGCAGGGAAATAGTTCCAAGCTTTCACTGGTGTGCGCATAGAAATAAAGACTTGAGCTGGAATCCATAAATGGCCAGGTCAATCTATTTACGTAGTTGGAATTCTGCAACAATATTTGGTTCCCATATGATTCACGGATGTTCCAGCAGGGATGTGGTATATTATACTGTTATGTTCGACAGGGTTTCATGTTATTGTCAACATGTTTACATTTAATTACTAAATATAGGTTTTTATACTTTATATACATTCACTCAAATACACTATCAGAGTCAGTTTTCAATCGTCCTTCTATGACATATTTATATGTAATAGTTTTACACGAGTAAGGAGTCAGACGAGACTCTGGAATGGGTCTCTGTCTGTATCATTGCACTATCCCCCAAACATCTAAAATGACTAATCTCTTCAGGAGGCGTCGCTCATATGGGCAACCGGTAACGACGATAAATAGACTTAAATCACAATGTGGCCACACTAATCCAAAGTACGTGCCTATAATTGCTCGATGCCGACCTTATCCAGTCTGATATTCATCAATGCACGGATATAATAAAAGGAAACACGTTAACTGCTCTTGGCATGCAATCGATTAACCAGGTCTATATCTTCTCAGAAATTATTTCGTAATTATTATTATAATAGCAAGCTCTAATCGAGCGGAAAGAGCAAGCTCGTGTAGTGATCTGAACAGTAACGCGAGTTGAGAAATGAGTGTCGAAAATGACATAAAATTAATGTTCATTTCCAGTAAGTTTGCTTTGCCGGAAATTACTACCAGTGACACCACGATACCGTATGAGCGTTCCGGGAACTAGATGAAACAGATCTATGTCATCGAGAATCATACGAATCAAATGAGTCTCATAAGTCGTGATAGAGCAGTGGATGAACGTTCGCTTCAGGTGCGAACGTTCCGGAGTTCGAACCCCGCTGGAGCCGTTTCGATGGTGCCCTTTGGCAAGGCAATTAAATTCCACGTTGCCTCTTCTCTCTCCCTCGTGGCGATGGATTCCATCAGGAATGAGGTATCGAGAGTGATTAATATAAGTTGAAAGAACTTGTTTCGCAATCGAGCTAAAATAAATTTGTATAAACTAAATGAGACTCACAAAGTTTTTACGCAAACTATTTTCCAAATCAACAATGTATATTCCTTTTCAGCTACCATCTCTCATCTTGAAGCCTAAAAAGGAAATAGCAGGCTGTCATCAATGCAACCCGGGTTCGATCCTTGGACCGGGAAGTATGTGAGATTGTACGGTTGTCGCCAAATCGGACAGTTGGGTTTTCTCCGGGTACTACGGTTTCCTCCCACACCAATGACCAGATATACGCTTTCATCCGCGTCAAAGAGAGTGATTAATATAAGTTGTTGGAACTTGCTTCACAATCGTTGTAAAATAAATAAAGTTTAAAGGAAATAACAGAGGACAATTATAGAAACAAAAATTTATTGTTTCCAGAGAATCTGTAATGGTACAGCGAATAAATTGTTCGGAAAATAAAATGCATGCCAATTGAACGAATATAATGAAATAGTGTGGGAAATTGAAAGTGGCTCGGTTCATTACTGAATATCGAATCGAGAAAAGCTTTGTCATATTCATATTTAATTTATTCAACCACACAATGACAGTGATATGAGCGGTCACAATTGTTGATACCAGTGTGACGTCATCAGCACTACTGATTCCCTATTTATATACATATGTAAGGCGACATACATGTAACGCTGTACTGGTAATCCAGGGATCGCAGGTTCGATCCCCCGTCTGACCCTAATCAAATTAACAGTCTTTCAGATCGGACGCTAAACCGAGGTCTCGTGTGAGTGCTGTATACGGTCACGTAAAGGAACCAGAGTAGATTCTGGAATAGGTCTATGTCTGTACCATTGCACTATCCTCCAAAATGTAAAATGACTAATCTCTTCAGGAGGCGTCACTCATATTGGCAACCGGTAGCGACGCTAATTAAATGTAAAGCACACACATACATGTATAGTGTTCGCAATATATATTATCCGACAGTTTCAACGGCATCTCGTTTTTTATTTACAAAAACTTATAATGAAAGCAACAACGGCGTCTCAAACGAACACATCCATTCCCTCAAAACGCCCAGAATTGACGAAAATATGTGTTGTCACATAATACATATTCGAATTAAAAGTTCAAACTTTTTATTTACTTTATAACGATTGCGGAGCAAGTTCTAACAACTTACATTAATCACTCTCATTGGCGCGGATGAAAGCGTAACATTACTGTGGTCATTCGTGTGGGTGGAAACCGGAGTACCCGGAAAAACCCCACCTGTCCAATCTGGCGACCATATTCGAATTGTACAACCTTAGTATTTAATATTGCTAGTTGGAGTGTCTTCTATAGCCAACTAATGGCTTACAGTGGGAATCGTAGACATGACGTCACGCGCATCAAGCAAGAGTGACAAAAGCCAAAGCAACCCGAGTGAGTGACTTCCGTGATCTAATTATAGCGCAACATATATTGACGCGTACACGCTATAAACACCTTTTACAGACGGATATGTAGTCCAGTGGTAACACGCTGGACTGGTAATCCAGGGATCGCAGGTTCGATCCCCCGTCTGACTCTAATAAAATTAACAGTCTTTCAGATGGGACGTTAAACCGAGGTCTCGTGTCGGTGTTGTACACCGTGCACTTAAAAGAACCAGAGGAGACTCTGGAATGGGTCTCTGTCTGTATCACTGCACTATCATCCAAATCCCTAAGATGACTAATCACTTCAGGAGGCGTCGCTCATATGGGCAACCGGTAGATGTAAAACACACACACATAAACACCTTCTTATAATTTTATTTTTATCACAGACAGACACACTGCACACGATGATAACGGTTTATTTTAAGCATTGTTACCCTTGACAATGTTGACGTGTTTCCTCTAGTATTCACATACATACGAGCATTGATCACCTGATGCGCATGCGCACACACATTCACTGTCCAGTTCGCATATAACTTGTGTCATGATTCTCGTGCAAACAACCCATTATCCTTTCTGATGCCACGTTATGAATAGACGCGAGTGATACAGTAGGCCGTTAATTAACATGCACACGTTAGATCGTACTTTTTTAAAGAATGAGTCGCTGTTAATAGTTTCCATTGGGGTATGAATTATATTGGGCGTATTTAAGATGTGTGGAGGCCGAACATACCGCGATTCGTTACTTACATGTATTATTTATTTTGTTCATGTTTATGTACTATGTAGGCAATATTTACTACTTACCGTGTGCCGGATCTGGTAAGTGTGTGTTTACGTTTATTTATCGTCGCTACCGGTTGCCCATATAAGTGACCCATCCTGAAGAGATTAGTCATTTTAGATTGATGGAGGATAGTGTAATGATACAGACAGAGACCCATTCCAGAATATAATATTCTGTACCCGTGTTGTATTTTTCATTAAATTAAAAAGAAGAAACTAAACTGTTAAACTTAAAATGTACGTGGTGTTTACTTTTAAGTGAATCAACATTAATGTGAGTAAATTGTCACATTCCAATGACCGCATCACTATATAATGAATTCATACGCCATTGATGGGTGTATGTAGGTTGGCATAATTTGTAAAATGACAGACGGATCTGTAGTCCAGTGGAACACGCTGGACTGGTAATACAGGGATCGCTGGTTCGATCCCCCGTCTGACCCTAATAAAATTAACAGTCTTTCAGATGTGACATTAAACCGAGGTCTCTTGTCGGTGGTTTACACCGTGCACGTAACAGAACCAGAGGAGATTCTGTAATGGGTCTGTGTCTGTATCATTGCACTATCCTCCAAAAATCTAAAATGACTAATCTCTTCAGGAGGTGTCGCTCATATGGGCAACCGGTAGCAACTATAAATAAACGTAAAATACACACACATAAAATGCATCACAAGCATAAGAAAGGTGAGACAATAAATCGACCAGATGCAGACAATGAAATCGCGGAAGAACCAGAACCCCGACAGTACAATCAGGACTTAATTGGCTACGCATCAAGTTTACATTTAGACATTAAAATCAGGGCGATACCTCCCAATGGTATTCTTCAATAAGCTATGCATGTTCAACCTGGATTCGAACATGAGACCTGTGTGAAATTCGATAAACACTGTTATTGGTTAGATTAATCTAGTCATTACATCGGATAGCTGTTGCCATAAGTACCTACGTACGTACGTACGTACGTACTATTGTATACTCACACGAAAAAGAAAGTGTGCACTTGGTTAGAGGATAATGTTATACTTCTATATAGAAGCAATAAATAGGCACATTTAGTATCAAAATGTATTATTAAATGTATTTTGGTTTCGAATCTCACAAACATAAAACCACAGTTAAGTTTGATTAACAGACCCGTAGTCACACTAAGGCACACCGAGACAACTCCCTTGGTTCTAATTTCCAAAAGCAATGAAAAATAAATGAATAATTAAATAAATTAAATAAATAAAATATCCCTTTTCTTTGTATAAAATGTTGACTGAGCTGAATGGTCAGTACATAATTATATCAGAAAACGCAGGAAATCGCTTCAATACCCCACACTTTTAATGCCCCCGCACCCCCCTAGATTGCCTCGGTTGAAATTTGCCTCTGACTACGGTATTAATTAAGCTACCACTGTGACAATATTTAATAAATGGATATCCAATATCACAACCGTACTTACAAATATATATCTATTCTAATTGTATTCTAAAATTTCTACTCAATACATGTATAATTAGCTTGTATGACATTGATCACGTGTAAATAGTATGTATAATATGTATATAATTATGACTTATATGTATACGTCTAAATGAATAAACTACATAATACATCGATATATTCTATATAACATAATAGCATAAGATAACATAATATTTATTCAGCATAAAATAGCATGTGCATATTTATAGCCAATACAAAACAATGGTAGAAGAAATTCGAAAAGACAAAAACATGAACCGTACAAAGTCATATAATATGGTGTTTTCAAGGGAAAGCTAAGTATATTAAAGTGGATTAGTCATCAGTTCTCATTTTAAATGCAAAGTATATGAATTTTGATATGTTGTTTAAAATTACAGTAGATTTGGTTGTCATTAAATTGGTAAACTTATTCATACTTGGCCAACTACAATAGTAAGGTCGCATGTACTGTTTACGTAGCTGTCTATACTTCGGGCAAACTAGTAAGAAATGGTACTCGGATTCTACAACATGTAAGTTACAGTTTATACAAATGCGGTCTCTTCTCTATATAATAACTGTGAAGACATGTTGTTCACAATGGATTACATAATTACTAGACGTATTCTCACAGACGGTAGTCCCAATAACTAATATAGTTAATTTTTCGTGTTGGTAAAAATGCATTTTCATGACAGGCAGTGAGTGTATAGATATTGTGTTTTTTGGAGAAATTATGTGACTTGAGAAGACTTCAGACACGTTGGTGTGTAGAAAAGATGTTGTATAATAATTCAGGCAATTGCAAACTGAAGGTTGGTGCACTGTATTATTTGGCGGAGGAATACAGTGTGTAAACACAGTGACGTTATCCACAGGTGAGTACTAGCTATGTGAAGCATTATAATTTGAATAGTCTTGCTATGTTCCAGGTTGATTTGAATAGTCTTGCTATGTTCCAGGTTGATTTGAATAGTCTTGCTATGTTCCAGGTTGATTTGAATAGTCTTGCTATGTTCCAGGTTGATTTGAATAGTCTTGCTATGTTCCAGGTTGATTTGAATAGTCTTGCTATGTTCCAGGTTGATTTGAATACCTCTAGAAGTAATGAAATATTGTATGTTTTTACATTTTACTATGTATTTAATGGGCACGTTATTTGTTGTTTTATAACTTGAAACTCCAGTGTAATCAAGGGGACAACACTCTAGCAGACATAGTAATATATTAATTTACAAAATCAACACGAAACACTAAAGTCAGCCAGGCTATTACGTATGCGGTATCTTTAATATTGTCTATGGACATCCGTATTGCGATGTGGTACAGTGTACATTTTTTCAAATTTAGCTATGCATTGTTCGATTCCGAAACAAGTTCTTACAACTTAAAATATATTAATGATGATGGATACATCACCACGAGGGAGATAAAGGCAATGTGGAATTTAAATGCCTTTTTGCTCAGTGGAGCTCGAACTCCGGGCCAACTGAAGCGAACGTGCTACCACTGCGCTATCACGACTTCCACATTTTCTAAGGACCTCCGTATTATGTATGCGGTATAGTTTATATGTTCTAAGGGCCTGCGTAGTACACATTCGGTAATAATTTAATAATCTAAATCATTCTCTCGTATGCACCAAGCTGGCTTTCCGGAAGGGCGGCGGTTCTAACCGATGTTCTTCCGAGTTTGATATTTTGCTAGAAGGGGTAGCCGGGGTCGTCCTCCACCAATAACGGAAGGACTATAGCTATTATGAGATATAGCTGTCGATGCAACTGTAAAATCACAAACAAATACTAACGCAAACACAATGAACAATTTCAATGTGACACACCTTCTATATATGATAAATCTAATAAATAACAGCTCATATTAGCTTCCGCAACTTATCGAGGGTAATTATGTAAGTCGTAATTCAAGCTTCTGCGTAGAAGGAGATAATTAGGTACGTAAGCGATATGTTTACTAATTGTCCAGATTAGTTGTTTGTTTTTGGCTTACATTCACGCACACGTGTAGAATCGCCGAACTACCGCACGTCACCTGGTCAGCTTACAGAACCCGGTATCCACAACAGGAATCAAACTCACAGTGGTGCAGTGATATTTATTTTGACGTCAATTACCGTCACCGCTCTGAAACCTAGGGCCTTGTACACACAATGTTCAAGGAATAAAACGAGTGAATTTAATATTAGATTGTTATTATTATATACATAGCAACGGTGATGGTCTCAAGAAACGGCGTAGGTACACGGTCGGACAGTGTATCAGCATAGTCGTATATATTCTAACATATCGAATCGATATTCATGCATGCTACGGAGAGGGGAACGATTGGAGACATAACACTAATTTGGTTAGCATATCCGGTAGCAAATTTGGAAGATTAAACAGATGTTATAGCATTGTACATGCAATCCAATTACACACATAAATGTACAATGTACTAACACAATGATATATATATAATGCTATGCTTATACTTGAAGACATAGGAATACAGCCACCGACAAGTGACGCAACCGTTTCCAAACGATTCGCAACAGCACCACTTCGTCACAACTGTTCCATCAGCGATTCGCAGACGGATCTGTAGTCAAGTGGTACCACGCTGTACTGGTAATCCAGGGATCGCAGGTTCGATCCCCCGTCTGACCATAATACAATTAACAGTCTTTCAGATGGGACGTTAAACCAAGGTCTCGTGTCCATGCTTTACACCGTGCACGTAAAAGAACCAGATGATACTCTGGAATGGGTCTCTGTATCATTGCACTATCCTCCAAAAACTAAAATGACTAATCTCTTCAGGAGGCGTCGCTCATATGGGCAACCGGTAGCGACGATAAATAAACGTAAAACACATAATCAGCGATTCGTGACTGCAAAACGTGTTTCTGTCACATCCATTGTTAGTGTTAGTATGTCAAAACAGTTCACACTAACTTTATTAAAAAGTACTCGTACCACAGTGAGATGAGAGTCATATTCTTTTTTGTGTTTTACGTTTATTTAGCTGGGTACGAACCCGTGACCATCAGTGATGCTAGGTTGCAGTGGTATACAATTCAGTGACCTTAACCACTCGTCAACGGAGGCCTTGTATGTGTGTTTTACGTTTATTTATCGTCGCTATCGGTTGCCCATATGAACGACGCCTACTGAAGAGATTAGTCATTTTAGATTGTTGGAGGATAGTGCAATGATACAGACAGATACTCATTCCAGAGTCTCCTCTTGTTCTTTTACGTGCACGGTGTAAAGCACCGACACGAGGCCTCGGTTTAAACTCCCATCTGAAAGACTGTTAATTGTGTTACGGTCAAACGGGGGATCGAACGTGCGATCCCTGGATTACCAGTCCAGCGTGTTACCACTGTACTACAGATCCGTCTGTAAAATATGATTAAACTAAAGCTATTATTATCCTTCTTGGCTAGCGCTATTGGTGACAATAAAGGTATCAATGTGCATTCGGCGAACTATAATTCGATAGTTCAATGGTATCTAAATATCCAATACATGTACATGGTTGGCTTCGTTATTCGCTGCATTGAGTCTTGTGGTAACTAAGGAATTCATAAGGCTACCGACTTACTTTACTGAGGCATCTAACTGTAGCTATACAATCTCTACTCGTATCAACCTTGATTAACGCTACTTCTAATTGATTGTCAAGTACATACATGATCGCTATGTATATGTTCAGGCACATATCTGGAACGTTTCATTGATAAGACTATGCTTTGCATGTGACAAAAACCGTCGAAGTGACATACTTGGATTTTATAAGCAAACAATTACGTAATATGACATTACGAATGTACTAAATGTATGTTAAGTGTGTCATACATCTCAAGATGATTCCAGTTCTGTGACAATGGGATGTGTTTATGGAAGATTTAGGCCCACTGCACATGTTTATTACACATCCGAGCATGAACAACTGATCTCAAATCTTACAACTATTCAGAAAACAGTTATACGAGACAGTTGGCATGCGCTAAGAACGAACATAGATGCTATTGGATTCAACACATTTATCGGGTGGGTACATTTGGTTTACTTGTCAGTCACAAACAGAGATCTTAAACCTTGCTAAGTATATTTATTATGCAAATCACACAAGAAATCAATAGATCATTACCATCATTCCTTACATTGCTATTATACTGTTATATTTCATGCTTCTCTGTAAACTGTGTATATATGTGATGCTATAACATCCACCTCAAGACAAAGCTCAAACTGTTTGAGACGAATGTTAAGACAGTCCTCTTGTACGGAGCTGAGACCTGGAGACGCACCAAGGGCATTGACCACAAACTACAGGTATTCATCAACAACTGCCTCAGACAGATCCTACACATCAGATGGCCAGAAAAGATCACCAACCAGGAGTTGTGGCGGCAAACAAGACAGGACCCCATCACAGACTCTATCACACAGAGGAAGTGGCGATGGATAGGGCACACTCTACGACGAGACAAGCCCAACATAGCACGCCAAGCACTGGATTGGAATCCACAGGGCACACGGAAAAGAGGTCGACCAGTTACGACATGGCGAAGGACTCTGGACAGTGAGCTGCGCCGAAGCAGGATGTCCTGGGGGGAAGCCAAAGCAGCAGCAACGGACCGGTCCAAGTGGAGAGCAGTGGTGAAGGCCCTATGCCCCAACCGGGGTGAAGAGGATTGATGATAAGCATCTGCTGATATTTAATGCAATAAATATTGAATTGTATTGTATTTGGTTTATATTAGTGTAAGCTGTGGTTGCAAGTTTCCATATATGCGTGGGTACGTGCGGTCTGTCTGTCTGTCTGTCTGTCTGTCTGTCTGTCTGTCTGTCTGTCTGTCTGTCTGTCTGTCTGTCTGTCTGTCTGTCTGTCTGTCTGTCTGTCTGTCTGTCTGTCTGTCTGTCTGTCTGTCTGTCTGTCTGTCTGTCTGTCTGTCTGTCTGTCTGTCTGTCTGTCTGTCTGTCTGTCTGTCTATATGTCTGTCTGTCTGTCTGTCTGTCTATCTGTCTGTCTGTCTGTCTGTCTCTCTGTCTGTCTGTCTGTCTATCTGTCTGTCTGTCTGTCTGTATGTCTGTCTATCTGTCTATCTGTCTTTCTGTCTGTCTGTCTGTCTGTCTTCTGTCTATCTGTCTATCTGTCTATCTGTCTATCTGTCTGTCTGTCTGTCTGTCTGTCTGTCTTCTGTGTCTGTCTGTCTGTCTGTCGCTGTCTGTCTGTCTGTCTGTCTGTCTGTCTGTCTGTCTGTCTGTCTGTCGTCTGTCGTCTGTCTGTCTGTCTGTCTGTTGTCTGTCTGTTGCTGTCTGTCTGTCTGTCGTCTGTCTGTCTGTCTGTCTGTTGTCTTGTCTGTCGTCTGTCTGCTGTCTTCTGTCTTGTCTGTCTGTCTGTCTGTGTCTGTCTGTCGGTGTCTGTCTGTCTGTCGGTCTGTCTGTCTGTCTGTCTGTCTGTCTGTCTGTCTGTCTGTCTGTCTGTCTGTCTGTCTGTCTGTCTGTCTGTCTGTCTGTCTGTCTGTCTGTCTGTCTGTCTGTCTGTTGTCTGTCTGTCTGTCTGTCTGTCTGTCTGTCTGTCTGTCTGTCTGTCTGTCTGTCTGTCTGTCTGTCTGTCTGTCTGTCTGTCTGTCTGTCTGTCTGTGAGAAGGTCTGTGGTACTACACAATATACATAGTTGCATTAGTATCAAGGCATTATATTTGTTTTATTCCATTTATTCAGTGTTTGTTTTCATATACTTTATTATTTAGATAAAAAACAAAATGTGCCCATTTCAGGTCTCGGGCGTGATTTTTGAAGACTCAGCGTGTGTAAATATTCTGATAAAGTAGACGCGTTAAAATATAAATCCAGGGATCGCAGGTTCGATCCCCCGTCTAACCCTAATAAAATTAACAGTTTTTCAGAAGGGACTTTAAACCGTGGTCTCGTGTCGATGCTTTACGTCGTGCATGTAAAAGAACCAGAGGAGACTCTAGAATGGGGTTTTGTCAGTATCATTGCACTATCCTCCAAAAACTCTAAAATGGCTAATCTGTTCAGGAGGCCTCGCTCATATGGGCAACCGTTAGCGACGATAAATAAACGCCAAACACACAATGTTAATATATATATATATATACGCATGTATGTAACTAGGTAAATATAACAAATGACGTGTATTATCTGCGCCACACAATAACTAAACAAGTTCAAGAAATAACACATCACAGTGAAAATATCTCCAGAAAACATGGGGTGCTTGCTTCACTTATTTGTAAAAATCTAAAATGACTAATCTCTTCAGGAGGCGTCGCTCAAATTGGCAACCGGTATCGACGATAAATAAACGTAACCACATTAGATGAATATAACAAAATCGTGAAATGCGAAGAACGATAAATAAACGTAAATCACACATACACACATAGACCATCCCTGTGTTATAATGCATGTCCGATACATACTACCTCGGTTTATAGTCACATATGAAAGACTGTTAATGTCATTACGGTCAAATGAGGTATCGATGGTGTTAAGAACTGAATCATTGACCCGTCCATTAATTACTTATTGGAAGCATGCTAAGAGAATATACGAAATAAACTGCTTACACTCAATTGCACTTATTTAATGTAGCAAGACATTGTCAACTAGAACATGGCGACATAATATATTCCACGCCGGACACATCACCGGGTAAGATTAATAAAACGCTTCCTAATTATTTTCAGATTGTTTGAAAGTTGCCAAGAACTTAGAGACAACTTTGCACTTTTTAATGGAAAATGTATACCAGAATTACAGGCTCTTGATCTGCTGAGAAAGCATTCTCTAAGGGTAATGGCGACACTAGACAAATGTGTAATAAATCTGGATGATCCACAACTAATGGTCAGCTCACTGGGTGAAATCGGGACACGACATGCATTATATGCAGTTCCCATTGACCATGTACAGGTATGTATGTACGAGTGTGAGTCCGATCGCTCTTCTTTATGTTTGTCATTCTTTCATTTGGGATTTTAAAGTCACACCTACAGTGTAGGTAAAATGGCAACTCTCCGGCTATAAATGGTGGAGGACGGACCGCGCCCTGGGGGCACGGTTGAACACATTGATAGAACCACCGTGAGCAAGCTACATAGTATGCAATTCGACATCCCAAGTGGTATGCGAACCTGCAGCGGTGAGGAGCAAGTGATTTGAAGTCAAGGACCGTAACCACTCGGCCACTGACGATGAAATGAATGAAAATGAATGAATGGAATATTGTATCTATAGGAGGTGACCCAATTAGCCATAAGACAATCTCCGTTGGGGCAATCTGAAATGTGTTGGTATATATATAAATTTGCTTAAAATCGCCACTGTATAAAAACATTCTCTAAACAGCACACATAATTATGTAATGGCCCATGCTTACGGATACTGGTTATCGTTTAGAAAGTACAGAAAGCATTACACTCTCATTAATGACTTTCGTTTCAGTGTATATTGCTTCACTTTCTCAGCGCGATTAAGCCATACATAGACAAACAATGGTGTGATGGTGCGGAAGCTGCCTGGTCGGAGTTGTTCAACATAATTCTGTTTCATATGAAAAGGAGCAATGCTACAAAATAGAAAACATACGCCATTGTTGATATGAAGCTGCAACTGCATGGCTGATATGAAACTCCAGGACTGACACGAAACTGCATGACTTTGTGGAAATCGTTATTTCGCAGTAGTATCTTCAGATGTGAGGGGCCAGGAGTTCGCGCCAAGCTGGAGCCGTTACGACTGTGACCCTAGACAAGGCACATACATTCCACATTGCCTATTCTCTATCCCTCATGGAGGTGGATTCCATCAGGAATGAGGCCTCGAGTGCGAATACTATGATGTTTTAAATCTTATTTCGCAATCGAGCTAAATGAAATTGGTACTATACACTAAGCTCAACTGTTCGATTAGCGCAGTGGTTAGCGCGCTCGCTTCTCACCAATGCAACCCGGGTTCGATCCTCGGAACGGGCAGTATGTGAGATGGTACGATGGTCGCCAGATCGGACAGGTGGGTTTTCTGTGTACTCCGGTTTCCGAATGACCACATTTACGCTTTCATCGGCGCCAACGAGAGTGATTAATATAAGTTGATAAAGCTTGTTCCGCAATAATTGTAAACTAAATTATTAACTAAGTTCAATTGCATTGCGATATATGCTTGCAACAATAAAATGCACAAACGTACTTGTATGTGATACGTTGAGGAGTATGTGTATGCTGATCATTGCTAAAATCAAGGTCACAAAGTTTAAACATTATTTATTGTTTAACGATTGCGAAGCAAGTTCAAAAACTTATATTAATCACTCTCGTTGGCGCGGATGAAAGCGTATATGTGGTCATTCGTGCGGGAGGAAAACGGAATACCCGGAGAAAACCCACCTGTCCGATCTGGCGACCACCGTACCATAGCACATACTTCCCGGTCCGAGATCGAACCTGGGTTGCATTGGTGAGAAGCGAGCGCGCTCCCCACTGCGCTAATCGGACAGCCTCAAGGTAACAGACTACGGATACATGCAAGTCCTAATTTTGAGGGGGTTCTGTCTGTTTCCAAAATGAGTTCTGGTCACGGCGGCAATAAAGGTTAGCAACATACAATACTTCTAACACTAGAAGACAGCAACCGGGATCAATGCATGTAGTTTGGGTATTCTTACTTAGTTGATGTAATCAAGTTATCTAAAGAGTTTGACTCTCAAGTGATAACATTAATCAGGATATTACATTAGCCGTTGTTCAACTTGTATATACTAAGACAAATCTTTAGGCTTCTTGATGTGTTTATTTTAACATCAGTGAGGGAGAGAGGTTCGTGGAAAGGTCAGAACCACAGTTCATACAGATCCATCTCAAGATATGGACATTGCTGTTCCACTATCTGCTGACAAGTGACCAGTTAAATGTGTAGTACAAAAGTTACACAATACACACAAGAAGTGTGCAACTTCAACCCAGCCAATCAAATTCTGACAACTCCTGCTCATCAATGCATATCATTGTACCCATACTTGGAGATTATGTTTTTGTATTGTCTGTGTTTACAATGTAGTGATCACTTTTATATAATATTTATTGATTGGATTGAACATGTTGATACTCTTATATTAAGAAATTATTGATTAATTATATTTATTTTGACATGGAAAAACTACTTTTGACATGGGTTACATTACAATTAGGCAAGTACCCAGTATTGCACAGTTTTTATCACATGAATATACGGACATTTCTTTTCTGGGATTCCAAAGCGACGACAATTGATCACATGAATATACGGACAATTCTTTTCTGGGATTCAAAAGCGACGACAATATGTTAGATGTCTCTAGCTTACAATATGTTAGATGCCTCTAGCTTAACTTTAATACGCAGATGGAGTCTGAAATGATAAACGATAATTCCTGTTTATAGTATACATGGGGGATTATATTTGACAGCTCCATATTGCCAAGATAGATATCCAGTAATGGCCAAACATCATGACTACATGCATTGTGGGATAGGCGCGCCAGATAACATCACCATGGTGATATTCTAATATTCGCTATCTCACTAATCTGTGATTCACGACTTTGAAGTGCATGAATATATATATTAATCATATTCAAATGACAGAACGGGATGGAAAATATACTTATGCTGCGCTCTGAATTGATCCCATTAATTTCGCATTAACGTTAATCTTTGCAATTTGGTTATCCCCTCCCCCAGCGGCTCCATCATAAAGAAAATTGACGCAACTTCAAAATCTCATTTATTTAGTTTAATATACGTCTCCATAATACTACCGTTGTGTCACTTTAGTAGACTTGTGTGTGTCCTCGTACTTCTCAAGGCGTTCAAAAACATTAGAGTCATATTCGTGTTCAAAATAATTGTCCCAATTTCTATCTTTTAATAATGATTGAACTTGTTTATAAATCATTAACATATATTATGCAAGTGTTTCAGTAATGAGATGCAATCAAAAACATTTTAGATGAACTCGAAATGTACCCGTTGGGCTTTGTCCGAGCCACTGGCGCCCTACTCACGTGACCCTTATTTAAATTAGTTCTACAAATAGCGCACAGTATGCATATTAGCATATCCGATGGTTTCCGAGCTTTACCGAATGGTTTGTCAACTAAATGTGGCATCCGCTTATTAAATAAAACTATATATTATTTAGCGGAGAACTGGATGTGCGTACAGACGGATCTGTAGCCCAGTGGTAGATAGATAGAGATATATTTCTTTATTTATAGAGGGTGACCTAATTAGTTTTGAATTAATCCTCCTTAGGGCCCTCTTCAATTTGTTAACACTATAGAATAAATGTACATACACAATAATTATAACATAGTTACGCCGTACAATATACATGCATAATGTTGTACAAAGTAACTTAAACAACAGCCTTAATAAATCAGGTACTTTGATAGAAATACAAAACGACATAAGCATATTGATTTACAATCATTATATATATATATATAACTGTCTAGTGTCTACCGATTAAAACGTTGTATCCATACTTTCATGTTGTCTTGAATATATTTAAAGATCTGGAAGTCTTAATTTCAAATGGTAGACAATTCCATATCTTTGGACCAGAGTATTCTAATGATTTCTTATACATTTTACATCTAGGTCTTGGAATATAGAGATCCATATTTGAAACATTTCTCAATGTCATATCTGAAGTAACTGAATTGCAATGTCTTAATTGAAAATGTTCATTCAAATAATTCGGTACAAGATTGTTCATAATTTTGTACATTGTTACTGCTTTTAGAAAAATAATCCGTTGGTCAAAAGTCATTATATTAATTTCAGACATTGATTCACGCAAAGAAATATAATATTGGCCCAGAATGAATTTACAAGCTCGTCTCTGCAATCTTAATAGTGTGTTAATATTTTGTTGTGTGGTGTGTCCCCATATGATACAACAATAATCAAAATGTGGTTGGATATATGCCTTGTAGTATTGTAGTATTCTGTAGTTCAGATTCACAATACACCGTATTTTACCTAATAGCCAAATGTTAGTTGAAATCTTTTTCACAATATATTTGATATGTGAGTCCCATTTTAAAGAATCCTGAATGTGTACTCCAAGCAACTTCTCTGATTTGCTGGTTTTCAATAATATATTTTCATATTTAAGAGAGAGTGTAGGATTAGGGAAAGCACATTTTCGCTGGGCTGTCATCATAAATAGAACTTTCGTTTTGTCTGTATTAATCTTCATTCCATTGTAATCCAGGGATCGCAGGTTCGATCTCCCGTCTGACCCTAATAAAATGAACAGTCTTTCAGTTGGGACTTTAAACCGAGGTCTCGTGTCGGTGCTTTACATAGAACCAGAGGAGACTTTGGAATTGGTCTCTCTCTCTCTGTATCATTGCACTATCCTCCAAAGAGTCATTTTAGATTGTTGGAGGATAGTGCAATTGTACAGACAGATACCCATTCCAGAGTCGCCTCTGATTCTTTTACGTGTACGATGTACAGCACCGACACGAGATCTCGGTTTAATGTCCCATCTAAAAGACTGTTAATTTTATTAGGGTTAGACGGGGGATCGAACCTTTGACCCGTGGATTGCCAGTCCAGCGTGGTTTATCTTGCTAGCTTATTATATACTGACAACATGAGAAACTGTGCACTTTTATACTGAGCGTTACTTTGTCGTGACATAATTTATATATCATGAGTGAGGAAAAAACAATCCATCACACATTGCACTAATGTACCCAATATTTCGCACATTTTCCTACCAAATGTGCCTATATTATTTTCTAAAATTGTATAAATATGATTATTATTATATGAACACGAAATACGAAGATATATCACATCTAAACTCATTAAATCAGAAAACACAGGAACTCGCATTTAACCCAAACCATTTTAAGGGGGAGCATGCCCCCGAACATCCCTAGATTGCTTCGCAAAGATAAAACGAATTGTTTCGCAATCGAGCTAAACTAAAATTGTATAAACTAACGATAAAAATAGAGGTAACCAATATAGAGGACATTATTCTCTCTAAAGAATATTCAGCGGGCAACAACTGGCACATGTCTCTAAGTCGCTGCTGCAATACGATGAAAATGGATGCTTTCTAAAATGTTTAAATGGCGTATTCCAAGTCAGATACTGTCTTCATTGTCAGATCAACCGGATTATTTAATCATCTGTTTACCATGGAGATGAATGTACGCAAGCTTTGTATTAAGCTTGTTTACAGATCCCATTTGTCTTACAGTCATTTATAATAGTTGTATATGTATATATATGTAACAGAACAAATATATAATGATTAACTCTTTCAGCGCCTAATAAATTCAGAGCATGTGCAAACAACATATATCCAGATCAGCCGCGGCGTAGCAACATATATCCAGATCAGCCGCGGCGTAGCGCCACGTCTGATCAGGATCTATGTTGTTTGCTATTCGGACAGGTGCTTCAGCTCCACTGTCTGAAGAGCAATCAGCATATAGCCTGATCAGACGGCATGTTCTGTTCTGTCCGATCGGGTTCTCTACTTTTTTAAAAGTCGCTTTTATGCGACATTGGCGGTGAAAGAGTTCAACTAATCATCTGATAATGATCGCCCACATGGTTCGCCGGTGGCGAGGGTAAGCAAGCTTAAACACTTCTCACATACTTCCCTTTCCGAGGATCGAACACGGGTTGCATTGGTGAGAAACGAACACGCTAACCACTGCTACCCGGTTTCGATCATCGGAATGGGAAGTATGTGTGATTGTACGGTGGTCGCCAGATCGGACAGGTGGGTTTTCTCCGGGTACTCCGGTTTCCTCCCACACTAATGACCACATGTACGCTTTCATCCGTAGCCAAAGCTGCTAAGACTTACTTCGCAATCGTTGTGAAATAAATAAAGCTTAACATTTATTTCTTGTTCCCTAACCGTGTGTTCAATGCGATTTTATCAAAATCATGTTCATTAATTGATAGTAAAGTTGTACAGTAAAATGTACATTGGATATACTGTAAGATACATGTCGAGTAGCCTGGGTAGGGGCCCCGCTGGAGCCGTTACGATTGTACCCTTAGGCAAGGCATTTAAATTCCACGTTGCCTCTTCTCTCTCCCTCGTGGCGATGGATTCCCTCAGGAATCAGGTCTAGAGAGTGATTAATATAAGTTGTATGAACTTGTTTCGCGATCGAGCTAAAATAAAATAAATATGTATAAATTAGTAGCCTGGGTTACAATCTATATAGTTTGCACTGTTATACTTATGGCAAACCGACGTTGTTATTATCAGAAACTCAATAATGCTCATTTAGCGGTCTGTGTGTTAATTAAATATATTTATTTGACGGACAATACAACTATATCAACGCCTTTTCCCGGCTATCGAAAATAATCAGTATATGGATGAACATCATAGTATGATGTGCAAATGAAACAACGGTAAAAATAACGTAAATTAACCCTTTCAACACCAAGGACCTCTAAATAGGCTTACAAAAAGTGTAGATCCAGATGAGCCGTCTCGTGACGAGCCGTCTCATCAGGATCTGCAATTTTTGACAGTAATATTACTATGTTTAGACAAAATTACCCATTTTTGTAAATGAACTGGTCCAAATGTAATTTTTCTTATTAATGTATTGGTCAAAAAAAGATCGTGCACTAGTCCATGTCAGTTACTTGGTGTTGAATGGGTTAAGAGAACATATCTACATGTTAGGGAGTTTTCAGGAGCAATAACTGTCAAATATCTTCCATTGAAATCAAGAAGCTTGGCAGAGTTGTCCCCCTTAGCATGCGATCGAACCATGTACATCTTCTAAGATACAGTTTGTGTTAGTTCATCATACTGTCAAATGTCGCACCAATAAAAGAACAGAATCCATATAGTAATACATTTGTTTTGTAAATCAATGATCTGTGTATTTAGCTTTAGATACAGTGGTCCAATAGTTAGCAAATTAAGCTGTGAATCAATGTTCGATCCCCCACCCCATCCAACCCCACCTCGCCCACGTCTGAACCTAATTACATTAACAACCATAAACCGAAATAGCAGCTACTATGCATATGACATATACGAAGTGGTGATTCTGGAATTGAAGCATCTTCTATACCCGCAAAATATAAAACATGACTTGACTAATATACTTCTGGGGCCGTCGCCCGTGGGGGGGGGGGCGCAGATAACGAACGTATTGAAAACAAACAAACACAAACATTAATAGTAATTGTAACACGACCCAACTAATAACATACATACTTTTAGAGTAAAATCTACCTCGGGTTATTCTGCGATATACCTACCTTGAACTATGCTGCGCGCGCACACCGTGTTTTGGCTATTCCATTTATATAATGCGTGTAAAGTTTTATGAATGAAAGTCGCGTGATGTTTGTAAATACTACCGTGGGAATTCGCGGAAGTGAGCTATTTTTAGAATCAGATAATCTCGTGTCCGTCTTGTTTTTTCTGTTAAGTAACGTTTCAGTTACTATTCTGTACAGCTTAATTTGACAACATAAATAAAATTATTGATCAGTTACAACTTTTGTTCATTTATGCACTAGATTGATATTTATAAAAAATAACGTCATCACCCCTTACGCGGGAGGAAATTTCGAAAGCCAAATGCAGCGGAGTACCACGGCGTTTGAAGAAAATACTCCTTTGATTCTCGTCTAAAATTATTAGAAATAAGTCGTGTTAGAATGGAAATAATAAGTATCAACCGTGGTATATCGCAGAATAACCCGAGTTTGAAGTTCTTATGCGTAGAAATATATCAATATACCCCAACGATAACGTGATTCCCGCGATAAAGATAGCACGGGCTAATATTATTATAACGGGTAAAAAGAAGTTTATTATCATTTATGTATGCATTACTTGGCACACAGGATTATTTATTACACCCTACGTATTGATTTGGCTTATTCCAAACCTATTTATAGTAATGATTGTAAATAACACGTTATCGTTGGGCCATAGTAATATGGCATGTTTTGTATTATGACAAGAACAAAGCGAGTAACTCTGTTGTGACTGTGTATTTCTTGTTTAACGCAATAGCGGTCATATGTAGTGCATATTATAGTGCTTGTTTGTTGGTCGGATATCAGTGCAGGTGGATCTGTAGTCCAGTGGTATCAAGCTGGACTGGTAATCCAGGGGCCGCAGGTTCGATCCCCCGCCTGACCATAATAAAATTAACAGTCTTTCAGTTGGGCCTTTAAGTCGAGGCCTCGTGTCGCTGTTGTACACCGTGCACGTAAAAGAACCAGAGGAGACTCTCGAATGGGTCTCTGTCTGTATCATTGCACTATCCTCCAACAATCTAAAATGACTAATCTGTTCAGGAGGCGTCGCTCATATGGGCAACCGGTAGCGATGATAAATAAACGTAAAACACACATACGACGCCTCCGTTGACGAATGGTTAAGGTCACTGAATTGTATACCGCTGCAATCTAGCATCACAGATGGTCACGGGTTCGAGCCCCGCTCATACAGTGTCTCTTTATATGAAAACAAATGCATTTTCCTACGGAGGATGGTGCACCAAATAATGGCTAACCGCTGGAGCCTTCCCAGGAACAGTGTTGTTATGTAAGCTGCACCCAAAACCTGGGTATTTCACATTTAGGATGCCAACTAGCGACCGTGTGTGTTGTGTTTGATTGTTGTGTGTTTTATGCCGTACCACGTGATAGGTAAAGTAGCGAGAAAGACCATCCATTTCCGAGCAGTAGCCTGGCCTGGAAGTTACAACACATGTCTCCAATCTCAAACTCAGTATCAAGCTTCTGATTGGTTCTGTTGAGTGGAAAAGTCTGATTCGACCAATCAAATTCCTTGAACCTTGAAAATTGAAAAACTGTTAGTTTTTATTAGTCTCCGACGAGGGATCGAACCGGCGATCTCTGGATTACCAGTCCAAATGTGTTTACCACTGGACTAAAGAGCCACTCATAGTCCATAAGAGGTTTGAGATAAACAATCCCTCAATCAAACCTGTGACGAACATTCTACAAAACAGTTGGCTTATGTGTTTTCTTCAGTTCAGTGTAGATGTTCATTCTATTTCAATTTGTTAAAGTATCACAGTACAGAGGCGTCCGTGGTCCAGTGTGGCGTCCGTGGCCCAGTGGTAGAGCGTCGGATTTGGAATCGAACTGTCCCGAGTTCGATACTCGGTCAGTCCACGTATGTAGTGTCATTGAGCAAGGCACCTCACACACATTGCTTAGTATTGGTTAATCGCTTAGGTCGGCTAAGCCTGCCCAGGAAAACATGTCTAAATCCCCGAGAGGGGTTTGACATTAAAGGAACATACATACATACATACATACATACATACAGAGGCGTTGTACAGACATACCTTCTGGGGTGTCTATCTTATTTACGGAAGTGGAACTATTGTTATAGAGAGAATTCTTTGTCGGGTGCATGTGTTTATGTTGGTGTTATTACGAGTACTGAGGCAATCATTAGAGAAGATAGTGATGATGATGATGTCATTTTTATGTGAAAACAAATGAAAATTTGATCATAAAAATTCTCTTGTGGCTACAATGTTTATCGAAACTATCGAATTACGCTATGGTTTCAAAGAAAATGTTGATTGATTCAGCTATCTACAGTTGCTGTTATTGTTTCCAATATATCGGCATTGTGAAGCCTTATGTTGTACAGACCATCCCTGACGTCATTTATAACGGCATTCGAAAGCGAAAGTGTACAGTTTTTTCTGGAAACCCCCCCCCACCAACATGGGTTACTGAACAGTATGACTATTAAAAATAATAAATGCTTCGGATGGGTGCACAATCGGTCCGATACATATATTTGGAATGATGCCGGTTTTTGGCACTTGGCTTTGTTACAAAATATTTTGTCTGAATAATGTGGAATCAATTTCGCCAACATTTGCCATGTAATTTAATGTGACATGTGGTATGCATTTCGTCGTCAAGAACCTGATATTGGAATAAACCCGTACACGTATCCTATGCTATTGCCATACTATTGAGGTGTCTCATGCAAAGCGTATTCTTTGTGTGTGTGTTTTACGTTTATTTATTGTCGCTACCGGTTGCCGATATGAGCGACGCCTCCTGAGGAGATTAAACATTTTAGATTTTTGGAGAATAGTGCAATGATACAGACGGAGACCTATTCCAGAGTCTCCTCTGGTTCTTTTACGTGTACGGTGTAAAGCACCGACACGAGACCTCAGTTTAACGTCCCATCTGAAAGACTGTTAATTTTATTAGGGATAAACGGGGGATCGAACCTGCGATCCCTGGATTACCAGTCCAACGTGTTACCACTGGACTACAGATCCGTCTCAAAGCAAATACAATAGCGATACAGATATGAGTTTGCTAGAATATATTGGGCACCTATGACACTGTCACTTTCCTTGCGTCAGCAGTAATTGAAAGTTGACGTATTAATGGAACATAACACATGGGAAAGGAACAATCACCTAATACTGTTAACTGTTAACAATTCTAGTATTGGACTTCTGAAATAAATATAACTCAAGTGCCAAGAATGAGACATATCATAGATATGTAACTGAGCTCATCGCTTTCGAATTCTATTCTATTCTAGGTTCGACCCCATGTCTGACCCAAATACAATTAACAGTCTTACAAATGGCACTTTAAACCGAGGTGTCGTGTCGGTGCTTTACACCGTGCACGTAATAGAAACAGGAGACTCTGGAATGGGCCTATATCTGTCTGTACCATTGCACTATCATCCAAAATCTAAAATACTAATCTCTTCAGGGGGCGTCGCTCATATGGGCAACCGGTAGCGTCGCTAAATAAACGTAAAACACTCGAATTATATCACATGAGGAAGCTAGTCAGTTGTCTTGTGCCTGTTCGTACACGAAATACTACTCGATGGGACACCCTGGGGTTTCCTCACACAAATAATAGCTGCAGAATCGATATTAAAGTAAGACGATTGTGCAACCTTACACATAAGAGTAACGATATACATTAAATTCGAAGGTTGTGCATGGGCTGATTAAGGTTAAGGTTGTAGCTCAAATATAGGGGCCCTTTCATTAAAATAAATACTATTGTAAGCAAACAAGAACATTCTATTGAATACACATTTCTCACATTACCCCCGCTTGGCAGAAATTCACCGAAATTACAGCTTTCCGCTATCGCATTGGTTGGTAAGAAGGGATTTCACCTGTCGACGGTATTGCGGATTATTAGACTCCGGGAACAGTGCACTATACGTTATTGCTGCAATCGACTAAACACAAACTATTATTAAAGTCATACATCGTTGGAAAGCTCACGATATCTTCTAAGTTCTATCTATTTATGTAGTCATTTAAAAAAAAATTGTTAAATTTAATTCATTAATTACAGATTTAAAATACTAATTTGGGGACCCCTAAATATCGGAGGCCCTAGCTTCAGCCTAGTCAGCCCTATCCTTAATCCGCCACCGAGGTTGTGAGTGTGTCATAACATGTGATACACCGCTAATAGTGTTTATAGCCCACAGAAAACACGTGAACGCATGAAAGAAAGATATCTATACAATACTGATCTAAGACAATTGTCCAATCACATATTCATGAACGACACTGCATCAATGTCTTAAGAGACGTTTATGTTATCTGTAATGATGTGTTATCAATATTTACGAGACAGGTATGAATAGACACGCCGGAATGACTGAAATAAAACATGTAATAAGACATGTGTACAATTATTTCACATGAGGAAGCTATTCACCTGGTCCGGTGGTTCTATTAGTTTATATAAATTTATCTTAGCTCGATTGCGAAACAAGTTTTTAAAAGGTATATTAATCACTCTCGAGACCTCATTCCTGATGGAATACATGGAGGGAGAGAGAATCGGCAACGTGGAATTTAAATGCATTATCTAATATCACACTCGTAACGCCTCCAGTGTGGCTCGAACTCCGGACCTTTCGGACCAGAAGTGAACGCGCTACTACTGCGCTATCACGACTTCGATACCAGTAGATAGAACACATAGTGTACAATGCAAAGCACAACATAGTTGAATAGCTTATCAGTTATTATTTAGTGAAGGCGGGCAAAGACAACCAGCATGTGTACAACTTCGTAGCATTCTCAAAGTAATAGATCAATAAGCAACAGACTAGATAAACGTTTGCATGAATTGAATCAACAAACAGTGGCCATTCGTCCTTGACAGAAAAGGAATTGGGTGAGCATACGACTAGCGCATCGTAACATTCACTAAAGGGTATAAACCCCTAAATGTTGATGGCACAGAACCATAAATGTTAGCCACCTCAAAAATAAACTCACCTATCCTGAAGTGATAGATGGTAATATGGACAAAGTTTACTTAGAAAATACACATAATATATATATAATTACGTTAATAATGCGCGTGTTTATGAAACAGATAATGTGGCACCGTTGATAGACGTTGCCCATTACGATGCACACCGCTGTATGTTCTCCGTCTTCGTGCTATGGTAAATCGATGTAAATAGATGAACTGTTAACAGTCAACTTGCAAATAACAATCCACTTATAACGCATGCAGGGCGTCTGCTTTACGCTAGACACCAGTACGTCAATGCATCACACATCACAAAAACATGAACGTGTGTACATACACATGTTCGAATTGGAACGCGTAGGAACATAGCTGTCATGTAGGACTGTTTACTCATCAATGCGCTAGAGCAAGTAGAAATAGTTCACCATTTCCCACGCGAACACCGATTCAAATTGGAACGTGTAAGGATCCTAGCTGTCATGTTGGGCTGTTTACTCATCAATGCGCTGGAGCAAGTAGTACTGATTTAAATTCACAAACAGTCTTCTTCAAATGAACACAAATGCCACAGCTGCACCGCCATCACAGTACGACATGCAAATGGTGTCTGGTTCTACTGTAACAGTAAAACATTATCAACGTATGATATGCTTGTTTGCAAACACTACATTCTAGGAATCAATTCCTTCAGTGGGGTCACTGAGGCCGACTCCACGCAACCGCCATCACAGTACGACATGCAAATAGTCTCTGGTTCTACTGTAACAGTAACACATTATCAACGTATGATATGGTTGTTTGCAAACACTACTTTCTAGGAATCAATTCCTTCAACTGAGGCCGACTCCACGCAAACTTTAACACACCAATGTAGTTAATACCCATGTTTAAGCCATTAACCCACGAAACATATAGCACAATATGCCCTTCAATATGCCCTAAAATAAGAAATACTACTGAAAACTGAAAACTGAAAATGTTTCAGACATAAGACATTTAATAAGCGTATTTACATATTAATTATAAAGCATTCTTTCAAAAGCACCAGGTGCTTGCATAATGCTATGTTATCCATCGAGTTCACATGTAACTGTTACTATGTATACATTGGTCTGTTATAATGTAGCTTATGTATTTGTTATATCGTTGCTTGTAAGTGTGGGTTTATAATTTTGCAAATAAAATGTGTTATTCGTCTTCTTCTTCTTCTTCATGTAGCAACAAGTACATTATGTAAGGATTTTCGAAGTATAGTGTGGATTATTTATCTTTCCATGGAACTTATTCCGAAAAGTCATTGTAGTATTTGTTAGTTGCTGCATGGGGTTTTCGTTTTTGTTCAAGATTGTATAGTGAAGTTCATTATTCCAGGCTTGTTGTCGACGCCAGCATGCATTTCATTGAAGATAATATATCTCAACATATCAGTATAGCGGATGTCTGCAAGAGAGCATTGGCACATTGCGACGACTAAACACTCTGCTAAGGGTCACAGATTCCCAGAGTAGTTTTACATATTTTATCTATGGGTATATCAGTGCTAGACAGTATGCATTTTAGGTCAGTTTAGCTAGGTATCTTTAGAATCACTAATATACGATAAATGCTAAAACATATGTAATACGCCAGTGTACATGTGGCAACCATTGAACACGTATTCATATTCGTGCACGTGTATTTACTAAATAACAACAACTGGCCCAGCTTTTATGTAACATATCGAGTTTTCTTTCCCATGCTCGCCTAATTGGGTTGTAACTGGGTGGTCCACACATTCTAGACAAACATGGTAGATCGCTTAGTAGATTGAGCTTAGATTCTGATAGCTGTTCTGGTTGTGGGTATAATTCCAAGCACCCGGGGCATTGTGTCTATGTTATGTCACCAGCAAATACAAGAGCACCCGGCGCATTATGTCTATGTTATGTCACCAGCAAATACAAGAGCACCCGGCGCATTGTGTCTATGTTATGTCACCAGCAAATACAAGAGCACCCGGCGCATTGTGTCTATGTTATGTCACCAGCAAATACAAGAGCACCCTGCGCATTGTGTCTATGTTATGTCACCAGCAAATACAAGATGCAATAATGCTTACAATGGTAACAATGTTGTGGCTGTCCGATTAGCGCAGTGGTTAGCGCGCTCGATTCTCACCAATGCACAATGCAACCTTGGTTCGATCCTCGGACCGGGAAGTATGTGAGATGGTACGGTGGTCGCCAGATACGACAGATGGGTTATCTCCGGGTACTTCGGTTTTCTCCCAAACGAATGACAACATTTACGCTTTCATCCGCGCCAAAGAGAATGATTAATATAAGTTGTTAATACTTGCTTCGCAATCGTTGTAAAATATATAAAGTTTTAAAAACATCTTGACAAAGTAAAGAAAGTGCAAAATGGGTTGGGCAAGTTCTAACAACATGTTGTGATAGCGCAGTGGATGCGCGTTCGCTTCAGGTGTAAATGGTCCGGAGTCCGAGCATCGCTGGACCCGTTACGATTGCGCCCATATGCAAGGCATTTAAATTCCACATTGCCTCTTCCCTCTCCTTCATGGCGATGGATTCCACCAGCAATGAGTTCCAGAGAGTGATTACTATAAGTTGAAAGAACTTGTTTCGCAATCGAACTAAAATAAATGTGTATAAATTAACAACATTTAGTAAACTTCCCTCCCCAACAAAATATAATCATCTGAAATCAAATGTATTAAATACATATAGTTCAATGATATTGCATGTGTGTTTTAAGTTTATTTATCGTCGCTACCGGTTGCCCATATGAGCGACGCCTCCTGAAGAGATTAGTCATTTTAGATTTGTGGAGGATAGTGCAATGGTACAGACAGAGACCCATTCCAGAGTCTCGGCTGGTTCTTTTACGTGCAGGGTGTACAGCACCGACACGAGACCTCGGTTTAACGTCCCATCTGAAAGACTGTTAATTTTATTAGGGTCAGACGGGGGATCGAACCTATTATAAACACAAGGCGCCGAGGTTATTAAACTTTTCTCAGATCTCAAGCTCAAGTGATATAATTGGTTGATTCTGAGTGTTACTGTCAGCTGAACCAATCAAACGCTTGAGACTGAGTTTTGAGATTGGAGACAAGTTTATAATCTCCAGGCCTGGTCCCGAGGTTATAAATATCTTTTCTCAAATCTCAATCTCAGTCTCAAGCTTCTGATTGGTTCAGCTGGCAGTAAGACTCAGAATCAACCAATCAAACCATTTGAGTTCTGAGAAAAGTGTTATAACATCGGGCGCAGGTGACCGATAAGGAATTGTGCTGAGTGTATATGAAAAATACGTTGATTTAGGTCAGAGACCGCCATTGCAATTTCCATAGGCCACCATTATAACATAAGTGCCATTAGATTTCCCCCAAAAATAGGTTGGCACAAAATACAGTAGTTTTCGACAGACTGGCCTTTGAGCCACAGGAAAATGTCAAATTTCAATTTGGGTTGACCAATTACGGTTTTTTAAATTTCCCACTAAAGGCACCCACCCCCTACTCTGAAGGTAATTTGGTGGTGAATGTTGCACTGACACCTGCATTTATAATATGCTGTTTATTTGTCACCAAATAGTCTGCAAATATTTTTAAATATTCCAAAATGCAGCTCATATATTGTATTTTAATATTTAGAAGTCATTTTCACTATTTGTGACAATACCTACTCAGCCAATCAGTTCATGTATCAATAACTCTTAATGGCTTCCTTACACTTTTCAACAAATCCCAGAACACTATATCAATAACATCGTCGACCTAGACGAGATTCTTTATTTGCCATGAATAACCTCTGGTCAGGGTCTTTATAGCAAAGAATATAATATTAAACTATCTAAAGTTATCATTCTTGCATGTAATTCGCTTGACTATAGTCAGATTGCATAACATCTTTTAAAATAAAACAAAAATTTCACTCTCAATTGAACATGGCGTCAAAATTAGAACCTACGTTTCGAAAACCAATCAAATTTCATGTCCTGGAAATGTGTTTTCCGGTAGTGTCACATGATTGACACGTGACACTGTGAAGCCAGGCATTAAAATGATCGCGTTTCAAAATTTAAGCAGATATTAAGGCATTGCTATGGTACAAATGAATGAGACTTATGGTCTAATAGCCTATGGACTAATACTACTACACTGTAAAATGATCATTCTTGCATATATTATGCTTGACTAAACTCAGATTGCATAACATATTTTAAAATAAAATCACACTTTCACTCCAATGTGAATTCACCATTGCGTCAAAACAAGAACCCTGAGTTTCAGACACAATCAAATTTCATGTACAATAAATGTGTTTTCCAGTATTGTCACATGTTTGACACGTGACCGTGTAAAGCCATGCATTAAACTTCTCACGTTACAAAAAATAAACAAATATGTCTTTGCATATATCTCTGTGTAAGTGTTTTAGGGTAATTTATGAAAACCATCAACATTTACATATTTTCGAAATAAAAGGTTAATATTGATCTGTTTCTGCTCATTTTCCTGTTAGGCAGTTTCAGCGTTTACCATGTAATCCAAGTACCTGCTACTGACAGCGGTGACATCATTTGTAAACAAATTCGCAAACAGGTGATGTTCGGAAATAGGGTTATTGACGATAATAACATCTTCTTCTTGTCGTTCGCGAATCACATGGAAAAAGCCGGCAGCAAACACGAAATGGGCCGTCCTCCTCAGATCCTCCCGGCAGCCATGTAACTTCGTCTGGAGAGAAGTATCTGTTAGCCAGGTTGTTTTCCTCAGGCCATGAAGATTGGGACACTCCTGGAGGATGTGTTCTGCAGTCTGGTCCCCTACTTTGCAGCTGCAGGCAGTTGATGGAGCTAGTCCAAGCTTCCGACACATATGGAAGTTCAGGCTGTTATGCCCTGTTCTAAGCCGGAATATCGTGACTTGCTCCTGTCTTGTGAGAAGGTGGTAGTCATCCTTCTCGACTGTTGGCTTTGGTGCAGATTTGATTATGGTGTATAACATAGAAACATGGAATTTGATGATTAGAAATACGCAGTTTCAAATTAGTTCCAGGTTCAATGACTTAACAGAATGTACTTGTAGATGTTTAGTTGCTACAGTCAATAAGAGGTTATAATTCCTGCCCATGATAGCGATCAGATAATATCACACTAGTGTGTCATTAACTGAAACTCCACGTCAATGAAACAATTGTATTGTTGTCTAATGATCTACGCTAAGAATGCTACAGATGTATCGAGTGTGACTTGCGCCGCTGGCATTACCGCTTGATTGGAATATGTTGTTTCTCCGGAAATTACTTGGGAGTCGCGATGAATTAGAAACAAATGAGGGTATCTTGTAGGCGTTCATCAGTATTATAGGATGTGTTAATAGTATGTATGTTTTACGTTTATTAATCGTCGCTACCGGTTGCCCATATGAGCGACTTCTCCTGTCGAGATTAGTCATTGTAGAGTTTTGGAGGATAGTGCAATGGTACAAATAGAGACACATTCCACGGTCTCCTTTTGATCTTTTACGTGCAAGGTGTACATCACCGACACGAGACCTCGGTTTAAAGTCCCATCTCAAAGTATGTGCATTTTATTAGGATCAGATGGGGGTGATCGAACATTCGATCCCTGGATTACCAGTCCACTGGACTACAGATCCGTCTGTGAGCTACTTGAATGGCGACCTCTGAATCATTGCACTATCATCCAAAATCTAATATTACTAATATCTTCAGGAGGTGTCGCTCATATGGGCAACCGGTTGCGACGATAAATAAACGTAAAACACACACACACAATTATGTTTTAACATTAATTTGTCGTGGCCTGAATACTATATAATTTTATAAAGCACAAACTGCAAATAGTATAGCCAGTTTGAACAACACTTACAAGTGAGTTTATCATGTAGCATGAGGAAAGCAATCATGCGTAGTATGTATACTCTTCCTTTCATTCAGCCCAATGTCTTTAAAGTGATTAATGTCTTTAGTGTATGATTCGCTGTCCTACAACACAGCTAGGAAGTGAGCTGAACGAATAAACGACTATCCTTTATTCAAAGAATGTTAAAAGGATTGGATTTCTTAGCCTAAAACGATCGTCTTAGAAAACTTAACAATTAAGATAGGCAAAACCATCACTTTTAGACGATGTGTATTTTAATCGTCTTAGAAATCTCAGTCGCTCAAATGCAAATAAATTTAATCAGTCCTAAAGCGACACTGCATCGTGCAAAGCAAACAACTTGCATAATTGTGTACGTATAAACTGAAGCATTTCTACTACACATTCGTCCGAAATAATTCGAACACTAATTTTATCATTAAACATCAGGTGACCAAAAGATGAACCAGCATACTTTACAGCACAATCCCCACCCGTCATTAATGTGTTGCCTACTGCCAATCCAGGGAGTGTCATTCTAACCGGTTTGGGCGAACCTTGCTTACACCTCACCCGTCATTAATGTGTTGCCTACTGCCAATCCAGGGAGTGTCATTCTAACCGGTTTGGGCGAACATTGCTTACACCTCACCCGTCATTAATTTCTTGTTTACTTCTAATCCAGGGAGTGTCATTCTAACCGATTTTGGCGAACCTTGCTTACACCTCACCCGTCATTAATTTCCTGTTTACTTCTAATCCAGGGAGTGTCATTCTAACCGGTTTGGGCGAACCTTGCTTACACCTCACCCATCATTAATTTCCTGTTTACTTCTAATACGGGGAGTGTCATTCTAACCGGTTTGGCCGAACCTTGTTTACACCTCACCCGTCATTAATTTCCTGTTTACTTCTAATCCAGGGAGTGTCATTCTAACCGGTTTCGGCAAACCTTGCTTACACCACATTGTCCTGTACTATAGCTATAACAATCCAAAGTCAAAAAGCTTTATTCGCATCATTTGGATATAAATGTACGACCAATGGGACTACAACCGTCTTATAGACAAACATGAATATTATAATATAAATGGAGAAAACTTGAAATTGTGGACATATACTTTCGAACTAAAATGATTACATCTAATTCAAAGCAATGCATTCTAAACAAAGACAGTCGAATTAATACCCAAATACACAAGAATAAAGTTGGATAAATAGCACAATTAAACTCAATATTCGAAAGGGGAAACGAGCATACCGTCGAGCCAAACACACACAATCTCAACATAACACATTCAGACACATATGAAATGTAACGGTTGACTAACCAAGGACAACATAGATCAATTAGTATGCATCCTTATCTGTCTGAAAATCTTAAAGATAGCTCTCTCTCTCTCTCTCTCCCTCTCTCATCAACCAACATGAAACATTCCGTATCATCAAGCTCTCAGAAAACAATACCTCCTTTGCGTGATCCTCAAGCAGATACTTACTTAGCTGATGTAAATGCACAATCTAACACATTGTCTATTTTAGGGGTCAAACATCTATTGACAAAGAGAATAATGAATTACCTAACTTGCATATAAGCAACACTCTGCGCGCTTAGGTTCAACCCCATCAGAAATAGAAGATCTTTTGAAATCTTAAAACTTGATAGGGCTTTGGGTCTAGATGTTTAAGCAACAGAGTACTACGTGAAGCTCGTCGACAACTTTCAATTCCGCTGTGTGATCATTTTAATTGTTCGTTGGTTCAGTGTACCATGCCACAATGTTGAACAATTGCCCAAGTGTGCGTTGTCTTTAAAACATGAGACCCACCTCTTGCAAACAACAACTTAGCTGCATGGAAAGGGATTTTGAGTGTGTCATTATTAAGCATGTTTTTAACTTCTACGGGACGGGATACTAACTTTTTCTCGCAGTCTCAGTCTGGTTGTATGCCTGGCGATTATTCCACCAACAAACCTACTTGATTATATGACACGTACGTTTTGTAAAGCTCTGGATAATGGATTTAATTTAGAAGACTAGTGAGATATATTCGTTGACATAAGTAAAGCATTCGACAGAGTCTGGCACAAATGCTTGCTATTGAACATACACTCGTCTGGTGATGATTGAGCTTATTTAGTAATACACCCGCCGTCGGCGAACCATGTGGGATAGCGAATCGTCTGATACAATAAATAGCTTCCTTATATTATACTAGTACATTGACTATCTTTCGAGTGCCAATGAGTGTTTATTCAACGTGCAAAACCAGATTTAGCGTATTTAGTGACAGGTGTTCTACAAGGTTCTATACGTGGTCAGTTACTCTTTATTGTGTCCATAAACGATATTGTAGAGGCCACTCGGTTCAACCATTAATATATGTGCTGATGCTACTAGTCTGCGCTTAATAGTCTAATAATACTTATTATATATACATAAACTACTGGTATTCCTATATGATCTCTGGTTATTTGTAATCGATTACCTTTAGGTATACTTATTTCAGTAAGTATTTAGTAATTACCTCAGTGATAAGTATGTAAATAATAGCCTACGTTCAATGATAACATTTCACCTTATTTTATTTTTTTTGAGCTACGAGGAGTAGACCGTTTATTTTTTCATGTTGTAATTAAAAATTACATATGAACGAACGAACATATTTTATTCACATAGACTATACAGTTTTTAGTGACATAGCAATATTACATTCTACAACATAAGTATAAAATTATGACAACAAATGTAGGTGATAATTATTGGCATACCATATTACTATAGGGATGAACTATAGTATATAATTTTACATACTCGAAATCTTAAAACATTTCTAAATGCAATCCTAATTACAGTGCCATCTATATATGCGATATACTGTATTTCAGTACAACATATCAATAAATACTATTTACAACAAAAAGTGACATATAAACCTGATACTAGTGTATATTAAAATGGACAACATATTGAAAACCCCGTATCTGTATATTTTAGTCGAGTGTTCAGATCAATCAAGTCATATACAGAACAGTATGCAATACATATTCCATACTAGGGATACAGTGTTAGGTGGAACACACCACACTAGAATCCACTTCCAAGAAGTGTATCACAGAGTGTTGCCGGTTCAGTGATTATGTCGATCCCTATCTACGAGGCTCCCGCTACACCTGTGACACTCTCCTCGAAATAGATTCCATCTGACTGATACACCAATACTATTCTCAGTATGGGCTATCATATAAAAAGTATTGTTCAACGAATTCTATAATTGTGACCTCATAATTATATGTTGATCTAAGCAAAGATAAACATTCAATATAATTGTATAAGACATAGAAATATCAGTTTTAAAGACCTCCAGGAAACGTTTATGATCTAATGATACGTAACTCAAGAGCTTCTTGAATAAATTTGCTTAACCTATATAATTCTGATTTGTTTTTACTGGACAACAACTGAGTAAATTTAAACATACTTGGGTTTACTCTATAATACCGTTTTATATAAGTTCGTCTATAAAATTCATATGGCCAACACTTAAATATAAAATGAAATTCGTCTTCTATTTCGTTTGTAGAACAAATTTGGCAATATCTTAGATTTCTATCAGTTCTATCTCTTCCATATCTACCAGTTTGAATTCTAAGACTATGTGCAGATATTCTTATTCTTGTAAGTGCAATACGCAGATTGCGAGACACAATGTTATTCAAATAAAATTCTATATCTAATGTATCCTTAACACATTTATACAATATTAGCACTTCCATGTTATTTATAGTCATACGCCATTCCTGCATAAATTCATCCAATACTCTTTGTTTGAACAATAAAAGGAACGATTGATCATTGCATTCTGATATTTGGTTATATGTAACATCATTCCATTTATACAGGAATCCATATTTAGATAATAAATCTTTAACACTAGTAAACCAATTTGCCTTACCATTCGATACATCCTTCATGGCAGTATCAACAATTGATTTTATAATAATATTATCATTACGACACAATTGTAACCAATATTTAACAATACGTGTATATCTGTTTATATATAATGGATAACGTCCTAATTCGCCATAAACAGCAACGTTACATGTTGATTGTCTAACTCCTAATACCATTTTACAGAATTTAACATGTATATTTTCTAACATTTTGGATTTTGAAAAACCCCATATTTCACATCCATAAGAAATTGTTGAATTTACAAATGCATCAAATAACTGCAACGCCACTTTGGGCAAAGTGTCATGTCTTTTTAGATTAGCAGTGAGGGTAGGGTGTTCATTGATTTAAGACCTTTTCCATACAATGTCTGTGTATTTAAGTTAAAATTTACCAGTATAATTAAGTGTTACACCCAAATAATTAAAATCATTTACAACCTCTAGATATGCATTTCCATATATCCATCTCTCGCCCCTTAGTAATCCTCCACGCTTTCTAAATACAACACATTTGGTTTTCTCAATGTTAACTTCGAGTCCCCACTTGTTACAATATTCGTGTAATTTATCCAAAGACGCTTGCATATCTTCGGGGTTTAAAGCTAGAATTACCATATCATCTGCGAACAACAATAAAATCAGACAAATATCTTGTAAAGTAAAGCCACCTTCTGTTCTATTTTGTAAATACAATTCCAAATCTTCTACAAACAGCGAAAACATAATCGGAGAATTTATCTCCCCTTGTCTCAATCCGACTGCAATTTCAAAGAAATCAGAGTAGTTACCAGCCTCACAAGATCGTACACACGATTTCACAGTTTGGTACATACTTCTAATTACACGTAAAAGTTTACCGTTAATACCCATATTATACAATTTATACCATAATGCATTTCTATAAATAGAATCAAAACAACGTCTCATATCTATAAAAGTACAATACAATCTATTGTTTTCGTTAATAAATTTGTGTATCAATGAATGGAGTATAAATACAGCGTCTATAGTGGACCTGCCTTTTCTAAAACCAAATTGAGCATTTGAAATTATATTATTTTCTTCACTCCATTTTGTAAGACGATCATTTAAAACACTTGTAAATAATTTACCTAGGTTACTTAACAGCGTAATACCTCTATAATTGTTTACATCATGTTTATCTCCCTTTTTATGTAACGGAATAATGATACCTTTTGTCCATACCTCTGGGAATATTCCAGTGTCTAAAATTGTATTGAACATAACAGTAATATATCCAGCTAGAATATCACTAGCCTCAAGAAAATGCTCGTTTAGCAACTTATCTTCCCCAGATGCCTTATTTCTACTTAATTTTTTTATTGCGTTACAAATTTCACTATATGACATTTTAGCATCTAATTCTTCGTAAGCTGTGTCAATATTGTCAAAATTATTGGTGTCATTGAAGCTTTCCGCATCATCATTTATATTGTGATTAACATTAGAAAAAATTTCTTCAAAATACATTTTAAAATCACCCAAAGGTATATTACAACTGCTTACTGTATTATTATTTTTAAAATACCTCCAAAAATCTCGAGGTTTACATTTTTTAAGGTTTTCAAAATCTCTGGTTTGTTTAAATTTAAATGCTCTGCTTTTATGTCTTATAACCCTTTTGTATACATTTTTATAATGGCATAGCTCTACTCTATCAGCATCAGATTGTGTTTGATTAAATTGAAATATTGGGTCCTTATATAGACGTTTTGCTTGTCTGCACTCTAAATCGAACCATTTATTACAATCATCTATATTTGATCGCACAAATGAACTAGTTTTACGTACATACTTTACAAATAATGGATCGGCAATGTCTCTAATAATACTGGTGAACGAATTCACCATGCTGTTAACAGCTGTCTCGTCGCTTCCTTCGATGTTAACTATGGTATCGAAGTTAATCAAATTTTCGATCAGTGCTGCTCTAAAGGTGTCTTTGTCTTCAATATTCCACTTAATAAACTGCACATTACAAGGGGTTTCACAATGTTCAATAGTGGAATGGCATTTAATATTAAAACTAAGTGGAGCATGGTCACTGAAATTATTAAATTCCTGAATACTGAAGTCTAAAATACTATTAAAACTGTTCTCACTTAATAACAAATAGTCTATTACGCTTGATCCGCTCCTGTTGAAGCACGTGTATGATCCTTTACCAAAGTCATTTCCTAGACGACCATTTGCAATTCTAAGAGATGTTGCTTTACACATGTCAATTAATCGATTTCCGTGTGAATTACTCACATTGTCCATAGATATTCTTGGCAACAATGTATCGACGCAGTAGTCCACGTCATCTATCATATAAAATGGAGTCATGTTTACATGATGTCCTCGCGTTACAATCACCAGCGACCAGTACTCTACCTTTAGCTTCATAGTAATATATATGATTTTGTAAGCAATCAAACAGGTCAACGTCAATTACATTGGTAATAGGCGAACTGTCATTCCAAATATAAACAGCTGCTAAGAACACATCCGAGTCAATATTGAAAAAAGATTTATCAAACTTTAACCAAATCAATGTATCATGTGTATTTTTTGCAATTGAAATTCCTTCTTTAATCTCATTGCGTACATAAATAACCGTTCCACCCGAATTCCTTTTCGCATTTCGATGTCTGAATTTTCTATAGAAATTATAACAGTAATAACCATCCAAATCTATTTTACTATTTTTATCAGTCCAAGACTCAATTAAAATAATAATATCATTATCCGATAAAAGCTTAACAAAATCACAGTCTGATCTTTTACGCGTACTCAAACCATGGACATTCCAAACAAACACTTAAGTCCATCCAATCCGTCCTATGCGTTCTTCACAGGTCTGCCGTTAACATACAAAGTATCATACGAGATCCACGCCCTATTCCCTGCCTGCTTCTCCTCTTTCATCCTCTTCACGAGCACACGTCTCTTCGCCGCGATCTCTGGGGGGTACTGCTCCGTAATGTATACGTTTGTATCTTTAAGCTTATAGCTTAACTTCCGGACCATTTCCTTATCCTTGAACAAATTAAACTTGCATACTATACGACGTGGTCGTAACTCACGGGATCCAGTGTAGCTGACGTTTCTGCCTTGTTCCTGACCATTTATAGCAGTATTATTTACTCCCATACGGTGCACCCTTTCTACTTTCAGACTAGCTGCTAAATCATGTGCTACTCCTAGTTTGTCTTCTAGAAACTTGCGGAATATTTGTTCGGTTTTCTCTGGGTTCTCATGGGATTCTTCTGGAACATTTCCGATGATAAGGTTGTTTCTCATGCTTTGTGACTTCACGTAGTTCAACTCATCGTTCATACTCTCGCTTCTTTTCTCCAGCTCCGATATTCGCGTTCTCGCGCCATCTAAGTCAATCTCTGCTGCTTCGACTCGGTTATATACTCGCTCTACTTTGTCGTTGGTAGCCTGCATTGATGCATCTAAATGAACCCACAGTTTCTTTAATTCTATGTCAAAATTATCAACTTTTTTTCCAGCGATTCTAGTGTGTTTAAACGTTTGTCCATATCAACTAATTTTAAGTTCATTTTTGAAAGGAGGGCGACAATGTCCGCATTTGTTGGTTCTCTAGAAACGGTGATACCTTTATCCGCCATAGTTTTTTCACAGGTTGACTTAAAATTCGACCCTTGCTGATTTAAATATAATACCGTAAGACTATTTTCAATAGGTACATTAGATTGTGAGAAGTTATCATCATCTTGGTAAAGCACATCTCGTTCTTTCACACATAATATAGAGGTCAAAGCATATGATAAGTATATAAACTCTTGGTCAACCAAGATAAACAATGTCATAGGTCCTTCTGGACGCGGGCGGAATAAATTGAGAGTATATAATTTGTTTAAAACTGACTATATTGCAGAGCAATATTGCAAAATTGTATTACCACCCAGACATCGTTCTGCTTTTTGCAAATTTCGACTGGGGATTGCCCCCATTAGGATAGAGACTGGTCGGTATGAAGGTTTGCCAGAGGAATCTAGGATTTGTCCGTTTTGTGATACTGCTACTATTGAAAATGAGATGCATGTAATATTGAAGTGTCCAGTTTACAATGATTTAAGACAAGAATTATTATCAAAGTCATATGCGTGTAATATCAATTTTTACTCAATGTCTGATTATGATAAATATTGTTTCCTGTTTTCAAACCAAGAGATGATTCGTAATTGTGCCAAAACCTGTTTTATTATTCTACAGAGGTGTCAGTTTTTATTATGTAAATAATTTTTTAATTTGTGAATAATGTCATTATTACTTGTATCTCTAACTGCATTTTTTAGTTCGTCTGTAATATCACTGCTAATCATATTCGCTATGATCTGATCAAAGCGAAGTTAGATTTCATATGACCAATTCTTAATCAGTGTGCAATAGTACCTATTTTGTATTTCAGTGTTTTATAATTGTCTTAGAGCAGTTTTTAATATCCGATTAGCAGGGATATTGCAGCTTTATCCCTAACATACTGTGATAAATATGAGTATGTATAATTTTGTTCATCTCCTATAACTCCATGTTGGAGTGGCATTGTACTTTTATTATGTAAACTATACATGTAATATTATTGTAAATATTGTACGTACAATGATGAGATGTAAATAAAGATTACTACTACTAGTTCGTTTCATTAAACACTTCGCTAATTGATTGATTTCCGCCCGCCGGCGATTCTACACCTCTAAACACTTTGCTCAGATTAAGATTAAGTTCATCGTCACTTGTACTACTTTTTTTTCTTTTGTTTCTGTTGTTTTTCTTGCTATTGTTCTTATTATTAGGCATATTTGAGTAATTTTACTTCCATCATATAACATTTAGAATGCACTTCATCTTGATATAAAACTTAGATCCATTAATGTCCGAAATCACATCGAAATAAATCAAATTGATCCCGAATTTTTAAAACACATCCTACACTTTTCACCATAATATTAGATATCCATAGATATGTAAACATATAATATAAATTACAGTTATTTTACAATAATATATCGATACTATATACTAATATATTATATATACAAATGCATTTATTAATTTTTATAAAGAGAGAAGTCATTATGTTTGAAAGTAAGATAGCAGGAAAAGAGATGAACAATTTGTTTTCACCTTATATTGAATATAATTATGTGGTAAATACGTTGGAAAACACAAGTATCTATAATAAACAATTATCTTATCTTAGTCTATAATCTTATTAATTCCCATCATACTCTTTAATTCAATCTGATATCGATCAAATCTCCGAGTGGGCCGATAAATGGTTAGTAACATCACAACCCTTCAAATCTGATTCATCCAATCTGATCACGAAAACAAACACTGAGTGTTTCCTACTCCAGTGAGCATGAAAGGCTGCATATAGCGGTCAGACACGCTCTAGCGGATCTGTAGTCCAGTGCTAACACGGGACTGGTAATCCAGGGATCGCAGGTACGATCCCCCGTCTGACCCTAATAAAATTAAGTAGTTCAGATGGGACGTTAAACCGAGGTCTCGTGTCGGTGCTTTACACCATGCACGTAAAAGAACCAGAGGAGATTCTGGAATGGGTCTCTGTCTGTATCATTGCACTATCCTCCAAAATTCTAAAATGAACAATCTCTTCAGGAGGAGTCGCTCATATGGGCAACAGGGTAGTGACCATAAATAAACGTAAAACACACAAATACGCTCCTGATTTAATATATGTTCATTATTGGAGTCGATTTTCGGACCGGGAAGCATGTGATATGGTACGGTTGTCGCTAGATTGGACATGTGGGTTTTCTCCGGGTACTTCGGTTTCCTCCCACATTAATGACCACATATACACTTTCATCCGCGCCAACGGGAGTGATTAATATAAGTTGTTAAAACTGGCTTCGTAATCGTTGTAAAATAATTAAAATTTAAACTTTGATTATTGGAGTATTATGATAAACGCGTGATATTGTCGTTTGGTTTAAACATATTTATTCCACTATATACATTCACAAAACAATACATGCACACAAAATCAAAGAATAGGAAAGGATCAAAACGGAAGCAGAGCGCATATAGTTTCTCTCCTTAAATTGTCGTTTAGAGATGAAGTAAATCTGATCTGTCTAAAAAATAAAAATGCGCAGGGATAAATATTAGATATAACGGTAATTCGGTTCTGTATCATATATGTTGGTAACCATAGTAACACGCGTTATAGTACGGCTGGATGTTATTTTGATGTCAACAAACATTGTATATGACGCTTAATTGTTAGTTGCTTCAAATATAACTTACATCATTTATTGCGTCATTGATGGAAAATATTGATACAGAGCACTCCTGGGATGCCGATTCATATACATCAGAATAAGCGAATGCATGGACCGTACTCTAATATGCACACTAACTACAACCGAGGGTATCAGTTAATATTGTGGAATCCTTTAGATAGAACAACATAAGTATGTACACACCAGGGGATATAATAACGATATATATGTACAATGTTGATACAGATAATTGCTATTGTTGATACTGATAATTGCTATTGTTGATACAGATAATTGCTATTGTTGATACAGATAATTGCTATTGTTGATACAGATAATTGCTATTGTTGATACAGATGATTGCTATTGTTGATACAGATAATTGCTAGTGTTGATACCGATAATTGCTATTGTTGATACAGATAATTGCTATTGTTGATACAGATAATTGCTATTGTTGATACAGATAATTGCTATTGTTGATACAGATAATTGCTAGTGTTGATACAGATAATTGCTAGTGTTGATACCGATAATTGCTATTGTTGATACAGATAATTGCTATTGTTGATACAGATAATTGCTAGTGTTGATACAGATAATTGCTAGTGTTGATACAGATAACTGCTAGTGTTGATACCGATAATTGCTATTGTTGATACAGATAATTGCTATTGTTGATACAGATAATTGCTATAGAGGTAACTATTATTTATAACGAAAACAGATTATAAAAGGAAAGCTAACTAATGTATAAAAATAAATCTCCGTGTTCGAGTGGTTAAGGTCGCTGACTTGTATACCACTGTAACCTATCATCTCTGATGGTCACGGGTTCGAGTACCGCTCAGACCGTGTCTCATTTATATGAACAAGTTGGCAGTTTCTTACGGAGTTGGTGCACCAAGTACTGGTTAACCGCTGGAGTCTGCCCAGGAAAGGTGTTGTTAGGTAAACTGCCCGTCGCTCAAATGGGAAACCGGTAGCGACGTTAAATAAACTTAAATAATAAAAAATAAAAATTATGTATATCTTTGCTTGCCCGGTCCTGATATTGTATGTAATCACCGGTATATAATGAATGACCGTCAACTGTTCTGCTCGCAGACGGATCCGTAGTCCAGTGGTAACACGTTGGACTGGTAATCCAGGGATCGCAGGTTCGATCCCCCGCCTGACCCTAATAAAATATACAGTCTTTCAGATGGGACTTTAAACGGAGGTCTCGTGTCGGTGCTGTACACCGTGCACGTAAAAGAACCAGAGGAGACTCTGGAATGGGTCTCTGTCTGTATCATGCACTATCCTCCAAAAATCTAAAATGACTATTATCTTCAGGAGGCGTCGCTCATATGGGCAACCGGTAGCGACGATAAATAAACGTAAATCACACAAATGTTCTCATCGCAGGACCGCTTGCTCACAATACTGTAATGCTATCAAATGAATGATAGCCTGTACTCTGAACAACAATTAAAGGATTTCAATCCGATTTCTACCATTGTTTCCACGGTCGCACTACGATGGTTTCTTAGAAATCACATTTACATACAGAGCGCAACAAACGAAATGTAGTGATACCGGAGTGGCTTCACCATTGCCATTCCGTTTTAATTAATTGAAAGAAATGAGTTGGAAATACGTTATTCAATCTCGATCGCCGACCTTAGTAGAACGATGAATGTCAGTACAAACTGTGCGCCTAGATGATTTGAGCTGCTTATTCCAGTAAGGAAAGATGCAATCAATAAGTTAAATGTGGAAGAACAACTGTTTGCGCACGGTGCATTTAACACTGATATAATGGTCTGTGTAGCGGCTTTAGTAACAAGACGGCACTCATTAAGCGCACCTGTTGCATCTATAAAACACGATCAAGAGCAAACATCCGCCTCATATGTCATACTATATATATCTAACTTCTTTACGTCAAGTTTCGGTTATGTCGAAGTATTTTGTTCGGTCCTACGGAATTCGACATAACGGATGTAGACTGTAGTACAGTTTTAATACGTATTTGTAGGAGACTTACGCATACGTATCAAATGATATTCATCTTCCACATCGCTATTAGGGCACAGTATACAAGTGCGTCCATTACGCTCTATTCTCTTTCTACAGTATATGTCAGTTTCTATTCGCAAATTATGAGATGAGATACTTAGCCTAGCGAGAGGAATCTTGAGATATTTACTTAGTTAATTCAAACATATTTTATTTCCCAATATAATACATATTGAACAATGCATACACCACACATAACCAAATACAGAAAAAGGATTAGAATGAAAGACAGAGTCTTATATAATTCTTCGCCTCCATGTTTAAGATGTTTACTTAGTAATATATTAACAAGGCTGTCCGATTAGCGCAATGGTTAGCGCGCTCGGCTATCACCAATGCAGACCTGGTTCGCTCCTCAGACCGGGCAGTATGTGAAATGATACGGTGGTCGCCAGATCGGACAGGTGGGTTTTCTCCGGGTACTCCGATTTCCTCCCACACGAATGACCACATATACGCACGCTTTCATCCGCGCCAACGAGAGTGATTAATATAAGTTGTTAGAACTTGCTTCGCAATCATTGTAAAATAAATAAAGTTTAAACTTTTTTTAATGTACGGTTACATGACAAAATCAGGCTGTACCTAATTATAGAATGAATTCAAAGGTTTATTTGATCCCATACGTGCATGCCATTTCTGTAGGAATTCATAAATTAATCTTTGCTTAAAAAACTTGTATACAGACTGTCAATATATATATATGTATGTGTTACTGTTCTGCTTTCCAAATAATAGTGCCGTTATATGCTTGGCAAATTATTGTTTGGATTCCCGCGAGTGACATAGAATTAAAATGCAAACTATGCCTACTGATTCTACAAAGGGTGCGAAAGGTCCGGAGTTCGAGCCCCGCTGTAGCCGTTACGATTGTGCCCTCAGACAAAGCATTCAAGTTCCACGTTGCCACTTCTCTCTCCCTCTTGGCGATGTATTCCACCAGGAATGAGGTCTCGAGAGTGATTAATATAAGTTGAAAGAACTTGCTTCGCAATCGAGCTAAAATAAATGTGTCGAATCTAAACGTAGAAAAAGTAGTTCCAGGCAAACCACATGGGATATTAAACGCTACATTTCACTCTTTCTTTGGAATTATCATCACTGTCTTTTGAGAAACCCTATAATTCACTGGAAAACATGAAATAATGATGTTGCTTGACAGCTATCTTATAGCAGTTAAATTCAGAGTGATTGATTAGCAGCTATGTGTTAGCTGGAGAGAAAAATATAATAGTATTTCTAGTTTATACAAATTTAATTTAGCTCCATTGCGAAACAAGTTCGTACAACTTATACTAATCACTCTCGAGACCTCATTCCTGATGGAATCCATGGCAACGAGGGATAGAGAAGAGACAACTAAATCCCTTGTCAGATTTGTAATATTTATAAATCTTCACCATTATTGTGAAATATGGCAAACGTTGATATTTAGCAGCGAGGCGGATGTGTGTTTTACGTTTATTTATCGTCGCTACCGGTTGCCCATATGAGCGACGCCTCCTGAAGAGATTAGTCATTTTAGATTTTGGAGAATAGTGCGAGATACAGACAGAGACCCATTCCAAAGTCTCCTCTGGTTCTTTTACGTGTATGGTGTAAAGCACCGACATGAGATCTCGGTTTAACGTCCCATCTAAAAGACTGTTAAAAAGACGGGAGATCGAGCCTGCGATCCCTGGATTACCAGTCCAGTGTGTTACCATTGGACTACAAATCCGTCTGCTACAAATACATACAAATACATAGCATTTATATAGCGCAAAAATTAAATATTATTCTATTGCCCTTCACAATTACAGATGCAATTTTAAACATTTACACACGACACTAATATATGGAAATATAAAATTGTATACATATATATATATATAGTTCAACATATCTGTAAAATAAATTGTGAGAAATACTTTAGATACTAATAAGTTCTTGCACTGGTATATTGTAAATCATGAACTGATTTAGGAATATGTCTAAGCCTAGATTATAAATAGTTCACAGATAAAGACAAATCATAGTTATTTGTATTGATCGAAAGCGTTCTGTCGGAAGATATGCGTCATATATCGGTCCCTGTTACAACTCGTCTAAGAAATGTCTTGTCTTATACATTTGAACAAGGCAGATTCTCCTCTTCCTCTGACCATCTCTTCTGAGAGCTAGCAACACGAGCTTGAGCTCCACCGATTAGCGCGCTCGATTCTCACAGATGCAACCCGGTTTCGATCCTCGGACAGGCAAGTATGTGAGATGATACGGTGGTCGCCAGATCGGATAGGTGGGTTTTCTCCAGGTATTCCGGTTTCACATTCTTGTGTGAGCGACAGTAGGAGATATGAAAATCGAACATACAATGAAATTACTGCAGCCCTCATAGCCCTCTAAATATCTAGTTATACTAATTACGATAGGCAAAACTCACTTTTAGATGATGTGTATTTTAATCATCTTAGAAAACTCAGTCGCCTAAATGCATTTATGCAGTGGCGACTTTAAATAACTTTAATAGTCCGTCAGACGTTTCGTGATGTGTTTGCATTCAAAAGACGGATTCCTGTAGATCTCGCAAATACGCAAAGGTGCATACAACTATAAATTAGAAATATAGTTAGTACAATACTTTGCTTAACCATTAACCTGTCGAATAAATTAAACGGAATGTGCAAGCAAGGTAGATTCAGATCAGTCGCTATTCAGACAAATGTTTAGCAGTATAGCAAACAACATAGAGCCTGATAAGTTTGCAAACGCGACTTTCGTTGTGATTTGTCATGTTAAAGATTACAGACATATTTCGTTCATGCTTCCCAATGAATGAAAATGTTTTCTCAGTGAGGGAAAACACTATCTAACACCGCTTTGAAAAAGTGAAAGCTGGCACTTTGTCCGCTTAAACTGATGTTCGTAAAGAGATGTATACTTCACTTCCTCCAATATCATATATGTCTCGTAGTTCATTTATGTAAAATTCAAAGTTAAGGTCTACCTCCAATTAGTTGTTTCTAGAATGACCCGTCATTCCAAACACCCACAACCATTGTAAAGGAACACAAACAATGGAATAGGAATGAATCTGTCTGACTCCATAGTGGAGACAGACGGTTTATTTTGAAACAAGATAAACTGATAAACAAAATGTGTAAATGAATGCACCGTAACAATGTTCAAAATGAATAACGTTGGACATAAAATCCACCACAATAGGTGTAATTTAAATCCACCACAAAAGGTGTAATTGAAATCCACCACAATAGGTGTAATTGAAATCCACCACAATAGGTGTAATTGAATTCACCTTAACAATATTGTATGCACATGAAGTGGGTTATAAACACAAAAGTAATTAGTTCGCACTGGGTGTAAATAGAGGAGGGAGGTTTGGGCGGAAAGGGTAAAACTGGAAATAGTAAATAATGATACGAGGTATAATCCAGAAGATTGCCGATAGAAAAATTCTGCCTCCAAGAAAAAGATGGCGAAATTCCCGGATGAAGCCACATACGTGACAAGGACGACTGTGATTGGTCAACAACAGGCTTCTGTAGTGCGCGTTATGCGTTATGGAAAATGACCTCCTCGCTAAATACCGGTGTCCGGCTGAGCGTATATACTGGCACCCTGTGCGAACTGTAGTTACTACACTTTAAGCATTGTAGAAATTATTATACTATTGTAAATTGCTTTGCCTCATAAGTCAGAAATTAATTGCCTTTTCAATATGTCTGACACTATAATAAAGAAAGCACGGTCCGATTAGCGCAGTGGTTAGCACGCTCACTTCTCACCAATGCAACCCGGGTTCAATCCTCGGACCGGAAAATATGTGAGATGGTACGGTGGTCACAAGATCGGACAGGTGGGTTTTCTCCGGGTACTCCGGTTTCCTCCCACACGAATGACCACATTTACGCTTCCACCCGCGCCAACGAGAGTGATTAATATAAGTTGTTAACTTTTGTTTCTCAATCCTTGTAAAATATAATAGAGTATAAACTAAAGCAAGCACGCAGACTTTCATGAACACAATTCGAGATATGTAATATAGTTCCCCGGTGAATTACGTGAGCAACACTATTAACATAAGTGGCCCTCAATAACTACTACTGATATGGCATGGAATGCACACACTTTGTTTTAACGGTAATGGTAGCATATCGCCAAGACCTGTCTATTTATATCTTCTCAGAAGAGAAAGCATGATTAATCGCTGTGAATCTTATTTCTTCCCCTTCCTCCACTTCGCCATAATTTACTGTTTCCTGTTTATCCTCAACTGTCTGAATCCGGATGATACGGACATTGTGTTGAAATATATAACGATGCCAATATCAGTTGCTAAGGTTACCCTTTAGGATCAATTAACAATGATTGTACTATATATTGTCCTATGTTCATATAATATTACATGTATATACAATCACCTTTTGCCAACTAATTATAATGTGCCACTAACAGCGTCTGACAATTTCCTCTTGTTATTGATGCAAATTATAAATTTAATCTGCTATGTTCTATTCACTTTCCAGCCACATTCATAATGCTATAAGAACAGCTCGTGGTGGATTTGAGTCTTGATAGGTGAGTGGTACGCAGTTCGCGTCCAGCTGTAACCGCTAGGAATGTGCCGTTAGGCAAGGCCCTTAAATTCCAAATTGCCTCTACTCCATTGCGATGGATTCCACCAGGAATGAGGTCTCGAGAGCGATTAATCTAATGTTGTAAAATCTCATTTCGCAATGGAGCTAACATAAATATGTATAAGCTAAGACCAGTTCCTTATTCTTTAAGCTTCCGTTCTTATTCCGTTGTAAAACATGAACTGGCTAGAGAACTTCGGATAAGTGTGTTTTTACATGAAAAACAATAACTATATAAATACATAGTTTTAAACATTTTGGAATAGTTTTAGTTGATCAGTTTGTGTTTTGTAATAGATATGTGATATATCTTTGATGGAATCCTTCGTATTTCGTTTTTCATGTAATAATAATCATGTAATGTAGGTGTGCGTTTTCTATGTCCTCTAGTATATAATGTAGGTGTGCGTTTTCTATGTCCTCTAGTATATAATGTAGGTGTGCGTTTTCTATGTCCTCTAGTATATAATGTAGGTGTGCGTTTTCTATGTCCTCTAGTATATAATGTAGGTGTGCGTTTTCTATGTCCTCTAGTATATAATGTAGGTGTGCGTTTTCTATGTCCTCTAGTATATAATGTAGGTGTGCGTTTTCTATGTCCTCTAGTATATAATGTAGGTGTGCGTTTTCTATGTCCTCTAGTATATAATGTAGGTGTGCGTTTTCTATGTCCTCTAGTATATAATGTAGATGTGCGTTTTCTATTTCCTCTAGTATATAATGTAGGTGTGCGTTTTCTATGTCCTCTTGTATATAAAAAGGCAACATGAGTGGTCGGTGGAATAGATGTTTGGATCGATAGATGAACCGACCAACAGTAGATTATAAGAGGCTACCAAAGTGTACTCTTTATTGCCAACAAAAACAATAGTTCAAATGAGCCTGAACAAGATATGACGTATATTATTATGAACTGCGTGTTTCAGACTTCTGCCTTCACATTCCATGCTTCATAATATCACACATCAAACTTCCGACGTCAAACTTCCGACTTGACATCAAATATTCCGACTTTCCAGTTTTTAAAATATCTCCCGACGTCGTCTTCTTCTTGTGTTTACGTCAGGGCAAACAATGCATTGAAGGATATAGCTATACATCTGAATAATGGTTATGAAGAGTGTTAGACATTTAGGTGTAAGTTATGTATTGCCTTTGAGAGTTGTCATTTTATTTCTCTTGGGCTAACAAGTAAAGCGATTTAGGCATCCTGATTCCATATCGACTTAAAGTCACGACTCTTCTTTGAAACCTATCGTTTAGTTTATACAAATTTATCTTAGCTCGATTGCGAAACAAGTTCTTATAACTTATATTAATCACTCTCGAGACCTCATTCCTGGTGGAATCCACCGCCACGAGGGAGAGAGAAGAGGCAACGTGGAATTTAAATGCCTTGCCTAAGGACACAATCGTAACGGCTCCAGTGGGGATCGAACTCTAGGCCTTTCGCACCTGAAGCGAACGCGCTACCATTGCGCTATCACAACTTCCACTATCCACAAACCTATCGTTTGACAGCTACAGTTATTATGACGGATATTGAATCCATAACCGAGAATTGCTACATTAATTCACCAATCCGCAGTTCACATTAACCTAATATTCACTATAAAATTAAAATGTCTAAATGGTGAGGCGACATGAATACGCGCGACATCAATCGAAGTATAAAGTTGGAAGTGCGTAGTCTGAAATGGAAAGTGTGAAGTAGGAAGTGTGACAAATGATGTACGTAGTGCGGAAGTATGAAGTGCTAAATTAAAATAAGAAGTACGAAGAAGGAAATGTGTACTCGGAATCCTATAATAAAGTCCAACACCTGAAATAAGAAGTAAATACCGGTATTTCGTATGTTATGCACTTCGCTGTAGTTCCATGCACTTCGCTGTAGTTCCATGTACTTCGCTGTAGTTCCATGTACTTCGCTGTAGTTCCATGCACTTCGCTGTAGCTCCGTGCACTTCGCTGTAGTTCCATGCACTTCGCTGTAGTTCCATGCACTTCGCTGTAGCTCCGTGCACTTCGCTGTAGTTCCATGCACTTCGCTGTAGTTCCATGTACTTCGCTGTAGTTCCATGCACTTCGCTGTAGTTCCATGCACTTCGCTGTAGTTCCATGTACTTCACTGTAATTCCATGCACTTCGCTGTAGTTCCATGCACTTCGCTGTAGTTCCATGCACTTCGTTGTAGTTCCATGCTCTTCGCTGTAGTTCCAAGAACTTAGCTGTAGTTCCATGCACTTCGCTGTAGTTCCATGTACTTCGCTGTAGTTCCATGCACTTCGCTGTAGTTCCATACTCCAAATCGAGTGGCACGGATGGATAGATGGGCAATATAGAACCAACGGTAGCACGTCACTATAACTCGCTTATTATGATTATGAATCCTTAACGAACTAAAAAGTGTGCATGAATAGTGCATTTGGCAATAATTCCTTACATCTAGCAACACAACATATCTATACCGTCTGATAGTACCCGAAATTGCCAATAACTAATTACACTGTATTTTAACAGTCCCAGGCATATACATTGTGTAGCTCAAGATGGACCCAGTCTTGCTATTAATGTGTCGCTAGTTATTTTGGACAGTATATTATCAGTTACACGTATATTCCATGACACCTTAATTTACAAATCCGTGGAAAAACTTGATTATTAAGCTCCTTAAGTCGTATTTTCACGCATTCATATATTCCTACCATGTCCAGATTTGAATTCAACATTGCAATGACTCTCAGCGGAGAATATTGATAATGACAATCCGGAAATTCATTTGTCTTAGTATATAATTATATGAAATCTTAAAATATATTGTAATGTGTGATACAAGTGCAGACCTAACTTATAGCTATCTAAATACAACTAGCAGGCATACAAAGCATACTTTATAAATGATAACAGGAATATAGAAATAGAGGATAGTTGTGCAAGTTGGGATTGTACGGATCTGTTGACCAATGGTTAACACGCTGGATTGGTAATCCAGGTATCGCAGGTTCGATCCCCCGTCTGACCCTAATAAAATTAACAGTCTTTCAGATGGGACGTTAAACCGAGGTCTCGTGTCGGTGCTTTACACCGTGTACGTAAAAGAACCAGAGGAGACTCTGGAATGGGTCTCTGTCTGTCATTGCACTATCCTCCAAAATCTAAAATGACTAATCTCTTCAGGAGGCGTCGCTCATATGGGTAACCGGTAGCGACGATAAATAAAGGTAAAACACACACAGTTGGGATTTTATTTTAACGAATGGGCAACGACATTTGAATTTGCAAGAGTGGCGTTATATAAAATCCTATCTTATATTAATAAACACAAATCTTTTTCTAATATAATAATTATTATCAAATTTAATTCATTTTAACTGCCACTGTCGGGAGCCTCATTTCCCTACAACACACAGTCGCAGCACAACCACTTATCAGAAATAATTCCGGCATACTGTTCTTAAGTTTGCTCTGAAAATTTAAAACTGCAAATTAAACAAAGTCATTAGAATATAGTACTATATAAAAGTTTATATAATTTAGGAAAATGGATAGCATAGACAATTGTTATGTGTGTTTTACGTTTATTTATCGTCGCTACCGGTTGCCCATATGAGCGACGCCACCTGATGAGATTAGTCATTTTAGATATTTGGAGGATAGTGCAATGATACAGACAGAGACCCATTCCAGAGTCTCCTCTGGCCTCTTACGTGCCCGGTGTAAAGCACCGACACGAGACCTCGGTTTAAAGTCCCATCTGAAAGACTGTTAATGACATTAGGTTGTTTTATATATGCCTTGCGTAGAATGGTGGTTTGCATAATTTTCTAACATGGCTCGGCATTTATTCTGTATTCCAAAAGAATGAATTGACCGTGTGTTATATGTAACTCGTCCCTAAATGTAACTAAGGTGGCATATATGTAACAAAACGGCCATATATGTAACTATTTCGATGATTATCAGACAGGGTACATATGTAACAAAATGGACCTATATGTAACTAAAGTCGTATATGTAACTACAAAAAGCACATATGTAACTACGAATATTCATGTCAGTCATTATGTATATAATGACAATTGTATTATGTTGTTTTATATATGCCTTGCGTAGAATGGTGGTTTGCATAATTTGTTAACATGGCTCGGCATTTTTTCTGTATTCCCAAAGAAGGAATTGACCGTGTTTAAATCTGTAATAAAACGCTACTTGTCAACATGTCGTCATTTTCTTAGCATATGATGTAGTTGTTGACGTCATTTACGCACTCGAAACAACAACACCTAGTTTTGAGCTCTCTAAATAGTTTGGTCATGTTAGAATTGAATTAATAATTGTATTTGTATCGTTCTGCGTTACTCCGGTTTCCTCCTACACAAATGACAACATATACGCTTTCATCCGCGCCAACGAGAGTGATTAATATAAGTTGTTAAAACTTGCTTTGCAATCGTTGTAAAATAAACAAAGTTTAAACTAAGCAAATTTTAATTCGCCAATGGCAAACTCAAAGACCCATATTCTACACTTGAAATCTACACTTTTTGCGTCAGATAATAACAAGTAATAACAAGTAATTGTGGGACTATTTTGAGCAATTATTAGAACAGCATGTAGCTCGTCAGCTTCTTAAAAAAGTCACAGCATCACTGTATTAATGGCAACCTCATTTTCGTCGCAAATGAAGATGGAAAATCACTTGTTTGAAATTCGCAGTCAATTTCACATCACGCGACGAGCTTTGAATTATGTTGCTGAGCAACCAGTAATGAAGTATTTTTTATGCAAAAAAACCGAGTTACAATGAGAGCTGAGCGAACTACATATTATCCATGCCACAGCACGTGTGTGTACATGTACACGTACTTTCCGGCCTCACAGAAGGATCTATAGTCCAGTGGTAGCATGCTGGATTGGTAATCCAGGGATCGCTGGTTCGATCCACCGTTTGACCATAATAACATTAACAGTCTTTCAGATGGGACATTAAACCGAGGTCTCGTGTCGGTGTTGTACACTGTGCACGTAAAAGAACGTGAGGAGATTCGGGAATGGATCTCTGTCTGTTTCATTGTACTATCCTCCAATAATCTAAAATGACTAATCTCTTCAGGAGGCGTCGCTCATATGGGCAACCGTTAGCGACGATAAATAAACGTAAAACACACACACACTTCGCAAGTTCATTAATGAAAGTCGTAGTCTGTATAAGTATCTCTATTGGAACACTTACAAATTTGGTAATTTAGAAATAATAGTTGTATTTCCGTTGTTTATTTTTTTATAAATATTTTTTTAGCTCGATTGCGAAACAAGCTCTGACAACTTATATCACTCTCGAGATCTCAATTCCTGATGGAATCCATCGCCACGAGGGGGGGGGGGGGAGAAGAGGCAACGTGGAATTTAAATGCCTTGCCTAAGGGGCACAATCGTAACGGTTCCAGTGGAGCTCGAACTCCAGACCTTCGCTCATGAAGCGAACGCTCTACCACGGCGCTATCACGACTTAGCAACGACCGTTGTTTATTGGCAAATAAAACATGGTTTGAAGTTCTGACGCGTAGGAATTTACCACACAGGCCGTATATGCTCAGAACGACAAACCATGTTTGATTCGATAATGCCTATTGCAAATACAAAACTTATTTCGATTTTAGCATGACCAAAAATATCAAAGAAAAATCGCTAAAAAGAGTTGGTGATATTTATTTAAATGACTACAAACATTACGTGACGTTTAACATCACACGCTATGCCATGTTTTACTGCAGATTTAAGTTATTTGCGTGTTACAGACAAAGTGCCGAGCATGCTAGAATACTGGTTTTATAGATAAGATAAGATAATGTTTATTATAGTCTCACTTTACATGATACATATAATTACATAATAATGATAATATAGAAACTTTCATCATGCAAACCTTTCTAAGAAGAAATATGAGAGACTTAAAACTTAGCAATATAATGAAGACAATTTTCTAAAACACAATAAGTACAGTAAAAGCCTTCGCACAGCACTAGTAAAATACTGAAACATTATATAACATCTTAATACTCAGTGATGTATTTACAACATTACTATATCTAGATCTACAATATGTTAAAATCTTCAGTTATACAACAATGTTTTTCTTCTATTTAAAATATTAAAACAGGTTTTGGCACTTAAAAATGCAATATCTGGATTAGAAAGTAGATAAGCAATTGTTCACCATCATTAGAAGCATTAAAATTTTCATTCAGTGTAGAAGCTTCATTTAACAATTCTGTTCGTAAACTATTGTACAGAGGACAATGTAATAACTGCTAGTACTGAGTGAGTTGCATGACAACAAGATATTTATAAATTGTAGCAATCACTTTAGCAACACGAGTCGTTGAAAATAACTTTAATTATTTGAGATATGCACGAGCCAGAGTGCAATTATTTCTCAATCATGAATATTAATTAATACATTTCCGATTTATTCTTGGTACGTGCCGGGATACACGTAACATGACAATGACACTGTAAATGACATGTTGTTCTTGGTTACATAATAATAATATCATAATAAAACGTGTCGCACAGTAAGAAAATCAACATTATGGAATAGAAAAGCCCGAAGTAGCCCGAGAGACACTTTTACCTATATACATAATATGTCGTCACGGTTTTCCCCATCTATATATAATCGCTGAACTAGCCAATAACCCCGTTTACCTACACACAATACACGGTTTTTTCCATCTAAATATAACCGCTGAACTAGGTCAGAAGCCCCTCACTTCGTATATCATTTCCTATTCATCACCCCCATTTCCTATTCATCATTCATCATTCATCATCATCAATTCATCATTCATCATCATTCATCATCAGAACCCCCATTTCCTATTCATCATATTCATCATTCATCATTCCTATTCATCATCATCATTAGTTAATACAAATTTATTTTAGCTCGATTGCGAAACAAGTTCTTATTACTTATATTAATCACTCTCGAGACCTCATTCCTGATGGAATCCATTGCCACTAGGGAGAGAGAAGAGGCAGCGTGGAATATAAATGCCTTGCCTAAGGGCACAATCGTAACAGCTCCAGCGGGGCTCGACCTCCGGACCGTTCGCACCTGAAGCGAACGCTGTCGTTTGTATGGAGATATAATAGTATTAAAACCTAATTCTCTATGATGAAAGGGTTAACACAACAAATTTCTTTTTTTTGTTCAGTATATTTCAATGATGGGCCAGTGATTGACACATTTGTAGGATAATGATCAAGCTGGGGCTAGTTTCCGTTATCAAAGCTATAAATCATGACGCCTGATAAACGGCAAGAACTATCTATGCTAAGATGATTGGAAAACCTTATAACTGAATATGCTGTTCGATGTGCGTGTCAGTGAAGTAAAGTATGCCGACATCAAACTAAGAATATTTACATAAATATTACATTTGCTTCGATGAACGTGCGCTGATTGTATGCAATTTCCTATGAGAGGTTCCAACTAATGATATGCAGCTGACACGTGCACTCGGTGCTACGGGCATGCGCATTCGCAGTGCTAGGCAGCGTTCATCGCGAGAAAAGGCGTGTCTTATAGTTTTACGTTGTTCCAAGGATGATCTAATTATCAGATCCCCGTCACACGATACGTTGCAAATTTAGACTAAATACTTTTTAATTGAAAAGCGTGTTTTTGTCTCATTGAAAAGAATACTTAAATGCAAATATAAGTAATTGTTCGACCTCCGCGGACATTAAGCACACTCAATGTAGTGCATACCCAAATGGAAACTATTAACTCGCGATTAATTCCTTAAATTAATCGCATACCAGGGTCCCTGAATTCATTCCACATTCACATTTGCAACACACAATCAAAGCATCACTGATAATTCGTCTAACACTTAAGGCCAACAGGATATGATAATGAAGAAGGCTCTAAAAGGCTCAAAAATAGTTTGATGTTACATTCAAGAAAGCGTAAATGACGCCACAAATATATGTACACAATTGCTAATACAAAGACGTCACGTTTGACACCAAACGCTAAACCATGGTTTATTGCAGATTTAAGCTTGGTAAATGCCCTCGTTGCTTATATAGACATACAAAATATCGAGTCATGTTAGAATATTGATTAAGATGAATCGCAGCCTGCAATTAATATTGGTGTTTTTTCTGCATACTATGTAATTATGTACACATCGTAGCGATTAGTTTAAACTTTATTTATTTTGCAACGATTGCGAAGCAAGTTCTAACAACTTATATTAATCACTCGTTGGCTCGGATGAAAGCGTGTATGTGGTCATTCGTGTGGGGAAAACCAGAGTACCCGGAGAAAACCCACCTGTCCGATATGGCGACCATCATACCATCTCACATACTTCCCGGTTCAAGGATTGAACCCGGGTCGCATTGGTGAGAAGCGAGCGCTCTAACCACTGCGCTAATCGGACAGCCGTATGAAATTAATTAACACTAACGTCCAAATTATTGTGCCACTGCAGCAACACACATGGTGACAGTGGTGTTTGTTTTTCTACCGCGCGACTCATTTGGCTTATTTCAATCTCATGTTCCAAGAACTTCGTCTAAGAAGCTGGTAATGATAAACGCAATCCTTTTGACTTCTTTCATCTTGTGATCTTGTGAGACAACCACAACTTCAATCACGATACCAATCACTCTAGATAATCACAATCCTGAAAGTATATATCAACCAATACAAATGCCGTGCTCGTTGCATATTCTCAGCAATTATACGATACGATTTCCGAGACACGTCATGGTTCACTCTTTATATACGGGATAGAGAGCAATATCCGCTCTTAATGCCTATTTCAAGAAATTATGAGTGAACTTCCGTTTCCTAGCTTCAAATGACTTACTTTGCTGAACACAATTATGCCAGTGAGAGAGCTAATCTACATCCAGATATGCTAACGAAACTTCTCTCACGCGAAGAAGCAACTGATTCAATCCCATATTTAAATTGATGGCGTAACACTAAAGCTAACTGCAATGTAGTTAACGACATCAATTTGAACGTCCTATGCTATGCTGACAAGCTACGTTCTCCTTTTACGTCACTACGGTTGTCATAATGCATTCATTGAATGACATTTCCTGTTACTATGTTGTGTTCTGATGGGGATGCTACCTACATCGTTCCTTGAGTAACATGCACGCTATTTTTGCGATGAATATTATAGCTTATACACATTTATTTTAACTCGATTGTGAAACAAGTTCTAACAACTTATATTAATCACTCTTGAGACCGCCTTCCTGGGGGATCCATTGTCATCAAGGAGATAGAAGAGGCAATGTGGAATTTAAATGCCTTTCTTGCCTAAGGGTACACTCGTAACGGCTCCATCGGGGTGCGAACTCCGGGCCTTTCGCAACTGAAGTGAACGCGCTATAATTGCGCCATCACAGCTTCCGGTCGCTTCGTGAATATTTGTATTACGGAAATGGCAAAGAGTATCTTCCCCACTGACACGATGATCATTCCCCACTGACAAGAATGACCATTCCCAACTGACAAGAATGACCATTCCCCACTGACAAGAATGACCATTCCCCACTGACAAGAATGATCATTCCCCACTGACAAGAATGACCATTCCCCATTGACAAGAATGACCATTCCCCACTGAAAAGTATGACCATTCCCCACTGAAAAGTATGACCATTCCCCACTGAAAAGTATGACCATTCCCCATTGAAAAGTATGACCATTCCCCACTGACAAGATGGCCATTTCACACTGACAGGATTACCATTCCCCACTGACAAGATGATCACACCCCACTGACAAGACGACCATTCCCCACTGACCATATGACCACACCCCACTGACAAGACGACCATTCCCCACTGATAAGATGACCATTCCCCACTGACAAGAATGATCATTCCCCACTGATAAGATGACCATTCCCCACTGACAAGATGATCATTCCCCACTGACAAGATGATCATTCCCCACTGACAAGATGATCATTCCCCACTGACAAGATGATCATTCCCCACTGACACGATGACCATTCCCCACTGACAAGATGGCCATTCCCCACTGACACGATGACCGTTCCCCACTGACAAGATGGTCATTCCCCACTGACACGATGACCGTTCCCCACTGACAAGATGGCCATTCCCCACTGACAAGATGAGCATGCCCCACTGACACGATGACCGTTCCCCACTGACAAGATGATCATTCCCCACTGACACGATGACCATTCCCCACTGACAAGATGGCCATTCCCCACTGACAAGATGACCATTCCCCACTGACAAGATGGCCATTCCCCACTGACAAGATGAGCATGCCCCACTGACACGATGACCGTTCCCCACTGACACGATGACCATTCCCCACTGACAAGATGACCATTCCACACTGACAGAATGACCATTCCCCACTGACAGAATGACCATTCCCCACTGACAAGATGATCACACAACACTGACAAGATGATCACACAACACTGACAAGATGGTCATTCCCCACTGACAAGATGACCATTCCACACTGACAGAATGACCATTCCCCACTGACAAGACGACCATTCCACACTGACAGAATGACCATTCCCCACTGACAGAATGACCATTCCCCACTGACAGAATGACCATTCCCCACTGACAGAATGACCATTCCCCACTGACAGAATGACCATTCCCCACTGACAGAATGACCATTCCCCACTGACAAGACGACCATTCCCCACTGACACGATGACCGTTCCCCACTGACAAGATGGTCATTCCCCACTGACAGAATGACCATTCCCGACCATTCCCCACTGACAAGACGACCATTCCCCACTGACAGAATGACCATTCCCCACTGACAAGACGACCATTCCCCACTGACAGAATGACCATTCCCCACTGACAAGACGACCATTCCCCACTGACAGAATGACCATTCCCCACTGACAAGACGACCATTCCCCACTGACAGAATGACCATTCCCCACTGACAAGATGACCATTCCCCACTGACAAGATGACCATTCCCCACTGACAAGATGATCACACAACACTGACAAGATGATCACACAACACTGACAAGATGATCACACAACACTGACAAGATGGTCATTCCCCACTGACAAGATGACCATTCCACACTGACAGAATGACCATTCCCCACTGACAAGATGATCATTCCCCACTGACAAGATGATCATTCCCCACTGACAAGATGATCATTCCCCACTGACAAGATGATCATTCCCCACTGACACGATGACCATTCCCCACTGACAAGATGGCCATTCCCCACTGACACGATGACCGTTCCCCACTGACAAGATGGTCATTCCCCACTGACACGATGACCGTTCCCCACTGACAAGATGGCCATTCCCCACTGACAAGATGAGCATGCCCCACTGACACGATGACCGTTCCCCACTGACAAGATGATCATTCCCCACTGACACGATGACCATTCCCCACTGACAAGATGGCCATTCCCCACTGACAAGATGACCATTCCCCACTGACAAGATGGTCATTCCCCACTGACAAGATGACCATTCCCCACTGACAAGATGGCCATTCCCCACTGACAAGATGAGCATGCCCCACTGACACGATGACCGTTCCCCACTGACACGATGACCATTCCCCACTGACAAGATGACCATTCCACACTGACAGAATGACCATTCCCCACTGACAGAATGACCATTCCCCACTGACAAGATGATCACACAACACTGACAAGATGATCACACAACACTGACAAGATGGTCATTCCCCACTGACAAGATGACCATTCCACACTGACAGAATGACCATTCCCCACTGACAAGACGACCATTCCACACTGACAGAATGACCATTCCCCACTGACAGAATGACCATTCCCCACTGACAGAATGACCATTCCCCACTGACAGAATGACCATTCCCCACTGACAGAATGACCATTCCCCACTGACAAGACGACCATTCCCCACTGACACGATGACCGTTCCCCACTGACAAGATGATCATTCCCCACTGACACGATGACCATTCCCCACTGACAAGATGGCCATTCCCCACTGACACGATGACCGTTCCCCACTGACAAGATGGTCATTCCCCACTGACAAGATGACCATTCCCCACTGACAAGATGGCCATTCCCCACTGACAAGATGAGCATGCCCCACTGACACGATGACCGTTCCCCACTGACACGATGACCATTCCCCACTGACAAGATGACCATTCCACACTGACAGAATGACCATTCCCCACTGACAGAATGACCATTCCCCACTGACAAGATGATCACACAACACTGACAAGATGATCACACAACACTGACAAGATGGTCATTCCCCACTGACAAGATGACCATTCCACACTGACAGAATGACCATTCCCCACTGACAAGACGACCATTCCACACTGACAGAATGACCATTCCCCACTGACATAATGACCATTCCCCACTGACAGAATGACCATTCCCCACTGACAGAATGACCATTCCCCACTGACAGAATGACCATTCCCCACTGACAAGACGACCATTCCCCACTGACACGATGACCGTTCCCCACTGACAAGATGGTCATTCCCCACTGACAGAATGACCATTCCCCACTGACAAGATGACCATTCCCCACTGACAGAATGACCATTCCCCACTGACAGAATGACCATTCCCCACTGACAGAATGACCATTCCCCACTGACAAGATGACTATTCCCCACTGACAAGACGACCATTCCCCACTGACATAATGACCATTCCCCACTGACAAGACGACCATTCCCCACTGACAGAATGACCATTCCCCACTGACAAGACGACCATTCCCCACTGACAGAATGACCATTCCCCACTGACAAGACGACCATTCCCCACTGACAGAATGACCATTCCCCACTGACAAGACGACCATTCCCCACTGACAAGACGACCATTCCCCACTGACAGAATGACCATTCCACACTGACAAGATGACCATTCCCCACTGACAAGATGACCATTCCCCACTGACAAGATGATCACACAACACTGACAAGATGATCACACAACACTGACAAGATGATCACACAACACTGACAAGATGATCACACAACACTGACAAGATGGTCATTCCCCACTGACAAGATGAATATTCCCCACTGACAAGATGACCATTCCACACTGACAGAATGACCATTCCCCACTGACAGAATGACCATTCCCCACTGACAGAATGACCATTCCCCACTGACAGAATGACCATTCCCCACTGACAGAATGACCATTCCCCACTGACAGAATGACCATTCCCCACTGACAAGACGACCATTCCCCACTGACACGATGACCATTCCCCACTGACAGAATGACCATTCCCCACTGACACGATGACCAGGAGCTACGTGTATGAATTATTCATATGAATGTACTATACACTGTCATTCGCTGGCCGGGGTTATTAGTTATCCAGGTGAAAACAAAATAATTGGTAAATAGTTTAGTGCATAAACACAAGCCGCCACATAGGATAAATTAGTATGTGGCTAGTTTCATATCAACATAAGCATTTGGTATAATGTACTTATTTAATTGCTGATGCACTACAACATTTAATAACTCTGTCAGCGCCGAATAAATTCAGAGCATTTGCAAACAACATAGATCCAGATCATCCACATACACTTATCATGATCTATGTGTTTTGCTATTCAGACAGGTGCTTCAGCTCCACTGTCTGAAGAGCAATCAGCACACAGCCAACCTGATCAGACGGCAAGCTATGTTCTGTCTGATCTGGTTTTCTGCGTTTTGCAAAATCGCTTTTTGCGACATCGGCGATGAAAGAGTTAAACAGCAAACTGCTACAATCTATCTCACGATAAATGTACTATAAAAGTTACCCAGCATATACACGTATTTTCTTGAATAAACGTATTGGTTTCTTATCTGGAACCGACTGTGAAGTATTTTCAGATGATCTCGCGAAATACCGATAGGGTTGTTTGAAATAAAAGTATCTAGCAGAAAGCAGTTGTCTGCAATAAAGTGGAGCAAAGCACACACCAGTTTCTTAGAACTTGGAAATTGCTTTCTATAAAAAAAAAACTGATATGTGGTAATGATGTTTATAATTCATTTGTTTTGAATGTTTCCTGGAAATACATAACAAACCAGCATGATATTACGGAGTCGAGTATTGCCAAGTTTTAATTAGTTGTAGGCTTAGTTATTAGGTTAATAATAACAGTGGTTTACGAGTGATCATCAAGAGTTACAATGATATCTGAGAGAAACACATATTAAATACAAGCTCAGTTTGAGGAACGCAATACCAAGTGCTAGATTCATATTGCAAGCTGTATTTACAAGGGATATCTTTATAATTAAATATGAAAAACTCAATTTATAAATCTAAGATTAACAATATATCGAGAGAGAAAACAAATCCATGATGATTAATTTTTGTAATTAATCAACTGGTAAAGGATGTGCTAAATAAATCCCGTTCCTGTCTTAAACACATTTTTATGTTGGATCATTAAACTTTTATTACAACTACCAATTGGATATGTTCTAAAGCAAGTACAGGTAGACGGTTTTATTCATATGAAAACGTTAGCATAATCTGACAACATCAGTTTGTCGATCCAATTAAGACAGAGAGCGAACATCAGGCAATGAAAAATAAAGAATTTCGATAATGTGAAGCTCGGAGTTCGAGCCCAGCTGCAGCCGCTACGAGAGTGTCATTAGGCAACACACTTAAATTCCACATGTCTTCTTCTCTATCCCTCGTGGCGATGGACTTGGTCAGGAATGGGGTCTCGAGAGCGATTATGTCTCTCTCTAGTGGCGATGGAGTCCATCAGGAATGAGGTCTCGAGAGCGATTAGTCTAACGTTGTAAACATTTGTTTCGCAATTGAGCTAAAATAAATGTGTATAAACTAAGCTCAAGTCGAGTGGTTAATGTCGCTGACTTGTATACACTGTAACCTATAATCACTGATGGTGACGGGTTCGTGCCCCGCTCAGGCCGTGTATATCTGTATGTAAACGTTTCTGACGGAGGTTGGGGCATCACGTACTGGTTATGCGTTGGAGCCTGTCCCAGGAAATATATCGCTAGGAAAACTACACACCAGCGATATATCCCTAAATGGTGACAATGAAACCCGAACAAACAAATTAATATACCATGATGCAAATGTACGTACTGGGTATATATAAACTTAAATCTAGTAAATCTACTTATAAGCGAATTGTGAACTTTATCAATTGATTCCACTCTGTAATTATTATTGTCATTAATTGATATGACCAGTAAAGGAAGCAGGACATTCGCCGAACGTTCTCGATGAAGCAATATGCAATTGTGTGTGTGTTTCACGTTTATTTATCGTCGCTACCGGTTGCCAACATGAGCGACGCCTCCTGAAGAGATTAGTTATTTTAGATGTTGGAGGATAGTGCATGATACAGACAGAGACCCATTCTAGAATCTCCTCTGGTTCTTTTACGTGCACGGTGTAAAGCACCGACACGAGACCTCGGTTTAACGTCCCATCTGAAAGACTGTTAATTTTATTAGGGTCAGACGGGGGATCGAACCTGCGATCCCTGGATTACCAGTCCAGCGTGTTACCACTGGACAACAGACCCGTCTGTTTAAGTCTGCAATTGTTCATTGGCGAGTTCTATTTGAACTAAATAGCATGGACTAGTGTCTTATGTTGGAGAGATGAAGACATATAAGCATTTGCTAACCTTTACGATAAACTTAATAAGCATGTAAGCTACTTATCAGAAACTGAGTACACGGATAGTTACCAAAGTTTACCACGTTACCAACATAGGCTTCAGCTAAAATTAGTAGGTGTTCTTGCTTGTCGACAAGGTTTTCAATTTAACCTGATTATATAGGAGTGTCGGACGACTAAATGTAGCATATAAATGTAACACAGTGACTACGATTAGATAGGAGTGTCGGACGACTAAATGTAGCACAGTGACTAGGATTATATAGGAGTGTCAGACGACTAAATGTAGCAAAGTGACTAGGATTATATAGGAATGTCTGACGACTAAATGTAGCAAAGTGACTACGATTATATAGGAGTGTCAGACGACTAAATGTAACAAAGTGACTACGATTAGATAGGAGTGTCGGACGACTAAATGTAGCAAAGTGACTAGGATTATGTAGGAGTGTAAGACAACTAAATGTAGCAAAGTGACTATGATTATAGAGGAGTGTCGGACGACTAAATGTAGCAAAGTGACTACGATTATATAGGAGTGTCGGACGCTAAATGTAGCAAAGTGACTAGGATTATGTAGGAGTGTAAGACGACTAAATGTAGCAAAGTGACTACGATTATATAGGAGTGTCAGACGACTAAATGTAGCAAAGTGACTACGATTATATAGGAGTGTCGGACGCTAAATGTAGCAAAGTGACTACGATTATATAGGAGTGTCGGACGCTAAATGTAGCAAAGTGACTACGATTATATAGGAGTGTCGGACGCTAAATGTAGCAAAGTGACTACGATTATATAGGAGTGTCGGACGCTAAATGTAGCAAAGTGACTCTGATTAGATAGGAGTGTCGGACGCTAAATGTAGCAAAGTGACTACGATTATATAGGAGTGTCGGACGCTAAATGTAGCAAAGTGACTCTGATTAGATAGGAGTGTCGGACGCTAAATGTAGCAAAGTGACTATGATTATATAGGAGTGTCGGACGCTAAATGTAGCAAAGTGACCACGATTATATAGGAGTGTCGGACGCTAAATGTAGCAAAGTGACTATGATTATATAGGAGTGTCGGACGCTAAATGTAGCAATGTGACTACGATTATATAGGAGTGTCAGACGACTAAATGTAGCAAAGTGACTAGGATTATATAGGAGTGTCGGACGACTAAATGTAGCAAAGTGACTAGGATTATATAGGAGTGTCGGACGCTAAATGTAGCAAAGTGACTAGGATTATATAGGAGTGTCGGACGACTAAATGTAGCAAAGTGACTAGGATTATATAGGAGTGTCGGACGACTAAATGTAGCAAAGTGACTAGGATTATATAGGAGTGTCAGACGACTAAATGTAGCAATGTGACTACGATTATATAGGAGTGTCGGACGCTAAATGTAGCAATGTGACTACGATTATATAGGAGTGTCGGACGCTAAATGTAGCAATGTGACTACGATTATATAGGAGTGTCAGACGACTAAATGTAGCAAAGTGACTAGGATTATATAGGTATGTCTGACGAATAAATGTAGCAAAGTGACTAGGATTATATAGGAATGTCTGACGACTAAATGTAGCAAAGTGACTAGGATTATATAGGAGTGTCAGACGACTAAATGTAGCAAAGTGACTAGGATTATATAGGAGTGTCAGACGACTAAATGTAGCAAAGTGACTAGGATTATATAGGAGTGTCAGACGACTAAATGTAGCAATGTGACTACGATTATATAGGAGTGTCGGACGCTAAATGTAGCAATGTGACTACGATTATATAGGAGTGTCGGACGCTAAATGTAGCAATGTGACTACGATTATATAGGAGTGTCAGACGACTAAATGTAGCAAAGTGACTAGGATTATATAGGTATGTCTGACGAATAAATGTAGCAAAGTGACTAGGATTATATAGGAATGTCTGACGACTAAATGTAGCAAAGTGACTAGGATTATATAGGAGTGTCAGACGACTAAATGTAGCAAAGTGACTAGGATTTTATAGGAATGTCTGACGAATAAATGTAGCAAAGTGACTAGGATTATATAGGAATGTCTGACCACTAAATGTAGCAAAGTGACTAGGATTATATAGGAGTGTCCGACGACTAAATGTTGCAAAGTGACTAGGATTATATAGGAGTGTCGGACGCTAAATGTAGCAAAGTGACTACGATTAGATAGGAGTGTCGGACGCTAAATGTAGCAAAGTGACTATGATTAAATAGGAGTGTCAGACGACTAAATGTAGCAAAGTGACTAGGATTATATAGGAGTGTCAGACGACTAAATGTAGCAAAGTGACTAGGATTATATAGGAATGTCTGACGAATAAATGTAGCAAAGTGACTAGGATTATATAGGAATGTCTGACGACTAAATGTAGCAAAGTGACTAGGATTATATAGGAATGTCTGACGACTAAATGTAGCAAAGTGACTAGGATTATATAGGAGTGTCAGACGACTAAATGTAGCAATGTGACTACGATTATATAGGAGTGTCGGACGCTAAATGTAGCAATGTGACTACGATTATATAGGAGTGTCGGACGCTAAATGTAGCAATGTGACTACGATTATATAGGAGTGTCAGACGACTAAATGTAGCAAAGTGACTAGGATTATATAGGTATGTCTGACGAATAAATGTAGCAAAGTGACTAGGATTATATAGGAATGTCTGACGACTAAATGTAGCAAAGTGACTAGGATTATATAGGAGTGTCAGACGACTAAATGTAGCAAAGTGACTAGGATTTTATAGGAATGTCTGACGAATAAATGTAGCAAAGTGACTAGGATTATATAGGAATGTCTGACCACTAAATGTAGCAAAGTGACTAGGATTATATAGGAGTGTCCGACGACTAAATGTTGCAAAGTGACTAGGATTATATAGGAGTGTCGGACGCTAAATGTAGCAAAGTGACTACGATTAGATAGGAGTGTCGGACGCTAAATGTAGCAAAGTGACTATGATTAAATAGGAGTGTCAGACGACTAAATGTAGCAAAGTGACTAGGATTATATAGGAGTGTCAGACGACTAAATGTAGCAAAGTGACTAGGATTATATAGGAATGTCTGACGAATAAATGTAGCAAAGTGACTAGGATTATATAGGAATGTCTGACGACTAAATGTAGCAAAGTGACTAGGATTATATAGGAATGTCTGACGACTAAATGTAGCAAAGTGACTAGGATTATATAGGAGTGTCAGACGACTAAATGTAGCAAAGTGACTAGGATTATATTGGAGTGTCAGACGACTAAATGTAGCAAAGTGACTAGGATTATATAGGAGTGTCAGACGACTAAATGTAGCAAAGTGACTAGGATTATATAGGAGTGTCAGACGACTAAATGTAGCAAAGTGACTAGGATTATATAGGAGTGTCAGACGACTAAATGTAGCAAAGTGACTAGGATTATATAGGAGTGTCCGACGACTAAATGTAGCAAAGTGACTACGATTATATAGGAGTGTCAGACGACTAAATGTAACAAAGTGACTACGATTAGATAGGAGTGTCGGACGACTAAATGTAGCAAAGTGACTAGGATTATATAGGAGTGTCAGACGACTAAATGTAGCAAAGTGACTACGATTATATAGGAGTGTCAGACGACTAAATGTAGCAAAGTGACTACGATTAGATAGGAGTGTCGGACGACTAAATGTAGCAAAGTGACTAGGATTATATAGGAGTGTCAGACGACTAAATGTAGCAAAGTGACTACGATTATATAGGAGTGTCCGACGACTAAATGTAGCAAAGTGACTACGATTATATAGGAGTGTCAGACGACTAAATGTAGCAAAGTGACTAGGATTATATAGGAGTGTCCGACGACTAAATGTTGCAAAGTGACTAGGATTATATAGGAGTGTCGGACGCTAAATGTAGCAAAGTGACTACGATTAGATAGGAGTGTCGGACGCTAAATGTAGCAAAGTGACTATGATTAGATAGGAGTGTCAAACGACTAAATGTAGCAAAGTGACTAGGATTATATAGGAGTGTCAGACGACTAAATGTAGCAAAGTGACTAGGATTATATAGGAATGTCTGACGAATAAATGTAGCAAAGTGACTAGGATTATATAGGAATGTCTGACGACTAAATGTAGCAAAGTGACTAGGATTATATAGGAATGTCTGACGACTAAATGTAGCAAAGTGACTAGGATTATATAGGAGTGTCAGACGACTAAATGTAGCAAAGTGACTAGGATTATATTGGAGTGTCAGACGACTAAATGTAGCAAAGTGACTAGGATTATATAGGAGTGTCAGACGACTAAATGTAGCAAAGTGACTAGGATTATATAGGAGTATCCGACGAATAAATGTAGCAAAGTGACTAGGATTATATAGGAATGTCTGACGACTAAATGTAGCAAAGTGACTAGGATTATATAGGAATGTCAGACGACTAAATGTAGCAAAGTGACTAGGATTATATAGGAGTGTCAGACGACTAAATGTAGCAAAGTGACTACGATTATATAGGAGTGTCAGACGACTAAATGTAACAAAGTGACTACGATTAGATAGGAGTGTCGGACGACTAAATGTAGCACAGTGACTAGGATTATGTAGGAGTGTCAGACGACTAAATGTAGCAACGTGACTAGGATTATATAGGAATGTCTGACGACTAAATGTAGCAAAGTGACTAGGATTATATAGGAGTGTCAGACGACTAAATGTAGCAAAGTGACTACGATTATATAGGAGTGTCCGACGACTAAATGTTGCAAAGTGACTACGATTATATAGGAGTGTCAGACGACTAAATGTAACAAAGTGACTACGATTATATAGGAGTGTCCGACAACTAAATGTTGCAAAGTGACTACACATAGACGTGCACACCAGTATAGGAGCATGAAAAACATAGCTTAATAAATAAACCACAAATGCAGTAAATTTGCTAATGGCTGTTATCAGCCATCAACCTCGATCAGATTAAGAGTGAACTATGTGCATGACATGCTGCATGTAGCTAGTAGACGTGACAACAATACATTAAATTAACTACTCAACAACGATGCTAATAGAGCTACTTAGATTAGTTGTAAATTGGCATTGAAAAGAGTGTGTGTTTTACGTTTATTTATCGTCACTACCGGTTGCCCATATGAGCGACGCCTCTTGAAGAGATTAGTCATTCTAGATTGTTGGAGGATAGTGCAATGATACAGACAGAGACCCATTCCAGAGTCTCCTCTGGTTCTTTTACGTGCACGGTGTAAAGCACCGACACGAGACCTCGGTTTAACGTCCCATCTGAAAGACTGTTAATTTTATTATGGTCAGACGGGGGATCGAACCTGCGATCCCTGAATTACCAGCCCAGCGTGTTACCACTGGACTACATATCCGTCTGTAATTGAGAAGAATTTATTCTAAACTAATATATACATGTGTTTCTGTGTGCGATAATTTAATAGCTACATAGCAAATAGGAGATATATGCATAGGATATAAGCCGAAAACGATCCAATATTTAAAATATTGGACTGTATGAGATACATGCTCCTACGTTGATATGCACATATTGGATCCGTTTGAGGTTGCTATCTTACTTAAAGCATACACTTGTATCACAATATCCTACTAATTAAAATTGTTTAATTTCGTACATTTACGTGTAGGCTTTAATATAATACTCTGGCCATTTTGACAGCAGTCGAATATTACTAATAATGGACTGCAAGTACAAAGTTATGACGTCACGACAATGTTTTAATTCGTAGAATGTGGTACATTCATTGTGTAGATCAGAATACACGAACACGAACATTTGATTGCAAAAAACGGAATAGATTTCGATATATAGTACGAACATACACAACACATCTATACGTAGTAAACCCATTGTTTTATCCCTCCAACATGGAAAATGGTACATGTATATATATAAAAGTAATGTGTTTGTTTAGCATAGCGCCATCCATTACTGACATATGAAACACCTCTTATGAATGTCAGTACTTCCCGAATCCTATTAGTGAATGCCAGGCGCAAGTAATCGGTAACCAGTATTTAACTAACGTGCGGCTCATCAACCAGCCATACTCAGAACAAACCCATGAAGAGAATCGAACCTTCTAAATCCCGCTCCGTAGGCGGATGCCTTAGCCACTAGACCATGGATACGGTGTTTATATATATGTGTGTATAGTATTGTAAATCAGTTACATTTAATTAAGTTACACACTTTTTATTTGATTGTTCAACGTTTATTTATCGTCGCTACCGGTTGCCCATATGAGCGACGCCTCCTGAAGAGATTAGTCATTTTAGATTGTTGGAGGATAGTGCAATGATACAGACAGAGACCCATTCCAGAGTCTCCTCTGGTTCTTTTACTTGCGCGGTGTAAAGCACCGACACGAGACCTCGGTTTAACGCCCCATCTGAAAGACTGTTAATTTTATAGTCAATAAAACAACTATATAGTATGGCATTTTACAGGAGATAACGTTCCGCTGCATTCTGAGACCACTTGCTTGACCGGACGACTGATTGCCTTACGAAATGGGATGCACGTGTGACAAGGTGTGGAGAAAAAAACTATCAAGGGTTGGTCACAAAGCAGACATTACTGAAAATCCGCCAACGTTATCGGACAGCCAGAAAGCAGTTATTAGGAATAATTGGCAGGTGTTGAAATGCAATATAGCTAATATAGGAGTTATTACTTACGTCAGGTTTGTACATTTTTATATTAATTAATTGCTTGCTTGTTTCTTTTTGGAAGGTCTAAAGTCGCAACGACAGCTTAGACCATGCATCGACTCTCCAGTTGTTATTGGTGGAAGTTTGTTTGTTCGGGTTATACAGACTAAACGTACGCACGGGTTAGGGTTAGGGTTATTATTATTAGGGTTATTGCGCCCAAAAGCACTGGCTGACAACGTCATATATGTAGAAGACGCAGAGGAGAAACGTTGTCCACATTGATGTAGTTCTACGTTCTTGCATTTGTTACTACGTTACTCCCGTCTACCTCCGAGTTGTATGCACGTCAAAGCCGTTCAGGCCACGATACAAGTACTGAGTCTACAACTAGTTCTTATCCAGTTCTTTTTTTTTTTAAATAATATTTTCTTGCATTTTTTCATACAATACATTACATATATACATACAATACTAAGAACAAATCAGAGATTAATATGTAATTATATGATTGCAGTATATGATACATTTGTTTTGTAATGGGAAAAAATCAAATGGGTTAGGCTACAAGTTATAACAGCATTATTTACAGCCCTCCCCGTTATCCAGTTCTGGTCAGACGGCACACACACAGCATTTGATTTTGATCAGCTAAGGAAGTAGGTTTGCATGTATCCTTATCACGGTCTCAGCATTCACCAATGATTCCTCACTCACCTCACTACTACCACGTTTTATTCGCTTGTCTTTAGCGCGATACGAAAGCCATGCGATGACACAACCCTTAATAGCCATGGTTACGTCTTTAATTGACGATTGGTGCACGTTTTATATTGTATAATGTTCTTAGCTAGATACCGACCCATGACAAAGTATGCGTGTGAACAATAATTCCAGCAAACTGCACTGTATACTATACATTTAAAATAACCCGCACACAATTACCATAGAAACAGAATAGCATCTGTATATTGCAAGTAATATCAGTTGTGCGTGTCTGTTTGTGTTTTTGGGGTTTACAATTACACTAACAGCTCAGGTCATATGGCGGCATTCCAGCAATTATATGTGGAGGTGGACATCAGTTACCCCTCTGATCGATATATCAGACGACGGGCGTCTACAAGAAACCCACCAATGGAGGCGTATGCGTATAAACAGGTCAATCACTGACACACATACTTTACAGATAAACCCCAGATGTGCTGTAATACAATATATGACCAAACAGTATGGCGAGTTACTCGCAACTTAGCCTAGTTAAATTCAATATAGATCACTCAAGATGCCCTTTAGATTAGACAACAATGACATTTTGCACGTATGCCATTTTTTTTCTCCTTCTGGTTTTATATATCTGTTGTTTGTCTTGTAAATAGTCGGTTCAATAACTTCCACCTCGCTTCAGATCTGGTATAATAATTTTATCCTACCTTCATGCGAAATAACGTACAAAACGGCCCGCCTAATAAATGTTGCTTTATTAGTCAGTGACTAATAAACTATTGTGACGGACTACTTTTATGACACAGATTACGATTTGTAAATAAACAAAGCGTATACCTGTCGTCAGCTTAGCTTACTTAGCTTACGTATTGTGTTGTCTGCTGAGTTTGGAAAATGTCCCAAAAGTCGTGTACAGGTACACTTTCAGGTTGTTTGGGATGAATTAACAGCACTCGATGAGACCCCTCTGGAAACTACTGTTGTCAGAGAAATTTCATTTATCTATAAATAGAAATATCAATGCGCAACATATTACCAAGTGCGTAGCGAGTTTGTAAGCTGTCATGGCTAGTTTGTTTGTTTTTGTGTCGGGTGGACACTCAGAATGTAGGATAAATAGAATATTAGGTTACTGTCTTATACATTTTAATTTATTAGGCTCGTCTCCGAAAAAATTAAAATTTATAAGACAGTAACCTAATATTCTCTATATATGTTGTTTTGTATTCACATCCCGTAAGTTGTTAGTAATATATACACTGACACCAAAATGAAACGGCGCACTTTAAGTTAGATGTAAAATTGGTATCCATTTAGAAAAAAGTAGGCATATTTGGATGTCTACATGCTTAAATATTTGGTAAATTAGTGCAATATGTGAAGGATTATTTTCTTCACCTATGATAGTAAAATCCATACTTGTATCGAAAAAGTAACGCTCAATATAAAAGTGCACGGTTTTTTATGGTGTCAGTATATGAACTATCTACGTATAGGATATACGACGATTCAATATGTAAAGTATTAGACTGTGTGAGACGCCTAGCGCAGAATATAGTGCCAATATTTTACATATTGCATCTGTTTGAGGCTTATATCTTACTTAAAGTACACACGTATACAACACGATCCTACTAATTAAAATTGTTAATTTCGTCCATGTACGCATACAATCTAATATATTACCATGGACTTTTGAACGCAGTCCAATATTAAATAATAATGTTGGACTGTGTGAGGCGCGTATCGTACTTAAAACTCACGTATATAACAAGATCCTATTAATTAAAATTGTTAATTTCGTCTATGTATGCATACAATCTAATATAATACCATGGACTTTTGAACGCAGTCCAATATTAAATAATAATGGACTTCAAATACAGATGCATGACGCCACGACAGTGTTTTAATTATTGATTACGTCACAAAGGCCATTTGTGCTACACAGGCTGTCGTAGTGTACTATTGAATATGCAAATTGTTATTTTTCACCAAAATCCTGCAACATATTGATTGAACACAGAACTAGAATTCAGCTCCAAAATATAGTCTTACCAAACTGAAAACAAATATATCATTTGTGCAACTACGCGGAACGCTCCTGTACAAATGTCCTACTATTGTCTACAATGATTTATATATACATACAGGTCAGTGTTCGAGTTGTTAACATGATGCACTGCGAATCCATGGATCGCAGGTTTGATCCTCCGTCTGACAGTAATATTATTAATAGTCTTTCAGATTGGACTAGTCTATAACCCCAGGTTTGATTTATCAGTGCTATTCATCACGTATGCAAATAATAAATATTGATTGCCTTACAGCATGTTTGAAAGCAGACCAGAGCTATTAGAAGTGTTTTCAAGTTTTAAAGGGAGAGATATTCATGAGCTGCGACGTGCAGGTTTACTACGGCAACATGCCCTCAGGGTAATGGCAACGATTGATAAATGCATCACACGCCTTGACGAGCCTAATAGCTTATCTCTCCTTCTAAGAGAGGCAGGAGCTCACCATAAAGTATACAAAGTGCCAGCAGACTATATACAGGTAACGTAACCTATTCATAGTACAATCAGACTATTTACAGGTAACGTAAACTATTCATAGTGCAATCAGACTATATACAGGTAACGTAAACTATTCATAATGCAATCAGACTATATACAGGTAACGTAAATTATTCATGTTGCAATCAGACTATATACAGGTAACGTAAATTATTCATAGTGCTATCAGACTATATACAGGTAACGTAAATTATTCATAGTGCAATCAGACTATATACAGGTAACGTAAATTATTCATGTTGCAATCAGACTATATACAGGTAACGTAAATTATTCATAGTGCAATCAGACTATATACAGGTAACGTAAATTATTCATAGTGCAATCAGACTATATACAGGTAACGTAAATTATTCATGTTGCAATCAGACTATATACAGGTAACGTAAATTATTCATAGTGCAATCAGACTATATACAGGTAACGTAAATTATTCATAGTGCAATCAGACTATATACAGGTAACGTAAATTATTCATGTTGCAATCAGACTATATACAGGTAACGTAAATTATTCATAGTGCAATCAGACTATATACAGGTAACGTAAATTATTCATAGTGCAATCAGACTATATACAGGTAACGTAAATTATTCATGTTGCAATCAGACTATATACAGGTAACGTAAATTATTCATAGTGCAATCAGACTATATACAGGTAACGTAAATTATTCATAGTGCAATCAGACTATATACAGGTAACGTAAATTATTCATGTTGCAATCAGACTATATACAGGTAACGTAAATTATTCATAGTGCAATCAGACTATATACAGGTAACGTAAATTATTCATAGTGCAATCAGACTATATACAGGTAACGTAAACTATTCATAGTGCAATCAGACTATATACAGGTAACGTAAACTATTCATAGTACCATCAGAATATAAACAGGTAACGTAAACTATTCATAGTACAATCAGACTATATACGGGTAACGTAAATTATTCATAGTGCAATCAGACTATATACAGGTAACGTAAATTATTCATAGTGCAATCAGACTATATACAGGTAACGTAAACTATTCATAGTGCAATCAGACTAAATACAGGTAACGTATATTATTCATAGTGCAATCAAACTATATACAGGTAACGTAAACTATTCATAGTGCAATCAGACACTATACAGGTAACGTAAATTATTCATAGTGCAATCAGACTATATACAGGTAACGTAAACTATTCATAGTCCAATCAGATTATATACAGGTAACGTAAACTATTCATAGTGCAATCAGACCATTTACAGGTAAGGTAAACTATACATATGTCAATCAGATTACATACATGTAACGCAAACAATGCATATGCCAATCAGACTACATGTATATACAGGTAAGGTAAACAATACAAAAGGGAATCAGGCTATTTACAGGTAATGTAGACAATACATATGGCAATCAGGCTATTTACAGGTAATGTCGACAATACATATGCCAATCAAACTATATACAGGAAACGTAAACAATACATATGCAAATCCGACTATATACAGGAAACGTAAACAATACATATGCCAATCCGACTATATACAGTAAACGTAAACAATACATATGCCAATCCGACTATATACAGGTAACGTAAACAATACATATGCAAATCAGACTTTATACAGGTAATGTAAACAATACATATGCCAATCAAACTATTTACAGGTAACGTAAACAATACATATGCCAATCAAACTATTTACAGGTAACGTAAACAATACATATGCCAATCAGATTATATACAGGCAACATAGACTATACACATGCCAACCAGACTATATACGGATAACGCAAGCTATACAGTGGAGTTGCCAGCAGCTTATATATACAATTAACGTAAACTATTTAAATTATCATTTATATGGCTAGGTATTCATATGAATAAAACTAAGCACATTGCACCATTGAACTGCCATAATAAGCAGATGCATGTAACGTAAGCTATATGTAGATATCGCCAGTAACGTAAACTATATGTAGCTATCGCCAGTAACGTAACCTATATGTAGTTATCGCCAGTAACGTAAACTATATGTAGTTATCGCCAGTAACGTAAACTATATGTAATTATCGCCAGTAACGTAACCTATATGTAGTTATTGCCAGTAACGAAACCTATATGTAGTTATCGTCAGTGACGTAAACTATATGTAGTTATCGCCAGTAACGTAACCTATATGTAGTTATCGCCAGTAACGTAAACTATTTGTAGTTATCGCCAGTAACGTAAACTATATGCAGTTATCGCCAGTAACGTAAACTATATGCAGTTATCGCCAGTAACGTAACCTATATGCAGTTATCGCCAGTAACGTAAACTATATGTAGTTATCGCCAGTAACGTAAACTATATGTAGTTATGACCAGTAACGTAAACTACATTGTATATGTAGTTATCGCCAGTAACGTAAACTATATGTAGTTATCACCAGTAACGTAAACTACATGTTATATGTAGTTATCGCCAGTAACGTAAACTATATGTAGATATCGTCAGTAACGTAAACTATATATAGTTATCGCCAGTAACGTAAACTATATATAGTTATCGCCAGTAACGTAAACTATATGTAGTTATCGCCAGTGACGTAAACTATATGTAGTTATGACCAGTAACGTAAACTATATGTAGTTATCGCCAGTAACGTAAACTATATGTAGTCATGACCAGTAACGTAAACTACATTGTATATGTAGTTATCGCCAGTAACGTAAACTATATGTAATTATCGCCAGTAACGTAACCTATATGTAGTTATCGCCAGTAACGAAACCTATATGTAGTTATCGTCAGTGACGTAAACTATATGTAGTTATCGCCAGTAACGTAACCTATATGTAGTTATCGCCAGTAACGTAAACTATTTGTAGTTATCGCCAGTAACGTAAACTATATGCAGTTATCGCCAGTAACGTAAACTATATGCAGTTATCGCCAGTAACGTAACATATATGCAGTTATCGCCAGTAACGTAAACTATATGTAGTTATCGCCAGTAACGTGAACTATATGTAGTTATGACCAGTAACGTAAACTACAGTGTATATGTAGTTATCGCCAGTAACGTAAACTATATGTAGTTATCACCAGTAACGTAAACTACATGTTATATGTAGTTATCGCCAGTAACGTAAACTATATGTAGATATCGCCAGTAACGTAAACTATATATAGTTATCGCCAGTAACGTAAACTATATGTAGTTATCGCCAGTGACGTAAACTATATGTAGTTATGACCAGTAACGTAAACTTTATGTAGTTATCGCCAGTAACGTAAACTATATGTAGTTATGACCAGTAACGTAAACTACATTGTATATGTAGTTATCGCCAGTAACGTAAACTATATGTAGATATCGCCAGTAATGTAAACTATATATAGTTATCGCCAGTAACGTAAACTATATGTAGTTATCGCCAGTGACGTAAACTATATGTAGTTATGACCAGTAACGTAAACTACATTGTATATGTAGTTATCGCCAGTAACGGAAACTATATGTAGTTATGACCAGTAACGTAAACTGCATTGTATATGTAGTTATCGCCAGTAACGTAACCTATATGTAGTTATCACCAGTAACGTAAACTATATGTAGTTATCGCCAGTAACGTAAACTATATATAGTTATCGCCAGTAACGTAAACTATATGTAGTTATCGCCAGTGACGTAAACTATATGTAGTTATGACCAGTAACGTAAACTATATGTAGTTATCGCCAGTAACGTAAACTATATGTAGTTATCGCCAGTAACGTAAACTATATGTAGTTATCGCCAGTAACGTAAACTATGTAGTTATGACCAGTAACGTAAACTATATGTAGTTATCGCCAGTAACGTAAACTATATGTAGTTATCGCCAGTAACGTAAACTATATGTAGTTATGACCAGTAACGTAAACTATATGTAGTTATGACCAGTAACGTAAACTATATGTAGTTATCGCCAGTAACATAACCTATATGTAGTTATGACCAGTAACGTAAACTATATGTAGTTATCGCCAGTAACGTAAACTATATGTAGTTATCGCCAGTAACGTAAACTATATGTAGTTATCGCCAGTAACGTAAACTATATGTAGTTATCACCAGTAACGTAAACTATATGTAGTTATCGCCAGTAACGTAAACTATATGTAGTTATCGCCAGTAACGTAAACTATATGTAGTTATGACCAGTAACGTAAACTATATGTAGTTATCGCCAGTAACATAACCTATATGCAGTTATCGCCAGTAACGTAAACTATATGTAGTTATCGCCAGTAACATAACCTATATGCAGTGATCGCCAGTAACGTAAACTATATGTAGTTATCGCCAGTAACGTAAACTATATGTAGTTATGACCAGTAACGTAAACTATATGTAGTTATCGCCAGTAACATAACCTATATGCAGTTATCGCCAGTAACGTAAACTATATGTAGTTATCGCCAGTAACATAACCTATATGCAGTTATCGCCAGTAACGTAAACTATATGTAGTTATCGCCAGTAACGTAAACTATATGTAGTTATGACCAGTAACGTAAACTATATGTAGTTATCGCCAGTAACATAACCTATATGCAGTTATCGCCAGTAACGTAAACTATATGTAGTTATCGCCAGTAACGTAAACTATATGTAGTTATGACCAGTAACGTAAACTATATGTAGTTATCGCCAGTAACATAACCTATATGCAGTTATCGCCAGTAACGTAAACTATATGTAGTTATCGCCAGTAACGTAAACAAATAGCTGCCATGTTATTAGGTTTAGTAAGTAATACACAATGCTACAATCCTATAAACAGGTAACGTAAACTATTTAAATTGTCATATAATTATATGGTTACGTATGAGTATGAATAAAACTAAGCTCATTCAATGTAACTGTGGTTCACATTCCTCGTAAATAAAATGTTACTAGATTATATATTCTGAAACAATAAATGATTACAGTAGATAGGTGAAACGTGCTGTCTCTCAACAGCGGGCATCTCGTGCATATCACTATAGCTGAATATCTCGTCAAAACATTCCCATCGGATTTTCATTAATATATACTAGATGTTACGTCTGAAAAGTTTCAAGACGTCGGTTTAAATTGCATCTGCTATCCATTAAATTGAATGCAAATATCTCATTAACGTATTCTAGAGGACATAGAAAACGCACACTTCGGATAAGCGTGTTTTACATGAAAATGAAAAAAAAAAACTATATAAATACATAGTTTTAAACATTTTGGAATATTTTTAGTCGTTCCGTTTGTGTTTTGTATAAGGGTGTGATATATCTTTGATGGAATCCTTCGTATTTCGTTTTCATGTAATAATAATCATATAATGTAGTTGTGCGTTTTCTATGTCCTCTAGTATATGTAATAATAATCATATAATGTAGGTGTGCGTTTTCTATGTCCTCTAGTATATGTAATAATACTCATATAATGTAGGTGTGCGTTTTCTATGTCCTCTAGTATATGTAATAATAATCATATAATGTAGGTGTGCGTTTTCTATGTCCTCTAGTATATGTAATAATAATCATATAATGTAAGTGTGCGTTTTCTATGTCCTCTCAGACCAATCCACCCAACTTGCGCATCACTATGAGGACAATGTCCTACTGGTTTAAAGTTTAAACTTTATTTATTTTGCAACTATTGCTTTGCACAACTTATATTAATCACTCCCGTTGGCGCGGATGAAAGCGTAAATGTGTTCATTCGTCACGGTGGGAGGAAACCGAAGTACCGGGAGAACACCCACCTGTCCGATCGTGCGACCACCGTACCATCTCACATACTTCCCTGTTATGTCCCGCTGGTATAGCCCAGGTCCCGTCATGTGGAGCTGAGTAGCTGAGCAGGGTGTGAGAATCCCCCTTCGAAATGGCTCTTTTGGAAGGCTCCCTCTTGACGACTGCGTGAGAAGCGAGCGTGTGCTAACCAATGCGCTAATGGGACAGCCGTTCTAGAGGATATAAGATAGCGGAAGACTAATACTGTACTAAACAGTATTTTGTGGAAAGAAATGTAACAAATTCCACATCTTATTGTGTCTATAAGGATAACATATCACTACATAAAATACTACACGGACTGGCATTATAAGTGTTTATGGCTTGGAATCAACGTGATATATGTTCACAGATAACTAGCTGATATTACAGTACATTCTACCAATCAGTGGATCACAGTGTTACAATCACTAAAGTACATAGTGTATCTAATCGTGCTGTACGAAAGCTAGATATAGGATATTACAGGAGTTAATGCGATGAAAATGAGCTTAAACTCTTGCTGATGTTTGAATGTTGCTATTAAGCGAACCTTTTAACTCGTTTCATAACATATATCAGCACGAGCGTAATGAGGTCATCACATCGGAAGTCGTGATAGCGCAGTGGATGCGCGTTCGCTTCAGGTGCGAAAGGTCCGGAGTTCGAGCCCCGCTGGATCCGTTACGATTGTGCCCTTAGGCAAGGCATTTAAATTCCACATTGCCTCTTCTCTCTCCTTCATGGCGATGGATTCCATTAGGAATGAGGTCTCGAGAGTGATTAATATAAGTTGTATGAACTTGTTTCGCAATCGAGCTAAAATAAATGTGTATAGATTACATTACCATAGCGCGCTCGTTTTAATAAATAACGTTGCTACTTTCATTTTGGCGCCCAGTGTCAGCGCAAATTGTCATGAAGTCACTCAATTGGCATGACATCATTGTAAATCAGCGCTATAAGTTATCTTAACCAATCATAATTCATACATGTGATATTACACATATAATAAAATATATGATGGCTGTATTACATTGAATACAAGCAAAGTTATGTTATAAAGATATATATAATATTATAATTATTATATTTCCCATAGTGAGACATGCTCTTCCATATACAATGTAAATGCCTTCAACATTATTACTGCCAGCACGGCACTTTTAATGAGAAACATTAGTCAGTGACTGTCCCTGAATACTCCTAATAGTATGTTGGTCCTCTTAATTGGTTTCCTCTGTTTTTATCGTTGTTTCCTTTGCACCACATGTTTTCCATTCTCATCCGTAGTCTCGTCTTATATGAAATTATTAAATCTCGACAGATATCCTTTAGCATGTCCAATGGATACCTTACTGTAATAATTGGTTCAATTAATTAACACTATTTTGATAAAATTACATTTATCCTAACGCAACATCTGTTTAGACGACAACAGTAAAAACAAAGGATTCCAACTAAAAGGACCAATATACATTTAGGGATAAATCTGATTTTATCCATCAAGGGAGGTAATAGAAAAACCAGTAATGCCTCTCATTAGTTCTAAGCCAAAACTCTGAATAACTTCAGTTCGTATCATTTATACTGTAGCAAGTTAACCAACATTTATCATTCTAGAAGTCAATATTGTGAAAATATACTACAAAGTTAAATGAAAGTACAGTAGTTTTATTTAAATGTATGGAACCGGTTTTCATTAACACCCTGTATATAACTTCTCAATCTCTTCTTCTGAACAGAACAGACGGATCGCAGGATTCGATCCCCCGCCTGACCCTAATAAAATTAACAGTCTTTCAGATGGGACTTTAAACCGAGGTATCGTGTCGGTGCTGTACACCGTGCACGTAAACAAACCAGAGGAGACTCTGTAATGGGTCTCTGTCTGTATCATTGCACTTTCCTCCATATATCAACGATAAATAAACGTAAAAACACACATTCTGACAAGATAAATGCAATCAACAGTCGGGAAATATAACACTCGTATGCTTACACATGATTGTGTTAGTGCATCTGTAGAGTGTCTACATATCCATCGTAGATCTAGACAGTTCATTTATTTATTCCTGTACATTAACAATAACGATGCTCTTCACATCTGCTATTCCAGTTAGACATTTTACACCCACTAAGCAATGTGTTGCAACCTGACACAGCAACTAGGATTGCCAGGGAAAAGCTGATCTGATGAAACAATTATTTTATTATTTGTATTTGGGGAAATTGTCCGTGTATTTGCGGTGGCGTTTATATGGATTTATTATACGCCCAGAAGCTACACATGCTTAGTTTAAACATGTTTTATTAGGATCAAATACATATATACATATATAAACACAATATGTTATACATTCGAACAAACATGTTTCATGTAACTGAGCAGAGGATAACATATTATGACGTTTTAATAAACAGATACTCCAAATTCTCGGTCGATTATTATTATTATTATTATTATACCACGTTTGTATAACACACTTTTCATACAGAAATTATACCTTCTAAAGTGCTTAACATTAATTTAGCATAGTAAGACATGTTTACAACATGCATTACAATAGTCAACATTAAGGACAACAATGTGGTATGAATATAAAAATAAAAACAAAATAATAAAAATAATTACCAATATCATTATATTATCAAAAAGTCGTGATAGCGCAGTGGATGCGCGTTCGCTTCAGGTGCGAAAGGTCCGGAGTTCGAGCCCCGCTGGAGCCGTTACGATTGTGCCCTTAGGCAAGGCATTTAAATTCCACATTGCCTCTTCTCTCGCCTTCATGACGATGGATTCCATCAGTAATGAGGTCTCGAGAGTGATTAATATAAGTTATAACAACTTGTTTCGCAATCGAGCTAACATAAATTTGTATAAACTATCAAAAATATTAAGACAAGTACATAAAAGAATAAAGGTTAAGAATTCAAATGCAAAATGTTATAGATACATCAAATGGGCATTGCTTTAGACATATGTTGTGGCGACCCGTGGTCCTCCAATGTTTGGCTGACGAGCCCCCAGTGAGTGTGGTGACCCACACTTCGATTTATCTCTCACTATCTCAGTAGAGCTCCTGCCAGGGTCTAACCTATCGTAGATCCACTGGATTGTCTAAGGATATTTGGTATTTTCTGTCTCACAATTATGACACAACACAGTGGTTTGTCTTTCTTCTATATATAATATAGTTCTTCCGTATTTCTTATTTTCTGGTACATATCTCATGCATATAGTTCTGCTTAATTTAATTATATTTTTTATTTAAGTCAGAAATTAGTCATTTATTGTTAATTGTCCCAATCAGCTCTAATCTCTTTACTCCGTAACTCCTCTCTACATACAATCGTTTCAATGTTTCCGCTTCAATAACCGTCGTCACACAATAGTAGATTATATTTTCCGGAACTAAATATGTTCCTTATCTCGGCTGAATAATCTTATAACTCGTATTTATTTAAATAAATACGCATTTAACTCTCATAAGTTAATTTTCTCTTAATGTCTATAATAATCTATCATAGAAACAGTATTCTATATCTTAATTTTGAGATCACGTAACTATCCGTATCCGGGATGTCACCTATGTGTGTCTGATTTAATGAATACATTTCGTTTCTTATATACAGATCAGCGATGGTTGAGTAGACTTATTGACGCCGTAACATCTGTTACGTTCCCTAATATTACTAAGATTTTCCGCGCATCAAAAGAGTCGGCCTTTTAAAATTGCACAACTGGCCACATGTGCAATCAGTCCCGATAATTAGTCTTTCCCGCGCAAAAATAGAATGGATATTATAGGCGCGAGAAAAATATAGCAGACGATATGCATAAGACAAATATATATATAATGATGTCGTATATTAAATAGATTAATGTGTTTATATAATACATTACTATTTATATATGATAATAATAACATTTCGTGCAAATATTGTTTGTTTTTCATATATTTTGCACAATGTATTCATTCATAATGTACAGTACATATTTATTGTATACAGAATGAATAAGGATTTAATCGAAAGCTTAAAGCTTATTGAGATTATCTCCATTACATATATAAATGTGTGCACTATATGCGTATTATAAACGTAGTATGTAGTAAGACCAAAATATATAATAAATGTATGATATTATAGCTCGATAAACGGGGAATGGCAGGGGTTAGAAAGCGATGAAATAACACATACAGTTTTCATGGTGTATCACTATGCAAACGCGTTAGTCCATGTTAACTTACATATTGTTAGAAACGTTTAGAATTTTCTATGAATCTATGGACAGCTAAGACTAATATTTCATTATGTCCAGGTGCCAAGGTAATGTCACCAACTAGGATAACTATTAGATATATTGGACTGAGTTGAAAACTCGAGTGGGCATTGATCAGTATGCTATTTTGATGTGGTATATCCATTATGTTGGTGTTGAAGCATTAGCTAACAATTGTGTAGGGTTCCCCATAGACTGTAATAACACAGACTATGTATGTTTATTTGTGTAAGATTGGATTCTATTTCATCTTATGATCAAATAAATAATGTATGTATTTCGGTTATCTTACACTAATAAACACAAATCTTCTTTCTTTTAGAATTTCCAATGAGTTTGGCTAATATAATATTTGTTTTCCAATTTATATTGATTTTAGCTGCCCTTTCAGGAGCCTCATTGCATTGCACTACAATACAAAACCGCACAACCACTTATGTTAGTGTGAACATCCGTAATAAGAAATAGTTCCGGTAAAATGTTCAAGTTTGTTTCTGTTTGCTATCAAAATTAAAAACTACGGATAAAACAAATTCATTAGAATATATTACTTTATAATTAACTGTTCATGATAGTCAGAAAATAGCTCAAATACAAAAGTACATCTAACCGCGGAGGAATACGAAACGCAACCTGTGGCGGAGAAAATGCCATCTTTCACTGTTACAATTTTCATACAACATATTGTCCAGTAAGATACACTGGCTCATTATAACGCAATCCAAAATTGAGATTATTAACCCTATGTTGTTGAACATTTATTAAATAACAATTAAATTTTAAGGAATTTCTCAATTAAATGCGGGATATATATTACTAGTATTTTACAAATTTCAAAACAAGTTGTCACGCCATACAAAATATAGTCCGCTATGAATACTAATGAGAATAGAATAAATTGGTAATTCATTGGGCTTCATATGTCACATTTCATATGTCAGCTTCATATCTCATATACCGCTTGTCATCGTTTGAAATAGCCGCAAAGATAGCCGCAACGAGATGAGATGTGGCAGACAAGAATCAGTATTAGTACAGGCATCGTATCGCTTATTAAAACACTGTCGTGACGTCATATCTTTATACGTGCAGTCCATTATTATTAATATTGGACTGGTGTCAAAAGGCCAGAGTATTATATTAAATCCTACGCGATAATGTATGAAATTAACAATTTTAATTAGTTGGATTGTGTTATATAAGTGTGTGTTTCAAGTAAGATTTACACCTCAAACGCGCCTCACACAGTCCAATATTTTACATATTGGATCGTTTTCGGCTTATATCCTATACATAAATAATGAAAATGGTTGGAAATAGATTCGCTACACTGTGTATGACGTCTTAATTGTTTCAATATCAGGTGTGTTGTATGTTCCTCTCATTTCAAACCCCTTCCACGGGACCTGGGCATGTTTAGCCATCCTATGCGGTTAGTCAGTATTAAGCCATGTGTGTGTGAGGTGCATTACTGCTTGATGACATCTTATTCGTGACCTGACCGCGAAACGACCCCTGAAACATTCGATTCCAAGTCCGACGCTCTACCACTCGGCCACGGACGCCACAAGTACTTCGGCTAATAGATGCATTCGTTATTTTAGAATGGCATTAACACGTTTATTATTTCATTAAATTGGGATTACTTAATTCCTAATCCATAACACCAAGTCCGTAATTTCCCAACGGTTTGGTTTTATATTCTTTAATAAAATGTATATATATCTAATTAGTTTCTTCCCAAATATATTCGGTCAACTGCTGCCTACGTTGATTGTGTTTGTTTGTTTGTTTTGAGGACACAACCGTTTCGACAGCTCAGGTGATATGGCGACTCTCCTATTTGGAGGAGAGAAACACCGGGTGTGCATTCGAACAGTATATTAGACACGGCCTTGCATTGTGCTTCCTGCATTTACTGTTGGTTATGAACGCACGTGCATACTGTTGCAAACGAGACCATAAACTGATTGTGACATGCTGCGACATGTGATATATATGGTGGAGGAAGACACAATTGGCCCACAGAGGAAAATGACCTAGAACACATTGTAGATGCTACGAAATTCTAACTAAGCTGCCTTGCATTAGCTGCCGTGACCGAGTGCATACAGAGGTTGAATTTAAATTGGCTTGCCCCTCACCGGTATGGGTTCGAAACTACCCAATTTATGGTTTCGAATTATGTCATATGATGAAGCTATTCTACCCGGGTGCCAATCCGTGTTCTGGAATGAGGTTGTCATCGCCCAATAACGGCTGGAAGGTCGCTTTATTACCACAGCTGCTGGTGCGACTTTAAGCCGCACCAAAAGCAAACACAGAAATAAGCTGACTCATACCTAACACATTAGTATCACACATCAGTGATTCTAAGAGAAATTCCAACTGCCCAAATGCACTTACCTATTTATATTAATTTACTTTAGCTCGATGGCGAAACAAGTTCTTTCAACTTATATTAATCACTCGCGAGACCTCATTCCTGATGGAATCCATCGCCACGAGGGAGAGAGAAGAGGCAACGTGGAATTTAAATGCCTTGCCTATCACGACTTCCGCCAAAATATATATTAAATGTATGTAAATATAGTTTTTCATCAAGTGAAAAACGAAGATGGGGATTGGTAGGGGATTGTGTTGTGAAGGAGTGAACCGCGAGGAAATCACAAAACAATGTTCAATTGAAGTGAATCACTCTGCTAGTCCCTGCTTACAGATTGTTAAAAACTATTAGACATTTCTATGAATTTATTGACAGCTTAGTAAACACTAGTATTTCATTATATTGAGATGACAAGGACATATCACCAAATAGGATCACATTCAGGGATATTGGTCATAATTGAGAAATCATGTTAGCTACGGATAATTAAGAGTCCCTATCAGTGAATTCATTACAAATGTTTAAGTGAGTTTCAAAGTATTGCAATAAAATGGATTAAATAAAGTTTAGATTTATGTTTATTCTCTGTTTTAATGTTCTATCATTCCTGTAATGCGCCCAAACAAATAAACAACCATTATCTAATAATCTCAGGAATGGCTTAATTCCATCAATGATCTGGTGGAAAACTCTCAACCCATTCGTGTTTAAACAATGTAGCAGTGCAATTCATCCATTAAAACATCCTGCCTGACAAACGAATGCCTACTTCACCTGTCTCTGAAAAGGCAAACCTTCTTAACAATATTTGCCGAGTGGTTGCAGTCGTTAACTTCAAATCGCATGTCCCTCATCGCTGTAGGTTCGACCTAGCTGAAGGGGTGTCGAATGATTACCTGTGAGGAAGCTATCCACCTGACATGTGGAAGGACAGTGGTTGTTACAAGGGTGTCTGAAATACTGTTCGGATGAGCACAAGGGTCTTCCTCCGCCAATGATAGCTTGAGAGTCGCCATATGATCCATGCTGTTGGTGCGCCTTTACCCACCCCCAACACAAAAGGTCAACAACAAAAACAAATACATCTTTTTTGCCGATATCAATTCGGCAGTGGACTATTCTCTTCTAATGTTCATAACTCTCCACTCTCAAGCTTTGGCAATCTTCAATAGGGAGCTTTCCGAAAGAGCCATTTCGATGGGGGATTCTCACACCCTGCTCAGCTACTCAGCTCCACATGACGGGACCTTGGCTATACCAGCGGGACATAATAGGAAAGTATGTGAGATCGTACGGTGGTCGCCAGATCGGACAGGTGGATGGGTTTATTCCGGTTCTTCGGTTTCCTCCCACACGAAATGAGCACATGTACGCTTTCATCCGCGCCAACGAGAGTGATTAATATAAGTTGTTAGAACTTGCTTTAAACATTAAACCAGTAGGACATTGTCCTCATAGTGATGCGCAAGTTGAGTTGATTGGTCTCCGGCATAGATGGCTAGCTGGGCCTGATTACTTTTAATATCCTTTTTCCATTTTTAAAACACTGCCGTGACGTCATACCTTTGTAATTTGTACTTGGTACTGTCTCGCGCTACACACCTCACACAGTCCAATATTTCAAATATCCTATCCGTAATCAATGACCGACCCTGTCTTTCTACCTTTGCTAGTATTCGAATATATTTTCTTTTCTTGCGCCCACCACACCGTTAAGTGATTTGTCAAGTTTGACAGATGAACATAACCTGCATATAAGTAGACGTAGAGTGTAGGTAATCACACATCTATCTTGAAAACCTTCAACATAGATCCGGAAATCCCGTCATAGTTCGATAAGGAAATATGTTATCGTTTTCTCACATGTTCATATCTACATACATATCTGACGGCAAGCTATTCCAATAAAAATGGTAATATCAGTAATTGTAAATTGTATTTCATGAGATATTCCCTTTATCTCCCCATTTATCTTTCTATCACCTCTCCTCATTTTCCTCATCTTCTTCTATACCTTGCTCGGTCATCATCGACCCCTTACATTCTGCTAACCTGTATTGATGTTGAATAAGCAGTACTTTTGCCATTGGCCAACACTTAATTTAGAGTGAAGCCACTCAGACCTGAAGTGAATGCGCTGTCACCATGAACGCTGTTGAAAGCGAATACCACTTTTTACTTGTTTTCCTTAATTATAAAGATTTAAGAAAAAATAATTTAAACAGTAATTTTGCCATTGGCCAACACTTAACTAATTTAGAGTCTTAATGTCTTCTACTTCTAGATACGTTATTAATAATTTGGCAAGATGTATTTATTTTGCATACCAAATCCGTACTACAGAAAACATTTTATCAAATTGTTTATGTTGTACTCATTATGTATTTGGCAATACACATTGTATTATGTTTATTGCTCTAATAAACGATTGTATTGTATTTACAAAAACTATTATTAAAATAAGCATGGTTTTTGAAATGTGTTCAATCTTAATTTCCGTTTTGCATTACGTGTTACTTCAAACTCAAAATACAAACAAACAAACAATGCATCAGCATTATGGTGAATACCACCGTCATCTAAATACCTCTTTTCTGTCTACTCTAACGATCTGCCATCAGTAAAAAGTAAAAGTAAGTGTTTGTTTATTATAGGGCCAGTCATTTCTGACTTATGAGACACCTCTTTTTAAGAACATCAGTACTTCCCGAATCCTATGCTTGTATGCCAGGCGCCAGGCTGGTAGGCAATCGGTAACCATTATTTAACTAGCTGGCGGCTCACCAACAGGCCATATCAGAACGAACACCTGACGAGATTCGAACCTTCGACCTCCCGCTCCGTAGGCGGACGCCTTAACCACTGGGCCACGGAGACGGCCAAGTCGTTACAATGGTAATTAATCTCTGGTTCAAGACGACCCTGCGGACATTAACCAAACGTTGCTATTCCCGCGGGTGGACTCAACATACTGGCTGTATATTGTTTAGAAGTGTTAACGTCAATGTACATTATTATAGCATAATTTGCCCTGCAGACGGGTAATATCAACATGGTATTTCGTATTACACTAGTGTAATAACTATGTAAATGAGCACGGTAATTATGTATTCGTACGCTCTGTAAACAAAATAAGCAACCAACATGGCGTCGCAATTCTGAGGTCACTGAAAAACAACATCGAGCTATAAACACTATAAACCCTGCATGACGGGCTATTAACACTGCACATGCTGCTCTATCACTGGAGTATTCAACAGCTATGTCCTGTTGTGTGATAGGTTGTGCAAATAGCCGGTATTAGAACGTTACACATTTTGGCCGACTTTGTAAATATTACTTGTTGTGACGTCATAATAAAGTACTTATTGTGACGTCATAGTAAAGTACTTATTGTGACGTCGTGTGTGCTCCATTCATACAATTGACATACTAATATGCATGTATAAAGCACACTGTTTTGTAATGAAAGCTGATTATCACGTAACCAAAGTAACTAAGACTGGTCAATTTACAAATAAAGTGTGAACTACAATTTGCTGCGCTTACTATTCATATACAACCGACCGCACACGTCGAGTCAAAGTTTTTCAAGTCAAAGTTTGTATTGGCATAAACATGTACATGTTTATCGCCAAGAAACATGATTGGCGGTTACATACAAAGTTACAGAAAAGCATGATATTATATAATTTATTATAAGGTTTGAGTAAGCATAGTATTAACATTTACGAAATATATTGTTTGTTTAATAATATAGTTGGTATTCAGTGTCTCACACATCAATATTTTACAAGTAGTAACATTCATTTAGTTAATTAATATAATTTCGTTTACTTTATGCACAACGCACCTCATTAATATTGGCATGCACATGAAACATTTGCAATTCAGTGAATTTACAGCTTTTTGGAAGATATGTTATAAAAATTAGTTAATACAAATTTATTTTAGCTCGATTGCGATGCAAGTTCTTACAACTTATATTAATCACTATCGAGACCTCATTCTGTAACGGCTCCAGCGGAGATCGAACTCCGGACCGTTCGCACCTGGAGCAAACGCGCATCCACTGCGCTATCACGACTTCCACATATTATGTTATAAATAAGATCTAAAAAAGTATCTTCGTGTTCATTAGTATTCGAATTTATTTTACTCGTCTTAGATTTCAGTTTACTGCACTAGTATATGGGCAAGCTACATGTAGGTCAATCAATGCATAAATTACAACAATACTACGCACCGTTAGGTGTTTATCCTGTTTCCTGCTGCTTTAGATGTGAGATTTGTACACCTTTGACCCACAACATGGCGGCGTTACGTTACATTTGGTCATTTCATTGCAATTAATTATATGCATTGTCATTTCAGATCATACTGCCTCATTTCCTGTTCGCTATCAAACCGGATATAGAGGATCATTGGTGTGACGACTTGGAGGAGGCATGGAAACAGTTGTTTGCAATTATAATGTACCACATGTCAGAAGGCATGAAACACTCGGTGAATGGACACTATAAGGCTGATACATGAACGTAGTCGGATGTTCGTGTTCGGTTTCATTACTTGATTGGCTTGTATACAATATATGGTTGAAACATAGATACTGGATGGATACTATCACTCGTTGATAGTATTATTATAAAATATGACAGCATGGACATATAGTCCATAGACGATGTAGATGCGCAACATAGATTCACACACATCAAGTGGAACGTACGTGGCCAGGAGAACAATATGTATACTGTCTAATGGTCTAGGGTTATGTTATGTGGCTATAAAACATGTGTGGCTATCAATTCCGTTTATGTGGCTATAGATAACACAATAATAGGAACTTAATATACAATTTGGGTAAGTCTGATCGTTTGTGCGAGTCAATAGAGGGCGACGTGGTGTTGTGTGTTTGATAGACTAAGTATAAATACCGTATGACAAAAGTGTTGAAACAATCGATGCATTGACGGACTCAATAGAATTCGAAAACCACAGTGTAGTAGTGTGTGCTTGTGTTGAAACAGTGGTTGATAGTATAAATACAATATGACATAAGTGTTGAAACACTCGATGCATTGACTTGTGCCAAAAGAAGACGAAACAACCAACAACGTACATAGTATTAGGTGTTTGTGTGGAATCAGTGTTTGATAGTATCAATACCGTATGAAATAAGTTTTGAAACAATCGATGCAGTGTATGAGCCAATACAGAAGAGGACAACCACAACGTAGTATTGTGTGCTTGTACGGAAACAGTGTTTGATAGTATAAATACCGTATGACATAAGTATTGAAACAATCGATGCATTGACGGACTCAATAGAATTCGACAACAACAACAACGTAGTAGTGTGTGCTTGTGTGGACACAGTGTTTGATAGTATAAATACCGTATGACATAAGTATTGAAACAATCGATGCATTGACGGACTCAATAGAAGTCGACAACAGCAACGTAGTAGTGTGTGCTTGTGTGGAAACAGTGTTAGATAGTATAAATACCGTATGACATAAGTATAGAAACAATCGATGCATTGACTTGAGCAAATAGATGACGAAATTCACAACGTAGTATTGTGTATTTGTCTTGAAACAGTGTTTGATAGCATAAATACCGTATTACATAAGTGTTGAAACAATCGATGCATTGACTTGAGCAAATAGATGACGAAATTCACAACGTAGTATTGTGTGTTTGTGTTGAAACAGTGTTTGATAGCATAAATACCGTATTACATAAGTGTTGAAACAATCGATGCATTGACTTGAGCAAATAGATGACGAAATTCACAACGTAGTAGTGTGTGCTTGTGTGGAAACAGTGTTTGATAATATAAATACCGTATGACATAAGTATTGAAACAATCGATGCATTGACGGACTCAATAGAAGTCGACAACAGCAACGTAGTAGTGTGTGCTTGTGTGGAAACAGTGTTAGATAGTATAAATACCGTATGACATAAGTATTCAAACACTCGATCCATTGACGGAATCAATAGAAGTCGACAACAACAACGTAGTAGTGTGTGCTTGTGTGGAAACAGTGTTTGACAGTATAAATATCGTATGACATAAGTATTGAAACAATCGATGCATTGACTTGAGCAAATAGATGACGAAATTCACAACGTAGTATTGTGTATCTGTGTTGAAACAGTGTTTGATAGCATAAATACCGTATTACATAAGTGTTGAAACAATTGATGCATTGACTTGAGCAAATAGATGACGAAATTCACAACGAAGTATTGTGTGTTTGTGTTGAAACAGTGTTTGATAGCATAAATACCGTATTACATAAGTGTTGAAACAATCGATGCATTGACTTGAGCAAATAGATGACGAAATTCACAACGTAGTATTGTTTGCTTGTGTGGAATCAGTGTTTGATAGTCTAAATACCTTATGGAATAAGTATTGAAACAATCGATGCATTGACGGACTCAATAGAATTCGACAACAACAACGTAGTAGTGTGTGCTTGTGTGGAAACAGTGTTTGATAGTATAAATACCGTATGACATAAGTGTTGAAACAATCGATGCACTGACGGACTCAATAGAATTCGACAACAACAACATAGTAGTGTGTGCTTGTGTGAAAACAGTGTTTGATAGTATAAATACAGTATTACATAAGTGATGAAACAATCGATGCATTGACTGAGCAAATAGAAGACGAAAATATAATGGTAGTATTGTGTGCTTGTGTATAATCAGTGTTTTGTAGTATTATATAACATAGTCGATATCAGGATAAGAAAGCAAGGTTGTATCAACCATTTGTGCAGTATCACTATTGGAATTAGTAAATACAATATGACAGAAGGGATGGGAGAACACAAGTTGGAGATAAGACAATACTGTCTACTTAGAAGACAAATAATGCGTCAAAAGTCTGCTTTAGTTTTATACAAATTTATTTCAGCTCGATTGCGAAACAAGTTATTACAACTTATATTAATCACTCTCGAGAACTTATTCCTGATGAAATCCATCGCCATGAGGGGGAGAGAAAAGGCAACGTGGAAGTTAAATACCTTGCCTAAGGGCACAATCGTAATGGTTTCAGCGGGACTCGAACTCCGGACCATTCGCACATGAAGCGAACGCGCATCCACTGCGCTACGACGACTTCCACAAAAAAGTCTGCTTTCTTAATCCACAATAATGTCTCATACATATCCTCTAGGTAATGTCGTGATATTGCATTGAACCGCCATAAGATAATTATAACTATATGTTACTTGTAGTTTTATTGTATATAATTTAACGATTGGTGTTCCTCTTGCAAATACCCTTACACTTTCCAGTACACTCAGCAAAATTCCTAATCATGATATGTTATAATATTTGGAGCTAAATTTAGTAATTAGACAATATAAATATAATATATAAATATAAATATTGTCATTTAATGCATTTTATCCGATTTTTTGCGTGTGTTTTACGTTTATTTATCGTCGCTATCGGTTGCCCATATGAGCGACGCCTCCTGAAGAGATTAGTCATTTTATATTGTTGGATGATATTGCATTGATAGAGACAGAGACCCACTACAGAGCCTCCTCTGGTTCTTTTAAGTGCACGGTGTAAAGCACCGACACGAGACCTCGGTTTAAAGTCCCACCTAAAAGACTGTTAAATGTATTAGGGTCAGATGGGGGATCGAACCTGCGATGACTGGATTACCAGTCCAGCGTTTTATCACTGGACTACAGATCCGTATGTTATGCGAAATTATTATACCGAAAATTATATATAACGATCTGTAATAAAATATAACCAATAAGATGATATGAATATTGATAATAATTGGTTATAAGTTTGCTCCAAATACAAAACAAGTAGGTAACCGGTTTGAAATTGTGTTGCGTGTATTGTCAATATTGTATCAGTACGGGTTCACAAGATATACTAATACTCGTAGGTAATAACACAACTTACAAAGAAGGACAATTATATAATGTATATATATATATATATTTACTATTAAAATTTCGTGAGTTCATAAAAGTTTGTGACGCAAGCCTGCCTTCCCCCAACTTATGCCGTGGAAGCAATGCTGACGGACAATGTACATCATTCATTGCGACGAATACATCGTATCAGTGCATCAGTTGATTTGAATTAGACTTAATGAATAGGTAACGAACACGTAGCCACTCACACAATTAATGTGCCAAAGAAGCCGAACGCTACACTTAGCATTGTGGAGGTAACCATATCATGAATCATCGAACAAAAAATTGTACTTGTATGCTTTCCAATGAATGATTAAGTTTTCTCGGTTAAAGAAAATGCTACCGTTCACTGTTTTCAAACACTGGAAGATGGCATTATATCTATCACTGCTTGAGATTTGTATTCCTCCGCGGTTGGGTGTACTTTTTATCTTTAGTTAGCTATTTCTTGACAATCATTAACAGTTAATAATAAAGTAATATATTCTAATGATTCTGTTTTGTCTGTAGTTTTTTATTTTGACGGCAAACATAACCTAACTGGAAATTTATATAGGAACTATTTCTTATTTCGGACGTTCACACTAACAAAGGTGATTGTGTGGTTGTGTATTGTAGTGGAATGAGGCTGCCGACAGGGTATCTAAATTGAATTAAATTTGATAACAAATATAGTAGCCAAAATCATTAGAAATCATAACAGAAAATTGTGTGTATTAGTTTAAGATAGGATTTGATTTCATCTCGTGAACACAGAAATATGTGGTTCCGCTCGTGGCGTTACAACTTTTCGTTTTATTTTATGATTTCCAATGATGGCGGCTAATATAACTGTTGTTATCAAATTTAAATCATTTTAACTGTCTGGAACCTCATTTCACTACATTCCACAACAGCACAACCACTTATGTTAATGTGAGCTTACGTAATAAGAAATAGTTCCGGTATAATTTTCAAGTTAGTTTCCGTTTGCTGCCAAAGCTAAATGCTACAGACCAAACAAAGTCATTAGAATATATTGCCTAATAATTAACTGTTCATGATAGTCAGAAAATAGCTAAAACATCTAACGGAGCAGGAATTCGATACGCAACAAGTGACAGAGAAAATGCCAATAAATAGAAATATACTCTGTATCATGTTGTAAGACGGATCTGCAGTCCAGTGGTAACACACTGACTGGTAATCCAGGGATCACATATTCGATTCCCCGTCTGACTCTAAACCGAGGTATCGTGTCTGTGTTTTACACCGTGCATGTAAAAGAACCAGAGGAGACTCTGGAATGGGTCTCTGTCTGTATCATTTCACTATCCTCCAACAATCTAAAATGACTAATCTCTTCAGGAGGCGTCGCTCATATGGGCAACCGGTATCGACGATAAATAAATAGTCGAAGTATTTTGCTCGGTTCGACGGAATTCGACATAGCGGATGTACACTGTATACAACTAAAGTCACATATTCTTTTATTTCTGGGTATGTTTTGATACCTTCCAAGCTCTATAGCTAAATCATGGGATGAAGTTCGAAATTGTGTCAACGCTAATCACTCAAATGTGTATTTTTCATAGAAATGGGTGCATTATTTAGAATGTTTACACGACATGGCGGATGTGGAAAACGAGTTGTCAGGCAGTCAGTACAATAACCACAAACGATATCATACATACATATAGCTATATGCCAAAGTAGGCGATTCCAGACGGATATGTAGTCCAGTGGTAACACGCTGGACTGGTAATCCAGGGATCGCAGGTTCGATGCCCCGTCTGACCCTAATAAAATTAACAGTCTTCCAGATGGGATGTTAAACCGAGGTCTCGTGTCGGTGCTTTACATCGTGCACGTAAAAGAACAAGATGAGACTCTGGAATGGGTCTCTGTCTGTATCATGCACTATCCTCCAAAATCTAAAATAACCAATCTCTTCAGGAGGAAGTTCATATGAGCAACCGGTAGCGACGATAAATAAACGTAAAACACACACACTAGGAGATTCCGTCATCTATTGCATACTATTGTGCGGAAGTCAACATGCAACCGTGCATTATATCCCGCTATTCAACACTGTATGATGGAATATCCTCAAAATAGTATAGTTACTGTAGTCAATGCAGATCAGCATCAGCAATGCGAAACAATTCATCGACTTAAAAGCACACACTTTGAAATATTGACATACGTCATGTTTTTGTTTGTTTGTTTTTTTGTTTCTTTCAGGCCCCCTTTCGGATTAACCCCATTAATTGTCCACGCCATAGGTCGAGTAGGGGTCGAGGAGCATCCCCTATTCGCCTTACAATGTATAGATATATGTACAATATTCATAATAGATATATGTACATTCGTATGATTTACAGAGGTTTTTTTTTTGCACAACCAAAAGAACATAAAAGAAAGATTTGACAGACACAACAGAAATACATACAACAGAAAAAATTGTGACATAACAAGTCATGGTTGCTACTTGATTAAGCTGGTTTCCCTAATTGACAGGAACAGAACAGAACAAAACATACGTTTATTCATGACGTATACATAAGTAAATAGTCATAATATACACATACAATTATATATAAATAAACAACTGATCAATAAAGCTATCGTATAGCTACTGTAATCTAATTTAATATAGAGGATGAACATTCTAGTTAGTTATGTTGTGTAATTAAGACAGGTATGTTTACCTGGTGTAAATTGTTCCAAGGAAAAATAGTATTTGCTTGTGAATTATGTGCGCACAATCAGCATGCTAGCACATAACGAGATGGAGAGGTGTGGAAAACGAAATGCAAACATCCGAAATTCGAGACAAAGCAACAAGGACACCGCCTCCTCGTGCTTCGTGCTTCAATGTAGCTACGGGCCTTGCTTAACGTGGTGTTAGACTACAAGTGAATAAGAGTAATGAACACATCAACATGTACATAATATTAATTTAATTTTCGAAATACAATGTGTATACTTTATCTGTTCTTGCTCATTTTCCGGTTTGGCAGTTCTAGCGTGTACCATATAAACCAAGCCACTGTTACTGTCTGACTGCAGTGACGTCATTACCAAGCACTTCGAAAACAGATGTGGAACGAAAACAGGGCGAATGACGAATTTTGACATTAATTTGTCCTGAATAGTTTATATATTTGTGTTCAAATTATGTTTAGATTTATATGAATACGTTGTTGACATTGGTCCTATCTGTGAACATGCGGTAAATATGATACTGAGATCCCCAAGAAATCTGTACTATGGTGCTAATTGGTTCCAAGGTCAAGCGATGACATTAAGGAATGCTCACACATAAGTGTTCAAGATTATATATTTACATCCTTCGATGAACATGTGTGCCCGATTCTATCCATTTTGATATGAATTCCTATCGAAAGATATGCAGCTGACATGCGCGTTCGGCGTTACGGGCATGCGCTTTTGCATGTTAGGCAGCGTTCCTCGCGAGACTAGACATGTCTTACAGCTTAAGCTGTTCCAATGATGATATATTTACTAGATCCGACACGCGGTAAGTCACAAATCTGGACTAAATACATGTTAAATGCAAACTGTGCCATATTTTGCTTAGCGTTATTGAACAGAATAATTAATGTATTTATAAGTAATAGTATCCATCGGGGTATGAACTTCATCGGGCGTATTTAAAGTTAGCATAGATACATTCGGCCTCCACACATGTTAAGCATGCCAGGTGAGGTTCATGCCCAGCTCGAAACATATTAGCCAGCGATTCATTCGTTAAGCATATTCCAACATTAACAGCAGTGTGTGTTATCGGTCTTCATTTGTTAGTTTGGAAGCCCTGAACGAAATGGCACCTTTCCCCTGGATGTCAATAATCCTATAGCATGTATCAAACAAATAGGCAGGCGCAACACCCGTATAATTAAAATCATTTTATCATGGTGTCAGAATCGATGAAAATGTCAATCACGTATATATTGGAACCGTGAATGAATTAGCAATTGTTAGCAATAGACGTTCACGAGTGACATATAATTCGATTATTCCAGGGCGTTCATTTAACCCGATCTCCCGGGTTTTGACGCATGCAAATCACTAAAGACGCTTGTTTGACTCTTGGTGAAATTGCGTAGTGGGTCAACTTTGACCCGGGACGATAAGCGGTCAAGAGTCATCGAATATTTTCTCAACAGTGTAATTATGCTAATCTGCCTGTCAAATACGATCGGAGTCTGGTAAAAAGTCTGTCTAACAATATACGCCATAACCTCGGCTTAGGCCAATAAACGAAGACGTCTGTAAAATGTGCATACAATGTACAAAAACCATACGCCTAGATATATTACCGTAAAGTTGGAGGTACATTTACATGAAAACAAATGTCTCCTGATTTAACGAATATTAATTAAAAGGTCATGCTATTATCTTATTGTTTAGAACAACATCATTTTCCGGAACAAACTATAAGCTACCCGCATTTTGTTTTGAAATCGGATACTGCAGTCGTAAACCTAAGCGCGCCCATTTTGAATATACTGATGCCGGCGATGGATAAAACTACTTTGTAGCCAAACCATATTTAATTTACGAGTTTTTCTGATTTATTTCAATTCGTAAATAAATATGTTTTATGAAAATAACTTCGTTTCATAGTAAATCCGAGTGTTCACATCGGTATCTTACATTATGAATAAACATTTTCAGATTAGTCCCAGATTGGGAACAGCTGATCAAGTGAACATTCTTTCACTCGCCATGAAAATAACTCGGAATTTTAGTTGATTTCGCAAATTATACTAATTATATACATATAATATATGCATAAAATGTGCTTAGATTCAACGATTCATAGATATTGAAATGCATATGTCCGCTTTATATAAGAAATGCATGTATTACAATGCCATGTAACCGTACTCGATCCGTTTCGTTCCAATTTCATGAAAATTCAAATGTAACGCAGATTAGTTAAAATGTATTTTGTATAATCGACATTTCTATTGGGTTGTCAAGGCTCATGTTGAAATCAACTACTCATGGCCATGTGGTGGCCTTTGCAACTGTGATACAATTTAGAACTATCAAAGTTGTATGTATGTCTGGTCAATTTATGTCAAACCACTTGCGGGGACCTATACATGATTTCCTGGGCAGGCTTAGCCAACTAAGCAATTTGTGTAAAGTACCTTGCTCAATGACACTACCAACGTGGCCTTACCGAGTATCAAACCCGGACCGTTCTATTCCAAATCCGATGCTCTACATGTACCACTGACCCAAGACCGCCACAGAGTAACATGAAACTTCAATGTGTGTAAGGTTCTAAACCCAAATGCAAAGCTCAGCAAACTAGTCAATGTTTTCTCTAATTATGATAACAAAATTACTGGTTGCACTCAAGACACATATTGGTCGGGAAAATGTTGTCTGTACGGAAAGTACCAACATGCATATCGACTCTTGACTCTTGAGATGTTGACCTCAGGGATTATTAACTCTTGACTTTCAAAGTCTAGTGAACGCCCTGATTTTATTCACTTAAATTAACACATTTTCGGTGAGACAGATCACTTTGTGTGTGTATGTTTTGGGAACCCTAAAGTAGCACAGAACGATTATGCCATACGTCTACTATCCAGCTTTATCGTAGGTTCGATCCCCCGTCTGACCCTAATAAAATGAACAGTTTTTCAGATATGGCTTTAAACCGAGGTCTCGTGTCGGTGTATTACACGTATATTACACCGTGTACGTAATAGAACCAGAGGGGACTCTGGAATGGGTCTCTGTCTGTATCAGTCCACTATCATCCAAACATCTAAAATGACTAATCTCTTCAGGAGGTGTCGCTCATATGGGCAACCGGTGGCGACGATAAATAAGCGTAAAACACCCACACAGTGTGCTATCTTTTCTTTGTGTCATTTAAAATAATAATGTATGTAAATGTAAGTAATGATTCGCACGTTAATAGTTTCCATTGGGGCATGAACTACATTGGCCGTGTTAAGGTTAGCGTGGATGCATTCGGCCGACGCACACCTTAACCACGTGCAATATACATGTAGTTCATATTACGATGGAAACTATTAACCATTGGACGTGTTTAGTGTTAGTGTGGATGCCTTCGCGACATCCGCACGCTATAACCATGCGCAATATAATTCATACCCCGATGGAAGCTATTAACCATTGGACGTGTTTAATGTTAGTGTGGATGCCTTCGCGACATCCGCACACTATAACTACGCGCACTATAGTTCATACCCCGATGAAAACGATTAACCTGCGATTATTTCCTTAATACAAATCATACAAGATATACAAACCTTAAAGAGTATGTGAAATCTGAGAGCATGAAGCGTAAACTGTACAATTTGTTTTAAAATGGCATTAAAATTAAAGCGACATTACATCGCAAAAAGCCAAACAATGCATTGTTCACGTATACAGGCATTGCTACTACAACATTTTCCGAATACATTCGAACACACATATTGAATTGATAAACAGTGTGTTTGTGGTCACTTTCAAAAGTGAATGTAGGATTTCATATACGGGTCTTCCACGCTCCTGAATTGACATTTCTTTGTCATTGTAGTCAATACTAAACGCGTGATACTGTCGCTTGGAGATAATAAATTTAACTAATATTAACCATAAATCTCGTTATTCGGGATACACAGGTTATATTACACATGTATGTCGACCCTGTTTACATTATTTTGTTATGTCACCAAACCGCGTATACGACGTGTGTTTATTAGTTGAAATACTCAGTTTTCACGGAAATTATTTGGGAAAAAATTATACCATATAATAGGAAAATACATTTTGTAGAAATTTGCGTTTTCACTGATGTAATGTCGCTTTAACCTTCCGGAAAACCATTCCTTGATTATAACGACCGTTGCCTTCAAACCACTGACTCATCACCGTGGGAACTTCGAATCCTATCAGGGGTTTTGTATTATGTGAGGATGGTTTCAATGTATATGAGTTAGAGCCAGAACTTTGACGTTAGTAATTCCATAGGAAATACACTTCCTCTTCTCTCTTCCTCGTGGCTATATTTTCCATCAGAAATGAAGTCTCGAGGGTGATCAAGATTGTATATCAAGCTAAGTATTATTATTATTTAGATATGATGTTTAGCCTATTTTTGCCGTTATTTGCCACCCACAATATTGTCTAAACCCTATGCAGGCAAGACATTGCCCCTCTGAGACGAGGACTTTCTATGACAAGGAATGTCTGCTGCAGAGAGGTAGTTAGAGACACTTTGATGGATTTAGTGAATGCTGAACAGTGACAAAATAATAGTCGATTACCATGATTCAATATTCAATATTTGTTATTAAGTAACGTAAACATTAAATATATGATAGATTAGTTTTTCCTTTTAGTGGGGGTTGTTGTCAAATTAACATGACGCGGGCTGTCAATCAACCCAGCCAGCGATAATCCGATAGGCCAACCAGCGATCGATAAAGCGACATACCTTCAGCTACCATAAGCGTTATCAATCAACCGCCATGTTCCTATACAACTTGTCGTGCTGATCTGTGTCCAGACAATTCTGATCACGTGATTAGTGGGAGGAGCTATAGTCTCACCGGGGTCATCTGTGTGTGTTTTTACGTTTATTTATCGTCGCTACCGGTTACCCATATGAGCGACGCCTCCTTAAGAGATTAGTTATTTTAGATTTTGGAGGATAGTGCATGATACAGATAGAGACACATTCCAGAATCTCCTCTGGTTCTTTTACGTACACGGTGTAAAGCACCGACACGAGACCTCGGTTTAACGTCCCATCTGAAAGACTGTTAATTTTATTAGGGTCAGACGGGGGATCGAACCTGCGATCCCTGGATTACCAGTCCAGCGTGTTACCACTGGACTACATATCCGTCTGTATGGGGTCATCTTAATTACCAACTAGTATATATAGTTCCCGTGTGACGTCATCATTCCTACTGTGGCTGCCATTTTGATTGGCAAAGTTGATCAGATATTATATATAATATTATATAGTAGGGTAATTTTGTTTTCTTCGTAAAATATTTATTTTTCATCCCATTGTGCAAAACCCCAATTTGCACGAAATATTTACCATCACCATGGTTCATACATTGTTGGAAAGCTCCCAATGGACATATGTGTTGTATCATTTCACAAATTTCGTATCAATAACGAATACATAATAGTTTACATGTATATTAATATTTCAACTGTGTAAATAGACTTTCAAAAATAGGTGCAAGTTAAGTTCATTAAGGTAATTTATAATCCATACATCATTGTCAAAAATAAATTAATATTTAAAAAGTGCATTGCAATACCTTTAAAAATCATACACAATTTTATACTAAGATACCAAAATTAATAAAGTTATTGCAATTAAAGAATTACCAATAAAATCATGAAATTGCCTTTTGTAAAACTTGCCAATCAAAATGGCTGCCAAGATAAGATCTTATCAGTGTTTTTGATTATTTTCATAGGCGGTGGGAACTATGTATTGGCGGAGGAAGACCAAATGTGTTCCATCGAGCAGAACTGTTTCCTCATGAAGATGAAGACACAAATTCATTACACACAAATTAGTACGGTCGTTGTCTTTAACATAATTATGTTCAACGCAATTATCAACAATCACGTGAAGTCCAATTAGTTTATATACTAGAGGACATAGAAAACGCACACCTACATTATATTATTATTATATACTAGAGGACATAGAAAACGCACACCTAAATTATATGATTATTATATACTAGAGGACATAGAAAACGCACACCTACATTATATTATTATTATATACTAGAGGACATAGAAAACGCACACCTACATTATATGATTATTATATACTAGAGGACATAGAAAACGCACACCTAAATTATATGATTATTATATACTAGAGGACATAGAAAACGCACACCTACATTATATGATTATTATATACTAGCGGACATAGCAAACGCACACCTACATTATATGATTATGTGTACATGAAAACGAAATACGAAGAATTGAATCAAAGATATATCACATCTTTATTACAAAACACAAACTGAAAATATTCCAAAATGTTTAAAACGATGTATTTAATATATAGTTATTGTTTTTCATGTAAAAACACACTTATTCGATGTGTGCGTTTTCTATGTCCTGTAGTACACAAGTCATGTAGAAATATAAATATATGATATCAACTATTATGATTAGATTAGTGTGTGGATGGATTAGATATGAAATGGTATTTGATCATGACTCCCTTGTAGAATTACCGACATTCTGCAAGTCAGCTAGCTAGCTTCCTGACATAACATAATTAGACACCTCAAGTTGGATTTGAATCTACATCTGTGAAAGTAAGCGATTTGAAGTCAATGTCGTTTACAATCTCGGCTGCGGAAGTCCGTATAGATATAAATGTCTGACCACAAATAGAAAAGTTAACAGGCCATATAATTAAAGTATAGCGTGTGAATGAGTTGTTTGCATGGAAAGTTGCTATGTTCAAAGGGCATGCTTTTGTGTTAAACTCCGCTAACGAGCATTGTCGGAGTAAACCTTTAAGCAGATATCACACTTACTTAGTAAATATGCCTGGGATTATATCGTGTGTGTGCTTTACGTTTATTTATTGTCGCTGCCGGTTACCCATATGAGCGACGCCTCCTGAAGAGATATTCATTTTAGATGTTTGAAGGATAGTGCAATGATACAGACAGATAACCATTCAAGAATCTCCTCTGGTCCATCTCCTCTAATCCATCGCCACGAAGGAGAGAGAAGAGGCAACGTGGGAATTAAATGCATTGCCTAAGGGTACAATCGTAACGGCTCCAGCGGGATTCGAACTCCGGACCTTTCGCGCCTGAAGCGAACGCGCTACCACTGCGCTATCACGACGTACACGTATACATAGAGTACGTTGTATCCGTTCATGAAGGTGAATACGTAGCAGGTGAATCATGTGCTCAAATACAGAGACATCGGTCAAGTACTGCCCCTGAATAGTCACTAGTAGTATGGAAGGCCGCTTAAGTGGTTTTGTCGTTGTTTCCTTTGAACAACATAGTTGGATTCAATCTTTATTTCAGTCTCATCGTTGTACAATTCATAAAATATACACAACAAATTAGATTGGCAAAGTACAACACGATTCAGTATAAAAGAATTATAGGAGACTAATCAAATCAACATGCTATCAATTTCCATCAGATTTATTCATTTTATGATTATTAAATTACTATTTGTCACATATGGACAGGCTTTTCGCTATGTTGTGGGGTGTGAGATGAAATGAATCTAGCAGCTACTAATGTTGCAGATAAGGAATTCTAGGTTAAACATGCATACTAGAGGACATAGAAAACGCACACTTCGGATATATATACTAGAGGACATAGAAAACGCACACTTCGGATATATATACTGGAGCACATAGAAAACGCACACTTCGGATATATATACTGGAGCACATAGAAAACGCACACTTCGGATAAGTGTGTTTTTACATGAAAAAACAATATAAATATATAGGTTTAATCATGTTGGACTATTTAGTTGTTCAGTTTGTGTTTTGTAATAAAGATGTGCTATATCTTTGATGGAATCCTTCGTATTTCGTGTTCATGTAATAATAATTATATAATGTAGGTGTGCGTTTTCTATGTCCTCTAATATATGTAATAATACTCATATAATGTAGGTGTGCGTTTTCTATGTCCTCTAGTATATGTAATAATAATCATATAATGTAGGTGTGCGTTTTCTACGTCCTCTAGTATACTAGCAGAATATACTGCTGTTAGTGCGTTGGGGTTGTTATATAGGTTTACGTTTTTTATGTCCTCTAGTATATTATTACTATGCTCTGTATATTTATTAACAAGACTGATTATGTTATTGACAAGAGACAATGTTGTGTTCGAGACGGTTAATGAAGTGTACGTGGATGATTATCCATAGTTAGTTGTATTTGTTCATGACTTTAATCAATATTTTATTAATAGGTAGATTGAGAAACTACTCAGGTTATTGATTTTGTTAAACTAATGATGTCTTAGTAAGAGATTGTTTTAAGAATGTTGTTTTACAGACGATAAACATGTCTGGCTGTTTGGAAACAATGTTCTAGTTATTGACGCAGCCATGCAGCTATGCATATTGGATCAATATATTTGTGGTGAATAACAGTGATGAAATACAGTACATTTACTGTATTAACAGGGACAATAAACATTTCATAAATCTTTTCTCAAATCTCAAACTCAAGCTAAGGTGATTTGATTGGTTGATTCCAAGTTTTAATGGCAGCTGAACCAATCACAAGCTTGAGACTGGGTTTAAAATTGAACAATTGTTGTATAACATCCATGTCACTTATAGTTTATTTGAGCTGGAATTGAGTTATTTAATTGTTTCAGATTAGTTTATACAAATTTATTTTAGCTCGATTGCGAAACAAGTTATTATAACTTATATTAATCACGCTCGAGACCTCATTCCGGATGGAATCCATCGCCACGAGGGAGAGAGAAGAGGCAGCGTGGAAATGAAATGCCTTGCCTAAGGGCACACTCGTAACGGCTTCAGTGGGGCTCGAACTCCGGACCCTTCGCACCTGAAACGAACGCGCATCCACTGCGCTATCACGACTTCCACTTGTTTCAGATTGGATTGGTTATACATACATAACCATTAAGACACTTGCCAAGATATTCAAGTAAATGTAGTAGTAAGTTTACACGATTGTGAATACGGTCCGCCTCCGTGGTCGAGTGGTTAAGGTCGCTGACTTGTATACCACTGTAACCTATCATCACTGATGGTCACGGGTTCGAGTCCCGCTCAGACCGTGTCTCATTTATATGAAAACGTTGGCAGTTTCTTACGGAGGTTGGTGCACCCAAGTACTGGTTAACCGCTGGAGCCTGCCCAGGAAAGGTGTTGTTAGGTAAACTGCCCGCCGGCGATATAGCCCAAAATGGTGCTGATGCAGGCGTAAAACCCGAAATATAACATAAAATATAACATAACGATTGTGAATACATACAATGCTCGGCATTTTTTCTGTATACGCACAGAAGTGTTTAAATCTACAATAAAACATTGCTTAGCCCGCCATGCCAACTATCCGGACGTCATTTGTACTAGCATGTTTATTGTTTTGTGACATTATTGAAGCACTCTAAGCAATAACAATTTGCTCCTTTTAGACAGTTAGGTCATTTTAGCATCAGAATAATATTTAAACGCGTATTATTTATGGTCGAATAAAACATGGTTTGAAGACTTGAGCGCCGGAATACAAATATTGACCTACGTCATCCATCGTTATTTCCTCGAATCTTTCGAATGTTGAATTTGCGAAACAATACGAGATATATAATTGAGCTGGATTACCCGGTCAATACATTGGACTATGTAATGCAGGTATGAGTGAACAGGCTTCGCTGTATATGACACTGTTTCGGCGTTTGCTGTTATGTCAGGTCTAAGAAACATCATCACTTTATTGATATATTAAATTGTATTGCAAGTATATTCAGTAACACTAAAGATACTTAAGAAATAATAAGTATCAACCGTGGTATATCGCAGAATAACCCGTGTTTGAAGTTCTTATGCGTAGAAATATATCACGAAGGCCGGACAAGACGGACAAGAGATTATGTGATTCTAAAAATAGCTCACTTACCCAAATTACCACGATAGTATTTACAAACATCACGTGACTTTCATTCGTAAAAATGTACACGCATTGTATAAATGGAATAGCCAAAACACGGTGCACGCGCAGCATAGTGCAAGGTAGGTATATCGCAGAATAACCCGAGGTAGATTTTACTCTATAAGTATGTATGTTATTAGCTGGGTCGTGTTAGAATATAGCATAACTTTTAATCCCGAACTAACTTATAGATGTACAGTATATGAGGTATGTTCAGCGTATTTAAATTCAATATAGGCGGAGCCTAAGGCGAGTCAACAACCAACGCCCTTCTTTTAAATGAAAGCGTGTCTGAACATAATAACATTAAGTCTTTCAGATGTGACTTTAAACCGAAGTCTCGTGTCGGTGCTTTACACCGTGCACGTAAAAGAACCAGGAGACTTTGGTATGGGTCTCTGTCTGTATCATTGCCCTATCCTCCAAAAATCTAAAATAACTAATCTCTTCAAGAGGCATCGCTCATATGGGCAACCGGTAGCGACGATAAATAAACGTAATGCACACATAAGCACACGCATGAAATACTATTCTTCAAGATGTAGAATATACATATATATCGCTTGTATTGTCGAGAAATCACAATATAGCGTGACAGATAGATGACTGTTTAACGAATAGAGTGGTGGAACCTATGCTCGGCGTAGTCCTATGCTCGGCGTATTTTTTCCATTTACATACGTATTTAAAATATTTAAATAGTTTTAACCTATTTTCGTTGACAGAGGTGAAGCATGGTTCAATAGCATTCCGTTGTGCGTACCGGTAGCCTAATGCAACTGTCACCTGACTGGTTCAGTAGCCGAATATAAACAGACAACTTGTCGGGAAATTTTTTACACCGACATGTGCGGTTTATGCGCATTTCAGGTGGCTATCCGGATTGGAAAAAAAATGCACAAATAACCAGAAAAAAGTATCTTATGAGTTGCAATATTGTTAGTTATTGATGTTACTAAGTCAAAATAATATATTCAACATTTACCCGTGCATAAATAAAATAATCCATATACGCCGTGCATAGGTGCCCTAAAGTATCTAGTTTCTCATGGAAACAGGTGCCGTTGCGATAGTTGTATTTAGGCACATGGTTACACAATGAAGCTAACATTTTCAACAACAATTTTATGAAAGTTGTGTTCACGACTTAAGAAAATAATAATATACGGCAAGTGCATTTAACCTTTTTGTATAGGCCATAATATGTAGGATTTACGTCGAGCATAGGTTCCACCACTCTATATGTAGGATTTACGCCGAGCATAGGTTCCACCACTCTATATGTAGGATTTACGCCGAGCATAGGTTCCACCACTTTATGTGTAGGATTTACGCCGAGCATAGGTTCCACCACTCTATGTAGGATTTACGTCGAGCATAGGTTCCACCACTCTATATGTGGGACTTACGCCGAGCATAGGTTCCACCACTCTATATGTAGGATTTACGCCGAGCATAGGTTCCACCACTCTATATGTAGGATTTACGTCGAGCATAGGTTCCACCACTCTATATGTGGATTACGCCGAGCATAGGTTCCACCACTCTATATGTAGATTACGCCGAGTATAGGTTCCACCACTCTATATGTAGGATTTACGCCGAGCATAGGTTCCACCACTCTATATGTAGGATACGCGAGAAGGTTCACCTTGATGTGGTTACGTCGAGCATAGGTTCCACCACTCTATATGTAGGATTTACGCCGAGCATAGGTTCCACCACTCTATATGTAGGATTTACGCCGAGCGTAGGTTCCACCACTCTATGTAGGATTTACGCCGAGCATAGGTTCCACCACTCTATGTAGGATTTACGCCGAGCATAGGTTCCACCACTCTATGTACTTGATCTAACAAACATAATTTACGCCTAACATACCTAATCTATTATTTAATATGTAGACATTCTCATAAAGATAGCCAGCCCAGTGAATCACAGAATGTGGCTAATTAGCACAGATGGCTGCTTACTAGAGGGGAAACTGTATAATTGCACACACTATTGGGAATCTAGAAACTGCTGCTTAATACATGTTGACTGCTTAATAGAGGTGACCACTAACAAAGGTTTGACTGTATACCAATATCAATTTGCTGATCGTAGAGATTCTTCAATAAACAAACCGATTAGCGCAGTGGTAAGCGCGCTCGCTTCTCACCAATGCAACCATAGCTCTATCCTCGGACCGGGACGTATGTGAGATAGTACGGTAGTCGCCAGATCGGACATGTGGGTTTTCTCCGGGTACTCCGGTTTCCTCCCACACGAATGACCACATTTACGCTTTCACCCGCGCCAACGCGAGTGATTAATATAAGTTGCTAAAACTTGTTTCGCAATCGTTGTAAATTAAATAAAGCTTAAACTGCTAGTAAGAGTGTAATCACATTCACATCATTTGCACAATTGCGTACGTGCGTGCGTGCGTGGGTGCGCGCGTGCTTGCGTGCGTGTATGTTATCACATTAACATACTGACACAAAAAAGAAACTTGCCTTAGAGGTAAAATGTATATTTGTTAAGAAAATCGAGAGTAATTAATATAAGTTATAAGAACTTGTTTCGCAATCGAGCTAAAATAACTTTGCTTAAACTATTACCTAATGTTCGGAAATTCTCATATATTATGTTCGCCCAGAAAATAAACCTGTGATACACAGAACAGCTAAATATACTGACACTGAAACTGTGCACTTGCCTTAGAGGTAAAATGTATATTGTTTTTTAGAAAATAATAAAGGCAAATTTGGTGTCAAATTGAGCGAAATATTGGATAAATTAGTGCAATGCGTGAGGGATTATTTTCTTTAGTCATGATAGTAAAATCCTTAATTCTAGAATTTGCTATGAACAAATATCGCTCAATATAAAAGTGCACCGTTTTTTTTATTTTTCCAGTATATATCGTACCATACTATAACGCTGTATCTCTATAATAGTTATGACTTGGTTTCGCTCTTTGCCAATATAGCTTCTTAACTGGCTTAGTGTTGCTTTAAATAGCACTACATTGGTGCCAACAGGTAATATCTACAGAATATAATTTCCTGTTATATACTCTTAAGCTATTCCAAACACTTGCCAACTATTCTGAGAATTTCCACAAATAAACAAGCGTCGTATACGACAATTGTTGTCATAACAAAATAATGTAAAGACGTACAACATCCGTACATAATACAACTCTTGTATCCCGAACAACAACATTTATGATACATATTTACCGCTATATCTCACATTTTACATATTCATTTGTATACTGTTCAGATTGAAATATCTCCAAACGACAGTATCACGCGCAACTTATATTTCAATAATAAACAAATGTCAATTCAGGAGCATGGCTGAACATTATCTGAAATCCTACTCTCACTTTTGAGACGTTTTAGACCACAAAAACACTGTTTATTTAATGATTGAAAGTTAATGTTAGAATTATTTCGGTAGAATTTGTAGTAGCAATGCTATATATGACTAAACTGTGTTTTTGCTTTTTGCGATGTAATGTCGCTTTAACTCTTTCACCGCCAATGTCGCATAAAAGCGACTTTGTAAAAAAAGTAGAGAACCCGATCAGACAGAACAGAGCATGCCGTCTGATCAGGCTATATGCTGATTGCTTTTCAGACAGTGGAGCTGAAGCACCTGTCCGAATAGCAAACAACATATATCCTGATCAGGCTGATCTGGATCTATGTTGTTTGCACATGTTCTGAATTTATTCGGCGCTGAAAGAGTTAAATAATACGATGTCACTCTATTATCAAATGAATGTAAGCCTCGTATATCACAATTTGTTTTTATGTCGTGTATGATATTATATAAATGTACATTGTATTGCCAAAGGCAAGTTTATTCAATATTTTGCAATAAAACAGTTTCTGTTCTGATACTTGTATATATTGTATTGTTATATGCGGTGATCTAAATTATGTAAGAATCCTTTGGCGCGGCCTAGATATTATGTTCGGCCTTTGTATGTCCTGCCCGGATGTGTGTACTTTAGTTTAGCTTAGTTTAAACAATATTTTATTTCAATGAATACACATAGTATAATGATCACAATAAGAAAATACATGTAGGATTGAGGAGAAAGCAACTTGCTTATATGGTTACCTCTTTCCTATGTGTGTACTTTCTGTAGATGTTTCGGGAAGGGCCGTGACTAATGTTGATGACCCGTTTGCCTCTATTTAAGTTGTCATGTTTTGTGTAAAACGAATCGAGTAATAAAATATGATTAAGCTAATCTAAAACTGTAGAGGTTTGCGTTTCGGACGTAAGTCTCGTTTGCGGCATGCAGTGCATTATTAAGACCCTTCGTGTTCATGTCATTTAATGACTGTTCAATTCCTCTCCCAGCATTCTCGTGATCAATATCTTATCATACTATATTCATTCTGTCACCTATATCTTTGAGAATTGGTAATATTGTTACACCGTACTTTTTCTTTCGCAGGAATATTTCTGATCAGAACTAATTTGATTTTTTTATGTCACATCTAAAAAGTTTCAGGACGTCGGTATTAAATTTCACCAGCTATTCATGGAATGGAATGCAAATATCTCACTAACATATACTAGAGGACATAGAAAACGCACACTTCTAGAGGACATAGAAAACGCCATATACTAGAGGACATAGAAAACGCCATATCTAGAGGACATAGAAAACGCCATATACTAGAGGACATAGAAAACGCACACTTCTAGAGGACATAGAAAACGCCATATACTAGAGGACATAGAAAACGCCATATACTAGAGGACATAGAAAACGCCATATACTAGAGGACATAGAAAACGCCATATACTAGAGGACATAGAAAACGCCATATACTAGAGGACATAGAAAACGCCATATACTAGAGGACATAGAAAACGCCATATACTAGAGGACATAGAAAACGCACATTTCGGATAAATGTGTTTTTACATGAAAAACCATAACTATATATATTAAATACATAGTTTTAAGTATTTTGAAAATGTTTTAGTTGTTCAGTTTGTGTTTTGTAATAAAGATGTGATATATATTTGATGGAATCCTTCGCATTTCGTGTTCATGTATAATACTCATATAATGTAGGTGTGCGTTTTCTATGTATAGTCTACTAAGAGAATATACTGTTGTTTGTGTATGGGGGTTGTAATGAGAGACATCTCTAATTTTCTATTACCTCCCTTGGCAGATAAAGTCTGATTTATTACAAAATGTGAAGAGGTCATTACTGTTGTTTCCTAACCAGATGTTGCGGTATGATAAATGTGAATTTATCAAAATCGTGTTAATTAACTGATAGCATTGTTTTACAAATAAGTACCCATTGCATACGCTGTAGGAGATCTTTCGAGATATAGTAATTTAATAATCATATAAAGCGATAGTGGAATAAAATTGCTAACATGTTGTGCAAAGGAAACAACGATAAAAACAGAGGAAAACACTTTTCTACTTTTAGTTTAAACATAGGTTATTTCAAATAATACAACATATACAAATATACAGTTTACACAAAATTTAGATACATGAATGAAAAGGGATTAGTGTTGTACTATTTTCTAAACTATTAATTCAAATTTGAAATAATGGTAGGTAAACGTTTTAATCATGACATATAAATTAGAATATCCATAAGATAATAAGATTAATAAGGATGAAACAAGTACATACTAATTTAGAAGGTTGAACTATCTACTTTTAGAGAGTATTCAGGGGCAGTAACTGACCGATGTCTCTCATTTAGAGGTTATTACGTGGCTAGTTTCCTATCAGCATAGGTATCGAACCGAAGTAACTTTAAATTAGCCTAATAAACCTGAAATCAGGTTACCGGGGCTCGATACCTAGGCTGATATGAATATTTATTTATATTTCGGGTTTTACGCCTGCATCAGCACCATTTTGGGCTATATCTCCGGCGGGCAGTTTACCTAACAACACCTGTCCTGGGCAGGCTCCAACGGTTAACCAGTACTTGGGTGCACCAACCTCCGTAAGAAACTTCCAACTTTTTCATATAAATGAGAAGGCTGATATGAAACGATAAGTCACGTAATATCATCTTTATTACTTTGATATGAATTTGAACATTTAGTAACATCATGCTCTCCGTTATCCATTGATCATGAATAAATAATCACAATTACTGAATTAGATACACACAAACAATTGAACTATTACAAAGAAACTACAAACAGCTGTTATCTATGAAATTTGAAACGCTCATACGTACGGCAAGTAAACAAACTAGCACCGAGTGCGCATGCGTTATTTGAAAAGAACTAGTTATGATACGGATCTTTCTTGTTTGATACGGGCTCGTGACCGTATCAAACGAGAAAACATAATATCAGACTGGAAAACACAGCGTATCAACCTGGGTGGTAAATACTATTGTTGTAGGCAAATAAGGGCAAACAATAGGCTAACATTCATATCTAAGCAATAAAAGCTCGTATCGCTAAGAACATGTATTTCTGTCTCACGATAACTTTGGCGATTTTCATTTCTACCTCCGTAAAATGGGTTTTGTTGTAATGTGGAATGAGCATGCTTAAAACAAAAGTTCATTTATTGCTGGGAGATGAAATGTGACCTGCGATCTACCACCATTACATTACCTCTTGGTCAAAATACATCGCAACATTTGAATGCCATTGTCTGTCATTGCGCTTGGTAGATGGCTGGTTTCAGTATACTGTGAACATGGGTTCACACTCACAAGATTCTTATATACGTCATACTCTCAGATATCCACAGCAATATCAACCAAAGGCAGTGTGGAGATTTATGGCGGTTTAAGAGTTTCCTTAATTTCGATTTACGGGTTTGTCCTGACAGTTGTTCACAATTTCGCCAATATCTTCGTTTATTATCGACCGCCAAACAGTTTATTGAGCAAGATTTCTGGATTAGTTCACGCCATGATGTCGTTGGTGATGATGTTCGTGAGTATTTTACTTTGTGTTATTCTTTAACTATACAATAGCAAAACATTTCCAACTGACAAATTAGTTTTCACATCCAAATAATGTTGACTATCTTGAGACAACTGGGTGTAATTGAATGCAGGCTGGTCAATGAATAAGAAATGATGCATGCTTCTAACATCGATTTCAACAGTCAATCTTCTATCGGCACATTCCAGTAATATTTATTGATGCCAACATCACTTGGCTTTACATGCTCTCACAGGTGGTCCTATGTTTCGTATTAATTAATTTATAAAACACTGTTATACATTAGACTCTTATTCAATGTGTGTTCTATGCGATGATGATGATTGAGCTTATTTACCCTAACCTCCGGCGAACCACGTGGGCGAGCGAGTGTTCCACGCACTTTAAATGGTGACCTTAATAGTACGTCTGTCACAATCCTGTCGGTTCTTATGGAATAGTCTGCTACACGATTGAGCATACACAATCGCGTTCATTATCGCTTCGTGTCAGCCTGAATGAGTGTCGATTGTCATCTGTATTTAATTAAGTTAGCTTGTACGTTTTTCACACGCAACCATATGACTGACATATATTCTATATGGACCAATATGTCCTCAGTTTCTATCAATGTTCTGGAACAAAAGGCTTTCGGTTTAAGATCGGAACAATCTGATATGCATACATATGATATATAATTAATTACATAGACCATTCCATCCTTGCTCTCTCTCTCTCTCTCTACTTGCATTCGTAGCCACGGCGATTTCCTTATTAGAACACAAATGAATTTGCGATTCTCTTTTACAAGATTCAACTTTGTAAGGCTTTGACAGGGGTTGAACCCACCACTGTCAACTAGTCCATGCTCGTGAACGTATCATAGTCGTAGCCACAAAATTGTCTGCGTATCTACCTAGATAGTTGGTTTAACAGTATGTATTGCAAGGAAATATACTAGAGGACATAGAAAACGCACACCTACATTATATACTAGAGGACATAGAAAACGCACACCTACATTATATACTAGAGGACGTAGAAAACGCACACCTACATTATATACTAGAGGACATAGAAAACGCACACCTACATTATATACTAGAGGACGTAGAAAACGCACACCTACATTATATACTAGAGGACGTAGAAAACGCACACCTACATTATATACTAGAGGACGTAGAAAACGCACACCTACATTATATGATTTTTATTACATGAAAACGAAATACGAAGGATTCCATCAAAGATATATCACATCTTTGTTACAAAACACCAACTGAACAACTAAAAATATTCCAAAATGATGATGATGTAAGTTTATTTATAGTCGCCACCGCATACATGCATTTGGGCGACTGGTTTCTCTACGGTGTTTATGTCGATTTCTCTCAGTTGCTTATGTTGACAGCATCTTCGTTCTTTGCAGAGTGACAAGTCCTGATTTCATCTTTCGAATGGGTCCTTTGTAGGGCCACCCTCCTCACTGTTGGTCACCCCGCAGCAGCATTTATACGGATCTGACAGTTAGACATCTGGTTGTCGATTGTCGCAAACGAATCAATAGTTACTCATGCGAGCATGGATGCCACAACCGTTGCCGCTCCCTCAGGCCCGCCGACTCGTCCATCCGCCGGAGGAGAAAGATCGAAAAATCCAGCGAAGCTAGAAGAGACGGCGAATCTGTCCTGATGTGCCATAGCCGTGGATCGACATGCTAGCGAGTTTCCCTTTGCAAGATCGACGATCAGAAGATCCCAGAATCCTACGCTGCTGCTGCGGGATGTGCACCGGTCACGACATGCACGTCGTGAGGAGATCGACCGGCCTTCCAAAATGTTTAAAACTATATATTTATATAGTTTATATATATATTGTTTTTCATGTAAAAACACACTTATCCGAAGTGTGCGTTTTCTATGTCCTCTAGTATATATATACGAAGTGTGAGTTTTCTATGTCCTCTAGTATATATATCCGAAGTGTGCGTTTTCTATGTCCTCTAGTATATATATCCGAAGTGTTCGTTTTCTATGTCCTCTAGTATATATATATCCGAAGTGTGCGTTTTCTATGTCCTCTAGTATATATATACGAAGTGTGAGTTTTCTATGTCCTCTAGTATATATATCCGAAGTGTGCGTTTTCTATGTCCTCTAGTATACATGTCACGAGGTGCGCGTTTTCTATGTCCTCTAGTATATATATCCGAAGTGTGCGTTTTCTATGTCCTCTAGTATATATATCCGAAGTGTTCGTTTTCTATGTCCTCTAGTATATATATATCCGAAGTGTGCGTTTTCTATGTCCTCTAGTATATATATATCCGAAGTGTGCGTTTTCTATGTCCTCTAGTATATATATACGAAGTGTGAGTTTTCTATGTCCTCTAGTATATATATCCGAAGTGTGCGTTTTCTATGTCCTCTAGTATACATGTCACGAGGTGCGCGTTTTCTATGTCCTCTAGTATATATATCCGAAGTGTGCGTTTTCTATGTCCTCTAGTATACATGTCACGAGGTGTGCGTTTTCTATGTCCTCTAGTATATATATCCGAAGTGTGCGTTTTCTATGTCCTCTAGTATACATGTCACGAGGTGCGCGTTTTCTATGTCCTCTAGTATATATATCCGAAGTGTGCGTTTTCTATGTCCTCTAGTATACATGTCACGAGGTGCGCGTTTTCTATGTCCTCTAGTATATATATCCGAAGTGTGCGTTTTCTATGTCCTCTAGTATATATATCCGAAGTGTGCGTTTTCTATGTCCTCTAGTATATATATATCCGAAGTGTGCGTTTTCTATGTCCTCTAGTATATATATACGAAGTGTGCGTTTTCTATGTCCTCTAGTATATATATCCGAAGTGTGCGTTTTCTATGTCCTCTAGTATATATATACGAAGTGTGCGTTTTCTATGTCCTCTAGTATATATATCCGAAGTGTGCGTTTTCTATGTCCTCTAGTATATATATCCGAAGTGTGCGTTTTCTATGTCCTCTAGTATATATATCCGAAGTGTGCGTTTTCTATGTCCTCTAGTATATATATCCGAAGTGTGCGTTTTCTATGTCCTCTAGTATATATATACGAAGTGTGCGTTTTCTATGTCCTCTAGTATATATATCCGAAGTGTGCGTTTTCTATGTCCTCTAGTATACATGTCACGAGGTGCGCGTTTTCTATGTCCTCTAGTATATATATCCGAAGTGTGCGTTTTCTATGTCCTCTAGTATACATGTCACGAGGTGCGCGTTTTCTATGTCCTCTAGTATATATATCCGAAGTGTGCATTTTCTATGTCCTCTAGTATACATGTCACGAGGTGCGCGTTTTCTATGTCCTCTAGTATATATATCCTAAGTGTGCGTTTTCTATGTCCTCTAGTATACATGTCCGAGGTGTGCGTTTTCTATGTCCTCTAGTATATATATCCGAAGTGTGCGTTTTCTATGTCCTCTAGTATACATGTCACGAGGTGCGCGTTTTCTATGTCCTCTAGTATATATATCCGAAGTGTGCGTTTTCTATGTCCTCTAGTATACATGTCACGAGGTGCGCGTTTTCTATGTCCTCTAGTATATATATCCGAAGTGTGCATTTTCTATGTCCTCTAGTATACATGTCCGAGGTGCGCGTTTTCTATGTCCTCTAGTATATATATCCGAAGTGTTCGTTTTCTATGTCCTCTAGTATATATATACGAAGTGTGAGTTTTCTATGTCCTCTAGTATATATATCCGAAGTGTGCGTTTTCTATGTCCTCTAGTATATATATCCGAAGTGTGCGTTTTCTATGTCCTCTAGTATACATGTCACGAGGTGCGCGTTTTCTATGTCCTCTAGTATATATATCCGAAGTGTGCGTTTTCTATGTCCTCTAGTATACATGTCACGAGGTGCGCGTTTTCTATGTCCTCTAGTATACATGTCACGAGGTGCGCGTTTTCTATGTCCTCTAGTATATATATTCCGAAGTGTGCGTTTTCTATGTCCTCTAGTATATATATTCCGAAGTGTGCGTTTTCTATGTCCTCTAGTATATATATATCCGAAGTGTGCGTTTTCTATGTCCTCTAGTATATATATATCCGAAGTGTGCGTTTTCTATGTCCTCTAGTATATATATCCGAAGTGTGCGTTTTCTATGTCCTCTAGTATATATTATCCGAAGTGTGCGTTTTCTATGTCCTCTAGTATATATATCCGAAGTGTGCGTTTTCTATGTCCTCTAGTATAATATATCCGAAGTGTGCGTTTTCTATGTCCTCTAGTATATATATATCCGAAGTGTGCGTTTTCTATGTCCTCTAGTATATATATATCCGAAGTGTGCGTTTTCTATGTCCTCTAGTATATATATCCGAAGTGTGCGTTTTCTATGTCCTCTAGTATATATATCCGAAGTGTGCGTTTTCTATGTCCTCTAGTATATATGTCCGAGGTGTGCGTTTTCTATGTCCTCTAGTATATATCCGAAGTGTGCGTTTTCTATGTCCTCTAGTATATATGTCACGAGGTGCGCGTTTTCTATGTCCTCTAGTATATATATCCGAAGTGTGCATTTTCTATGTCCTCTAGTATACATGTCACGAGGTGCGCGTTTTCTATGTCCTCTAGTATATATATCCGAAGTGTTCGTTTTCTATGTCCTCTAGTATATATATACGAAGTGTGAGTTTTCTATGTCCTCTAGTATATATATCCGAAGTGTGCGTTTTCTATGTCCTCTAGTATATATATCCGAAGTGTGCGTTTTCTATGTCCTCTAGTATACATGTCACGAGGTGCGCGTTTTCTATGTCCTCTAGTATATATATCCGAAGTGTGCGTTTTCTATGTCCTCTAGTATACATGTCACGAGGTGCGCGTTTTCTATGTCCTCTAGTATATATATCCGAAGTGTGCATTTTCTATGTCCTCTAGTATACATGTCACGAGGTGCGCGTTTTCTATGTCCTCTAGTATATATATCCGAAGTGTTCGTTTTCTATGTCCTCTAGTATATATATACGAAGTGTGAGTTTTCTATGTCCTCTAGTATATATATCCGAAGTGTGCGTTTTCTATGTCCTCTAGTATATATATCCGAAGTGTGCGTTTTCTATGTCCTCTAGTATACATGTCACGAGGTGCGCGTTTTCTATGTCCTCTAGTATATATATCCGAAGTGTGCGTTTTCTATGTCCTCTAGTATACATGTCACGAGGTGCGCGTTTTCTATGTCCTCTAGTATACATGTCACGAGGTGCGCGTTTTCTATGTCCTCTAGTATATATATCCGAAGTGTGCGTTTTCTATGTCCTCTAGTATACATGTCACGAGGTGCGCGTTTTCTATGTCCTCTAGTATATATATCCGAAGTGTGCGTTTTCTATGTCCTCTAGTATATATATCCGAAGTGTGCGTTTTCTATGTCCTCTAGTATATATCCGAAGTGTGCGTTTTCTATGTCCTCTAGTATATATATCCGAAGTGTGCGTTTTCTATGTCCTCTAGTATACATGTCACGAGGTGCGCGTTTTCTATGTCCTCTAGTATATATATCCGAAGTGTGCGTTTTCTATGTCCTCTAGTATATAGATCCGAAGTGTGCGTTTTCTATGTCCTCTAGTATACATGTCACGAGGTGCGCGTTTTCTATGTCCTCTAGTATACATGTCACGAGGTGCGCGTTTTCTATGTCCTCTAGTATACATGTCACGAGGTTCGCGTTTTCTATGTCCTCTAGTATATATATCCGAAGTGTGCGTTTTCTATGTCCTCTAGTATACATGTCACGAGGTGCGCGTTTTCTATGTCCTCTAGTATATACATCACATATAATACATAATGCAAAGGATCAAGTAGGAAGCTAATACTAGCTTTTATAAAAACTATTTCCATAGATAGTTAGAGAGTTGACTAACCCTACTATTCTCTAAACTGTTGGTGATCGTTATGATGCTGGGGTTCAGTAATAGCATGGTAGATACAACCGGAAAAAGGAGATTCCGTGTCAGCATGCAAGCAGTCATTACGCGGTAATCTACCTTGATAACAGAACTACATAGCTAGTATCTCAATGAATCAGTTGTCGCTAAATGCAATACTACAACAAATGAAGTACTCTAGTAGAGATATAAACAAGGTTGCCAATTAATTTTCAATTATCAGAGGATCCCGAATTAATTAGCTTCTATCATTATAGAGCGACGTCGTGTTTCATTAATCTGGAAATAAGTAATGACAACATGGCTTTATCATTATGTACAATCGATGAGCATGTAATTGGAACTCGATAATGGTGCGTTGCCATAGATAGATTAGGGGCCAATGCATCAACGTTACGTGACGATAATTTGTTTGTTTAGTTTGGGCTCCAGCATCGCGTCAACAGCTTAGGTCATATGACGACTCTCCAGGTGTTTGGGGGAAGGCCCACTCGGAGCAGTATGCCAGGTTCCCGTGTAGAATCACGTACCATCCTCAACATATTCATCAGACGAAAGCATTCGACACCCAGTGTGATGCGGGCCAAAATCGACTAGTGATTTCGAGGTCACCGACCTTAATAACGCGACCAATGAGTTCCCATAAGCTAGGAATGTATTACTACTAGACAGTGATGAAGGTATGTGCCTATAGTTAGCTGAAACAATGGCAACCTAATAATGATGGGCTAAGAATAAGATGGCATTTGTTTGTTTTCAGTGAAATATCGAATTATATTTCACCGAATGAACATTGAAAGCATTATTATAAAGTATATGTTCATGAGGGAAACATTATTCGATCATTCACTATAGCAAACAATAGTTTAGACTGAACATTGAGACCCATTCCAGAGTATCTTCTGATTCTGATACGTGCACGGTGTAAAGCACCGACATGAAACATCGGTGTAACGTCCCAACTGAAAGACTGTTGATTTTATTAGGGTCAGACGGGGGATCGAACCTGCGATCCCAGGATTACCAGTCCAGCGTGTTACCACTGGACTACATATCCGTCTGTAAACCACTGCGCTAGCCGGTTATTCAACAGGAAGATAACTTTAAATACCTCGCAACTGTTTTCAGTGTATTTGAGCCGACAGTTGTGTGTGTTTTACGTTTATTTATCGTCGCTACCGGTTACCCATATGAGCGACACCTCCTGAAGAGATTAGTCATTTTAGATGTTGAAGGATAATGCAATGATACAGACAGAGACCCATCCAGAGTCTCCTCTGATTCCTTTACGTGTACGGTGTACAGCATCGACACGAGCTCTCGATTTAACGTCCCATCTGAAAGACTGTCAATTTTACTAGGGTCAGACGGGGATCGAACCTGCGATCCCTGGATTACCAGTCCAGCGTGTTACCACTGGACTACATATCCGTCTGTAAACCACTGCGCTAATCGGACAGCCGGTTCTTCAACAGGAAGATAACTTTAAATACCTCGCAACTGTTTTCAGTGTATTTGAACCGACAGTTAATGACATTGCTTTGCGATATATCAACGTTAATCAGGTATGTGGTTCCCTACTTGAATTTTCGATCGTAAATCATAAATCGTACAAATAACACTAATGTCAAAGATAAATATTTACCGAACAAGCAATCATGGTTCTTCAACATATGCCGTGTGGAAGTCGTGAGAGCGCAGTGGATGCGAGTTCGCTTCAGGTGCGAAAGGTCCGGAGCTCGAGCCCCGCTGGAGACGTTATGGTTGTGTCAAGGCATTTATATTCCACATTGCCTCTTCTCTCTCCCTCGTGGCGATGGATTCCATCAGGAATGAGGTCTCGAGAGTGATTAATATAAGTTGTAAGAACTTGTTTCACAATCGAGCTCAAATAAATTTGAATAAATATAAACTAACATATGCCGGCTATTTCTAATTCCGGTTATGCTATATTACGTTTTCCTAATATTGGTACATTAGCATATGGCATAAATGGTTAAATGCTCGAGTCGATCCTCGGACCGGGAAGTATGTGAGATGGTATAGTGGTCGCCAAATCGGACAGGTGGGTTTTCTCCGGGTACTCCGGTTTCCTCCCACACGAATGACCACATTTAGGCTTTCATCCGCGCCAACGAGAGTGATTAATATAAGTTGTTAAAAACTTGCTTCGCAATCATTGTAAAATAAATAAAGTTTAAACTAATCTAATCATTGTATGTGTCAGAATGTCTAGTAACTGGTTAAAGCGACACTGCATCAGTCAAACCGCAAATGTCTGCAGAATGTAATTTGCTATTATTTAGTATAATTTGTTTCCAAATATTTGCCTAAAAAAACGGAGTATTTCAACAAATAAACAAACGTCGTATACGCGGTTTGTTGACATAACAAAATAATGTAAATAGGGTCGACATTCATGCGTAATACAATGCGTTTATCCTGAATAACACGAGGTATGGTACATATTTACCGTGATATCTCACATGTGTGTCTATGCCTATTTATGTGTAGACTAATCTTAGTTAAATTCAGTATGGCGTGTTTAGTATTGACTTCAATGACAACACACGTCAATTCAGGATTCATGGATGACCGTTATATGAAATCCTACTTTCACTTTTGAAAGTTTGTATACCACAAAAACACTGTTTATTGAGTCAATGATAATGTTCGAATGTATTCGGAAGAATTTGTAGTAGCAATGCCTTCATACATGAAAAAAAAGCATTTTATTTGTTTCAACTTCATTTTGGCGATGTAATGGCGCTTTAAGTGAATTTGTACCAATAAATACTAGATTGCCGTTTTCATCATAATTTGACGTCAGGATAAAGTTAGAGATGATTTTAATTAGACTGGTGTTCAAACTTGTTTGATATTTGCTATCGGACTATTGACATTCTGGGAAAAGCTGAGAAAAAAAATATTTCCTGTGCTTAATAGATTCAAGAATGACAGTACACTCGTGTTACTGCTAACGTTAGCAGATGCATCATCGTGAACGTTGTTGAATGAGAGACATCTCTTAATGTTTTATTACCTCCCTTGGCAGATAAAGTCTGATTTATTCCAAAATGTGAATAGGTCCTTTTAGTTAGAATCCTTTGTTTTTACTGTTATTACCTAACCAGATGTTGCAGTATGATAATTGTGATTTTATCAAATTCGATAGCATTGTTTTACAAATAAGTACCCATTGCATATATTGTAGGAGATATGTTGAGATATAGTAATTTTGAATAATCATATAAAGCGATAGTGGAATATAATTGCTAGCATGTTGTGCAAAGGAAACAACGATAAAAATAGAGGAAAACACTTAATAGGACCTATCTACTTTTAGGGAGTATTCAGGGGCAGTAACTGACCGCTGTCTCTCATTAGTTTAATAATATTGGAGAAGAATTATATAAGACTCTGTCTTTCATTCTAATCCTTTTTCTGTATTTTGATTATGTGTGATGTATGCGTGTGTTTTACGTTTATTTATCGTCGCTACCGGTTGCCCATTTGAGCGAAGCCTCCTAAAGATATTAGTCATTTTAGATTTTTGGAGGATAGTCCAATGATACAGACAGAGACCCATTCCAGAGTCTCCTCTGGTTCTTTTACGTTCACGGTGTAAAGCACCGACACGAGACCTCGGTTTAACGTCCTATCTGAAAGACTGTTAATTTTACCATTCCAGCGTGATACAACTGGACTACAGATCCGTGATGTATGCATTGTTCATTATGTATTATATGGGAAATAAAATATGTTGAAACTAATCATATTTTATTGCATTCATTCTATATTATACAATGTACAGAACAAAACAAATAAACATACTTGTATAATTATGCGTAGTATATAAGTTTAATCATATTTTATTGCATTCATTCTATATATACAATGTACAGAACAAAACAAATGAACACACTTGTATAATTATGCGTAGTATATAAGTTTAATCATATTTTATTGCATTCATTCTATATTATACAATGTACAGAACAAAACAAATAAACATACTTGTATAATTATGCACAGTATATACGAGTGTTGATGGAATGACTCAATATTCTACATATACATTGTATAACGTTGTAGAATTACCACCATTTGTGGTTGAAACCAAATCATATCATATCGAAAATATAATTATTCTCTTGAGCATTCCAGAATGATCTAAGGACCAATTAGTACCATAGTACAGATTTGCAGCTGATCTCGTTTTCATTTGTGCCGCATGTTCCATTAGACATGCGAACATCTCGATTAGCATCGTGTTCATATTCATCTGTATGCGATGTGCATTAAGCAATTAGTCGTTTCATAGCAGCTAGGTACACATGTATCTATGTATATGCTGGGTACCAGCTGCATCGCCGTATGTAGAATGGATAGTCATTCCATTAACAATATGTGCACATGTATCTATGTATATGCTGGGGACCAACTGCATCGCCATATGTAGAATGCATAGTCATTCCATTAACAATATGTACACATGTATCTATGTATATGCTGGGGACCAGCTGCATCGCCGTATGTATAATGCATAATCATTCCATTAACAATATGTACACATGCATCTATGTATATGCTGGGAACCAGCTGCATCGCCGTATGTATAATGCTCACTCATTCCATTAACAATATGTACACATGTATCTATGTATATGCTGGGGACCAGCTGCATCACAGTATATAGAAAATATATATATAGTCATTCCATTAACAATATGTACACATGCATCTATGTATATGCTGGGAACCAGCTGCATCGCCGTATGTATAATGCTCACTCATTCCATTAACAATATGTACATACGTATCTATGTATATGCTGGGGACCAGCTGCATCACAGTATATAGAATATATATATATATAGTCATTCCATTAACAATATATATACATGTATCTATATATCGACGGTGCCGAATAAAAATGTCTTATAACCAGATTATACGTCTTTTTTACCGTAACATGTTTTTCAGTTATACGGATTTATTTTTAAATTTCGCGCCTTTTGCTCTTGGTCCCATTGCTATTGGATGACTATAACCTTTTAATCTGGGCATGTGACATTTTGCACTTGACTGATTGGTCCGATTGTGTAAAGGCAAAAGGTCGTATACATTATACGTATTATTATTGGCCAGTAAAACGCGGTAAAGCTAAAATCAAAAAGTCGTATAATTTTTAGTTTTGCCGGGAAAACTCAAATCCGAATACTGCGACTAGACATGATGTGATCAAGCAATGGTAAGTTTTAATATACTTGTAATTCATGTATTTATTAACCATATTTCCTATGCAAGTCCCTTTAAATTCTGTTAATAGTATCCTTAAATATAAAATCATAAGTGGAATTTTTAAAAATAAATTCTAGACTCATAAAAACAGTTTTCGTTGTAATGCTGGTGAGTTATGCTTATGCACTGATCGATAGGTGTAATTAACAGATTGTTCATGGAAGATGCATCAAAATAAGATATGGATTCGCAGCATGTTGAAGTTAAAATTTATACGAGGTTTTATAATACAACACATCAGCGGGAATAGGCGGGGTCGCTGATGTTGCCCGTTCTGCCCTCGAATGTGATGCTATTCCAAATGAGTAAAGTCACTTCTTTTCATATTGCCTCTTTCTTTCCGTTTCAGGATACCGACGCTGATCTGGAATGGACATGTTTTATTTGTGACAAAAAGGCTGAGAACTCTACACGTTGTTAGAACAACTAGTTTCGACGGAAAACGTCCTTTTATACGACGCAGGTGGTAAGGTCTGGTTATTCTGCAAAGGATGTCAAAGAGCGTATCATCGTCAATGTGTGGACAACATTCACAAACAAAATACCCCAACAACACTATGTTTTCCAGAGTGAAAAGGATCCTGCAGATGTCACTGAATGCAAACTTGCGCGGCCAGACGAATACAAGTTGTAGCGACAATAGGAGTAAAGACAATACTTACATACCTAAAGAAATTGAAAGTGATATCGAAGGTCTATCAGATGATTCAAACGTTGATCCGGATTGGGCTCCAAGTAAAGGTAAACGGTGTGCAAGTAGCAGCGACACTGATGACGATACCTTGTACGAACCACGACGTATATATTTCGTCAAGAAATGTCTAAGGAAAAACATATGCCAATCAAAGAACATTAACAAAAAGCATTGTGTGGTCAACAATCTTCCGGGGAAGAAATCTGTAACTAACCAAAGTAACAAAGTTGACATTAACCGGAAGAGGACAGAAGAATCTCAGGAGAATATCGATGTCGAAAGGAACAAGTAAAACAAGGTCGAACATCTTCAGAACAGAACTGTCTCTTCCCAAGTGCAGGTGCCAGAAACAAGTAACCAGATTACCATGGTACAGGCAGGCTGCACAAAGCTTACGACTGAGAACCCCAACAGCACTATTGTTCATGTACCACTATAAACTACACGAGATTGTGACAATGAAGGTCTAGAAATCGTAGCAATATCATGTGCTGATACAGATCCGGATAGTGTAATGGTACATACAGTTGATGAACTTGATGTATGCGAAAGCACTTACCAACCAGAATCAAGTTCCTGTAATAAGAAATGTTAACGATTCCGATGTAATAACTGATAATAGCGACCTAGACAACGTCGACCATTTACTAGATGCTCCCAATGTAGTACAATTAGACGATGGAAATATAGATATCATTGATCATGTGGAAGAAGTAGATCAGGTTATGGATGTTGGTCAGAATAAGAGACAGAAAGGCATAAACAAACGCACAACGAACCAAACCTATAGAATGGTAGGCAAACAGTATGTTAGTTTAATGAAAGATACCAATGGAAACAAGAAAGTTAAACCGGAACGTATACTCACTGAACGAGGTTGTTCAAAACGTTGTGAACGTCGCAATCAATGCGGTGAGTCCTCAGAAGAAGATAGGACGTTACTTTTTGATTCGTTCTGGCGAAATATGTCATGGGATGAGAAGAAAATGTACGTGTGCGAACATACTGACAAACAAGAGTGTCCAAAGAAATCTGACACTAGCAAAAGAAACTTAACATTTAGATACAGTCTTATGCATAACGGAGTGTCCATGAGAGTGTGCAAGAACATGTTTCTGTCTACACTAGGTATAGGGGAGAAGTCAGTATACCAATGGGTGAAAAAGGTAGATGGAAGAACGGGTATTCCAATTAGAGGCGAACACGAGAAGAAAAAAAGCATCCTTCTGCAAATGAACTCACAGCTAGAGAATATCTAGAAAGCCTACCAAAGGTACCATCTCACTACTGCAGATCCGAAAGCAAAAAGGAATACATAGAACCTGTCTTTGGATCAATGGCCGAGCTTCACAGGTTATACAAAGAGTATTGTGCTGAACATGACAAGCGTTCAGTCAGCAAGACAAAGTTTTATGAAGTGTTCAATGATATGAACCTGTCCTTATTCAATACCCGCAAAGATCAATGTGACACTTGCGTAAGTTTCGAAGCTGGAAATAACAGAAGATATATATAGTGCACATATAAAGCTTAAAGACAAAGCTCGAGAATCAAAGGCTAAGGATACATGCTAAGTACATGCAGAAGATAACCCAAAAGTAAAAGTTATTACAGTTGATATGCAGGCAGTATTATTAGCGTCAATGCTAAAGGCCAGTGCGCTTTATTACAATACCAAGCTTGCGTGTCATAGCTACACGGTATATGACGTCGTGACTGAAGATGTAAGTTGTTACTTTTGGACTGAGAGTGACGGGGACCTATCAGCAAATTAGTTTGCCAGTTGCTTGACAGACTATATTAATAACCTGCCTACATCTGTCGAAAAGGTTATTGTGTATAGTGATGGCTGTAACTATCAAAATAGGAACGTAGTGTTAGCCAACGCCTTACTAAAACTATCCAAAGATAGGAATATCCTAATCGTGCAAAAGTTGTTAGAAAAGAGTCATACCCAAATGGAGGTGGACAGCGTACATGCCACAATAGAACGCAAAATTAAGGATCAGCCGATGTATAGTCCAGCATGTTATGTCAGCACGATAATCGCTGCTAAGCTGACAAAGTCATACGAGTCAAATACCTCAACTATGACTTTTTCAAAGACTTTTCTAAGTTGATCTACTACACCAGCATTAGACCAGGAACGAAGGCAGGCGATCCGAAGGTATATGACATTCGTTGCCTTCATTATTTGACAGGGGAAGGCATTCAAGTACAACTGAACTTCGATGAAGTTGAACAGGATTTACCTCGACGAGCCAAGCGAGATAGTCCGAAGCCTGAGGATACTGTTGGACGGCTGCACACAGGAAGACTACCAATTAAAGGTAGCAAGTACAAGCACCTCCATGAGCTCAAAGTGTCATTCCTAGAGACTACCATGGTTATTACGATAGTCTAAAATATGAGTAATGGCCTCGTAGGCAAATGTTGAACCGTAGTCACTACTAGTAGACCGTAGTTGACAGAGTTAACCGTGCAGTTAACCGTAGTACAACGCACATGTATATAGTTATACTTAACGTAGCTTGAACTTCATGAAACCCATGATTTGACCGTGTTTAGCCTAAACATGTTCAAACTATCTCTACGGTGAGCTTGGAACAACCCAAGTCCCGATTGTAAAGGTAGTTTTCAACGTAATTGACCCTACTTGACCGTAGGAGTACACCGTAGTTGGTCAATGGTCAATTGTTGATAATTATAGGGACTTATTGGCAATCCATCACATTCAAATTTGTTTAATCGTTCTATTGTTAGAGAGTTGGATAATATTCAATTTTATAGAATGTTTTAGTGTGTTTCACGGTTTCACGTTGCAAGTAGCATTAACTCTGTGTAGTACTGTTCAATATTAATTTTGTTGTGCAGTTCTTTTCTTTCAATAAACGGTTAATATTAAACACATTAATATGTTTGTGTTTTCAATACAAATGCAAAATGTCGTAAAATGTAAGATTGGAAACTGTTTTCACCAAATCAAAATGTCGTATAATGTTTATGTTGCCAATTTTCACTGTAAACCTTTACTATTTTCCAAAGCAATATCTCCGTGTAAACGCATTTGCTGATATTGATGTGCCTGCTTAATTTAGTATTGATTGTTAATTTTTGTATTTTTTGTATTTTCTGAAAAATCTTTTTTTTAGACAGAACAAGTTATACGACATTTTGATTCGGCACCGTCGATATATGCTGTGAATCAGCTGCATCGCCGTATGTATAATATATAGACATTCCATTAACAATATGTAAACATGTATCTATGTATATGCTGGGAATCAGCTGCATCGCCGTATGTATAATATATAGTCATTCCATTAACAATATGTAAACATGTATCTATGTATATGCTGGGGACCAGCTGCATCACCGTATGTAGAATGCATGCTCATTCCATTAACACTATGTACACATGTATCTATGTATATGCTGGGGACCAGCTGCATCGCCGTATGTATAATGCATGCTCATTCCATTAACAATATGTACACATGTATATATGTATATGCTGGGAACCAGCTGCATCGCCGTATGTAGAATGGATAGTCATTCCATTAACAATATGTACACATGTATCTATGTATATGCTGGGAACCAGCTGCATCGCCGTATGTAGAATGGATAGTCATTCCATTAACAATATGTACACATGTATCTATGTATATGCTGGGGACCAGCTGCATCGCCGTATGTATAATGCATAGTCATTCCATTAACAATATGTACACATGTATCTATGTATTTGCTGGGGACCAGCTGCATCGCCGTATGTAGAATGCATAGTCATTCCATTAACAATATGTACACATGTATCTATGTATTTGCTGGGGACCAGCTGCATCGCCGTATGTAGAATGGATAGTCATTCCATTAACAATATGTACACATGTATCTATGTATATGCTGGGAACCAGGTGCATCGCCGTATGTATAATGCACACTCATTCCATTAACAATATGTACACATGTATCTATGTATATGCTGGGAACCAGCTGCATCGCCGTATGTATAATGCATGCTCATTCCATTAACAATATGTAAACATGTATCTATGTATATGCTGGGGCTAGCTCTGTTGCATAACCGTATGTAGAATATATATAGTCATTCCATTAACAATATGTACACATGTATCTATGTATATGCTGGGGCTAGCTCTGTTGCATAACCGTATGTAGAATATATATAGTAATTCCATTAACAGCTAGGTACACATGTATGTATGTATATGCTGGGCACCAGCTGCATCGCTGTATGTATAATATATAGTCATTCCATTAACAGTATGTACACATGTATCTATGTATATGCTGGGGACCAGCTGCATCGCCGTATGTATAACATATATTCATTCCATTAACACTATGTAAACATGTATCTATGTATCGCCGTATGTATAGCATAATATTATAGTCATTCCATTAACAATATGTACACACGTATCTATGTATATGCTGAGGACCAGCTGCATCACAGTATATAAAATATATATATATAGTCATTCCATTAACAATATGTAAACATCAATCTATATATATGCTGGGAACCAACTGCATCGCCGTATGTATAATACATAGTCATTCCATTAGCAATATGTACACATGCATATGTATATTCTGGGGCTTGCTCTGCTGCATAAACGTATGTAGTAGACTCCCATCGTGACACACATGTGAACGTTTTCCTGTTCAGATTTAGCCACACTATATTTGTTCAGTCCTGGTTTGTCACAAGCAAATGTTCAGCTGTTTGATACGCTTATAATCTGTTACCATTTCAAGACACTTCAACCCACGTGTCGCAGCCTGAAACAATGAAACATAGGCAGCTGTCATCTACGCTTGAATTAATAAGATTCCTAATCCGATTAGCTTCAATTTATTGAATTGACACCAGTTGAGCTAGGATAACATTTCAAAGAACGCCATTACATCCCTCGCACTCGTGTCACGTCTTGTTCTTGCTATTCTAGAACACATATTTCCACTGAAATCATACTTGAAGACAATAAAACATCTATAATTCATTTGTAGTTTGACAACAAACAGCATGCGTTCAATTTCCGGTGGATTCATCTCTTAGACGACTGAATTATGTGTATATATGCGTTAGGTGGAATTGGACCGTAGCATTACAGACGGATCTGTAGTCCAGTTGTTAACACATTGGATTGGACTGGTAATCCAGGGATCGCAAGTTCGATCCCCCATCTGACCCTAATAAATTTAACAGTCTTTCAGATGGGACTTTTAACCTAGGTCATGTGTCGGTGCTTTACACCGTGCACGTAAAAGAACCAGAGGGGATTCTGGAATGTGACTCTGTCTGTATCATTGCACTACCCTCCAACAATCTAAAATGACTAATCTCTTCAGGATGCGTCGCTCATATGGGCAACCGGTAGCGACGGTAAATAAACGTAAAACATACACAGGACCTTAGCAGTTCTCGATTGTGCTAGGCTCAGTAGGTCAATGTGTAAAGCGTTGGTATGGTAATCCAACGGTGTGAGGTTGGAATATCGGTCATGTTGAGCATGATGTTTCATCTCCTAGTATATTTGGTTCCGTGATTTACAACAGCTGATATTGGAGTTTAAAGCAGCATTACATCGTAATAAAGGATGTTTTGGGTAATATATAAATACTAATGTGTGTGTGTTTACAAAAATCGAAATAGTCGCCCAGAAACGATAAAATTCCAATAAATTTAAACCGTCGTATACGCGAATTTGTTTATCAACACACGAAATGTAAGCACGCACAGCGCGCATGCGTGAAACAACAGAGGATGTAGAAAACAACGTATATATTTTGAACATGAAAGACTATCTATCTATCTTCCTCTAATGTCGAATCCCTCGCGGGGATGTAGAAATGTCCCTAAAAGACTTAGCTAACAGAGATATGAATCAACCTATCAAGTAATTTAACTAAAAATACTTCGTGGGACAAATGGGGACGATGCATTCCGAATGTAAACAACTGCGGACTATGCGTTCCGATTGTAAACAAGTGCGTGATCGATCGACTCGGAAAGTCCTACTTTCGGTTTCGAGTTTGTTTTATCGCAAAACAACACTGTTTACCAAATGAACATACAATGTATAATGTTAGAATGTGTAGCAGCATTGCTACCCATATGTAAACTTTGAATTTTTCAAATATCTTTTATTTCATACGATGTAATGCTGCTTTAACATACTTTTCTGAAGAGGATAGCTCTACAAATCTTGGAATATTTTTTCCTCAGAAATATTTCTTTATATAATGCGTTCAAAGTACATTAAATAATGAATATTCTATTAAAAAGTGAAATTCGTTTTCTAACGTATGACAGTACACACATTTTCTTTTCATTTCTTGGAATTGTATGTGGTTTATGCCATCTACCTGTTTCTATTGCTAATTTGTGCGCGGATAATCGGAGTATTACTACAGTATCTCTCTTTCTTCAGTGTTAGTTTTATGACACTGTACTTTTATCACTGCTGATCGTCCAATCAATTACATCGTTACAGTCTCTAAACAAGATGGATGCCCTATATTGCTGCCATTATGCAACAATTTATTGCAAATCAAACTAGTTTAATATGTGTGTCATTCTGATTATGTGGACATAGCAGATATTGCAAGTCTGTAAATGTTTGGCTTTTAATGAATTACACTCCTGGAAATACCGCATATATGCATAGAAACAAGGTTGTCCAGAATACGTAGATTAGACGATGTGAGACATTGCTGGTCGTTCTACTACTTCCATTGGCAGCCACTATCCGATATATTTAAGGAATGAATCGCAGGTTAATCGATTTCATCGGGGTATGAACTACATTGGGCTTGCATAAAGTTAGCGTGGATGCCTTCGGTCTCCACACACTTTAAGCACGCCCAATGTAGTTCATACCCCCAATGGAAACTATTAACACGCTAATCATTACTTATATTCAATTATACAAAGAAAACATAGCACACGTTGCATTTAAAACTGTTTTTGCTTAGATTTGCAACTTACCATGTGCCGGAACAGGTAAATAGATCATCCTTGGAACAGCCTAAACTGTAAGACACGCAAACTACTTCGACATAACCGAAGTTTGACGTAACCGGATAATTCGACATAACCGACTTTAATATAACGGATGTAGACTGTACATTTAAATTTGCCAGTCAAGTAATAACAGCGGAAATACGTCATAGTTACTTGTTTTGCCTAACCTGGCAAGTTGTGACGCCTCTATGTCAGTGTGTGTTCTATTAGAGACATGTTGGTAGCATTGTCATTAAAGATATAGTCCTGTTCAAACAGATTATTTGTCATACTATCTAGAAAAATATGTTAGCATGCAAGTGTATTCGTTACAAACATAATATTACAGAAGCTTTGTAGTAAAGAAATCCATTCTTTTAGCATGTTCAATTTACTTGAACACTTTTGAAAACTATAAATAATTATACGTTGACTAGGTTAATAGTTTTTTATTAGACAGTCTCCATAGCTCCAATTCTCAATTGTAACGAATCATAAGAGCAATTTAAATGAATGTGTGTACATCACTTTTAGCATGTTATATTAATATTGCTGGAATAAAAAATCGAGGCACTTGCATGTAATGCAATTCTTTTGCAGCCGAATATTTCTTTAACCCTTTCCTTCATAGAGATTTAGGTTAATATACTATTATATCTCCATACACACGATAGCCATTTAACCCTTCCCTTCATAGAGATTTAGGTTAATATACTATTGTATCTCCATACAAACGACAGCCATTTAACCCTTCCCTTCAAAGAGATTTAGGTTAATATACTATTATATCTCCATACAAACGACAGCCATTTAACCCTTCCCTTCATAGAGATTTAGGTTAATATACTATTATATCTCCATACAAACGACAGCCATTTAACCCTTTCCTTCATAGAGATTTAGGTTAATATACTATTATATCTCCATACAAACGACAGCCATTTAACCCTTCCCTTCATAGAGATTTAGGTTAATATACTATTATATCTCCATACAAACGACAGCCATTTAACCCTTCCCTTCATAGAGATTTAGGTTAATATACTATTATATCTCCATACAAACGACAGCCATTTAACCCTTCCCTTCATAGAGATTTAGGTTAATATACTATTATATCTCCATACAAACGACAGCCATTTAACCCTTCCCTCATAGAGATTTATGTTAATATACTATTATATCTCCATATAAACGACAGCCATTTAACCCTTCCCTTCATAGAGATTTAGGTTAATATACTATTATATCTCCATACAAACGACAGCCATTTAACCCTTTCCGTCATAGAGATTTAGGTTAATATACTATTATATCTCCATACAAACGACAGCCATTTAACCCTTTCCTTCATAGAGATTTAGGTTAATATACTATTATATCTCCATACAAACGACAGCCATTTAACCCTTTCCTTCATAGAGATTTAGGTTAATATACTATTATATCTCCATACAAACGACAACCATTTAGCTATCATGCAGTGAATAAGTAGTCGCCATATCTATCCCACATCCATAGATATTACTGGGAGTACATGAGATTCAAGTTAATATACTATTATATCTCCATACAAACGACAGCCATTTAGCTATCATGCAGTGGATAAGTAGTCGCCATATCTATCTCACCTCCATAGATATTACTGGGAATACATAGAAAATTAGGTTAATATACTATTATACCTCCATACAAACGACAGCCATTTAGCCAGCATGCAGTGGATAAGTAGTCGCCATATCTATCCCACCTCCATAGATATTACTGGGACTACATAGAGATTTAGGTTAATATACTATTATATCTCCATACAAACGACAGCCATTTAGCATGGACAATGACTCACACGCAAGTGCAACGTTTTGGATTACGAGCATCTTTTAATTAATTGCACAGCGGTAGATTTTTGTTGGATGAAAATGCAAAACCTTCTGAATATGTGTGGAATTCATAGAAACATGAGGAATATAAGAAATTTGATCTTTGGATACAAAATTAACGAATCCGACTATTTTTTATATCGATATCTTTCCAACCATAGTAGGCTTTAGTATCTACAAATCATATTTTGCAAGTAACAACTGGACAAAAGACCACGATATATACAACGTTTTTAGTATCTACAAATCATATTTTGCAAGTGACAACTGGACAAAAGAACACGATATATACAACGTTTTTAGTATCTACAAATTATATTTTGCAAGTGACAACTGGACAAAAGAACACGATATATACAAAGGTTTTAGTATTTACAAATCATATTGTGCAAGTAACAACAGGACAAAAGAACACGATATATACAAAGTTTTAGTATTTACAAATCATATTGTGCAAGTAACAACAGGACAAAAGAACACGATATATACAAAGTTTTTAGTATCTACAAATCATATTTTGCAAGTGACAACTGGACAAAAGAACACGATATATACAACGTTTTTAAATCAGAATTTGAAATCATGCATCTTTACTACAAATTTAAAAAGATTAATATAACATTTTTCAATACTGTTCATGAAAATGTTTAATAATATTTTTATTGACATTTAAATTACTAGTATATATACGTTGTATATTTTACAGCTGTATTTAGCATTTATGTGTTGTTCATCATTGCGGTATAGGCTATATGTACATATAAACATAATTATGTGAATAAAAGAAGCACTGCTTCACACACAAAAACGACAGTCATTTAGCTATCATGCAGTGGATAATTTAGTCACCATATCTATCCCACCGCCATAGATATTACTGGGACTAGACGACATTCTGGCCTTTATTATGAACATTGGTTTGGCTTCTACATTGTCAATGTATGTCATATTGGTAATGGCGTCAAGAGGTGCTTCTATGGGGGAAAGGGTTAATGTATGTCATATTGGTAACTGCGTCAAGAGGTGCTTCTGTGAGGGAAAGTGTTAATGTATGTCATATTGGTAATGGCGTTAAGAGGTGATTCTGTGAGGGAAAGGGTTAATGTATGTCATATTGATAATGGCGTCAAGAGGTGATTCTGTGAGGGAAAGTGTTAATGTATGTCATATTGGTAATTCTGTGAGGGAAAGTGTTAATGTATGTCATATTGGTAATGGCGTCAAGAGGTGATTATGTGAGGGAAAGTGTTAATGTATGTCATATTGGTAATGGCGTCAAGAGGTGCTTCTGTGAGGGAAAGGGTTAATGTATGTCATATTGGTAATTCTGTGAGGGAAAGTGTTAATGTATGTCATATTGGTAATTCTGTGAGGGAAAGTGTTAATGTATGTCATATTGGTAATTCTGTGAGGGAAAGTGTTAATGTATGTCATATTGGTAATTCTGTGAGGGAAAGTGTTAATGTATGTCATATTGGTAATGGCGTCAAGAGGTGCTTCTGTGAGGGAAAGGGTTAATGTATGTCATATTGGTAATTCTGTGAGGGAAAGTGTTAATGTATGTCATATTGGTAATTCTGTGAGGGAAAGTGTTAATGTATGTCATATTGGTAATTCTGTGAGGGAAAGTGTTAATGTATGTCATATTGGTAATTCTGTGAGGGAAAGTGTTAATGTATGTCATATTGGTAATTCTGTGAGGGAACGGGTTAAACATATTGGGTTTGAAGAGAAGAGTTGTGGCATACATGACGTAATTCTGATGTCACATGTGACATGTCATCATGCAAAGAAAGATTGCTCCGAAGTTACATCTCCACTAGGTATGCTTGTGTCGTTTGGCATTTGAAAGATATTAGTTGATACACATTTCTTTTAGCTCGATTGCGAAAAACGTTCCTACAACTTATTATTCACTAATCACTCCTGATGGAATCCATTCGCCACGAGGGAGAGAGAGAAGTGGCAATGCGGAATTTAAATGCCTTGCCTGAGGGCACACTCGTAATGGCTACGGGTGGGTGCTAACTCTGGGCCTTTCACACATGAAGCCCACATGGTCTATCACGACTTCCACGAAAGGTATTACTAACGAATAGGGTAAGATACATTTATTTAAAAAGATGAGACTACTAGTATGTATGTATATGTGTGCGTGCGTGCGTGCTTGCGTGCGTGCTTGCGGCGTGCGTGCGTGCTTGCGTGCGTGCTTGCGTGCGTGCGTGCGTGCGTGCGTGCGTGCGTGCGTGCGTGCGTGCGTGCGTGCGTGCGTGCGTGCGTGCGTGTGTGCGTGCGTGCGTGCGTGCGTGCGTGCGTGCGTGCGTGCGTGCGTGCGTGCGTGCGTGCGTGCGTGCGTGCGTGCGTGCGTGCGTGCGTGCGTGCGTGCGTGCGTGCAGTGCGTGACAACTCTATCAAGCTTGTTGATTTCATTTTTTGGATTAGAAATATTCATAGCAGTACCTCTCACACTCAAATCCATACATAAAAGACAAACGCGTATTGTCTAATGACAGTTTAATGTCTTTAAGACCTACCCCTGTAATCTTAGCCTCAGTTCGCTTGGATGCAATCGCCGCCGCCATTACCATACATACAGCTGATTCATTGCATAGCATGCTATATACTAGCAGCAGGAACAAAATATTACTGAATATACACATTGCTCTACAGTCTACATCCGCTATGTCAAAATCCGTCGGACCGAACAAATTCTTCGACATAACCGAAATTTGACTAAACGAAATTCGATATCAACGGAGCCAATTATATGTAACATGGTAGTGTCTGAAACGGGACCTTGATCCGACTTCGAGATAACCGAAGAATTCGACATAACCGACTTTGACATAACGGGTGTAGACTATATATCAAATATCAATGGGTTTAAAGCAGCATTACATCGTATGAAATAAAAGATAACAGTGTTTTTTGCGATAAAACAAACTCGAAACCGAAAGTAGGACTTTCCGAGTCGATCGGCCACGCACTTGTTTACAACCGGAACGCATCGTCCGCACTTGTTTACATTCGGAATGCATCGTCCCCATTTGTCCCATGTTGTCTTTATAATTAAATTACTTGATATGTTGATTCATACCTCTGTTAGCTAAGTCTTTTAGGGACATTTCTACATCCCCGCGAGGGGTTCGACATTAGAGGAAGATAGATAGATAGTATTTCATGTTCAAAATATATACGTTGTTTTCTACATCCTCTGTTGTTTCACGCATGCGCGCTGTGAGTGTTTACATTTCGTGTGTTAATAAACAAATTCGCGTATACGACGGTTTAAATTTATTGGAATGTTATCGTTTCTGAGCGACTATTTCGATTTTTGTAAACACACACACATTAGTATTTATATTTTACACAAAACATCCTTTATTACGATGTTGCTGCTTTAATACAAAACGTCAAATAGTTAAGACTTGTGTCATCAATAGCAGACGAAAGACGTAGTAGTATTCAATTAAGATTGGTATTAGAAACTGGTTGTAATATAATGCCTATATATGTCTGTATTCGAGGAAATATACATCTAGGACTCGTTTTTTACATCACAATGTGCGTATTTCAGTATAATAATCGATGAAAATCAATCATAGACGTTATATGGCACATCGTTTTCATTAAGAATTGCGGGCGAATACAATCTCATGTGGTTTAGTATTTTCCTGCATATTTTCAATTGTCAGTTTACAGTTTAGTAAAAATATTCGGGTTTTTTTTGTGTGATGGGGAAGGGCTTAAATCGCACTTAGGTCAAATAGCGTATCTCCATCTCTTAATGGTTGAGGAAGAACACGGGTGCCCAATGCCCACGCCAAGCAGTAGTACAGGCATGGACGATCGCCCCGGTAGAATCATCGACCTTCCGAAAATCATCTGGATAGCTTCTACACTTAGAGGGAGTCGACACCAGTGGGATTCAGATCAACAGTGGTGAGAGGAAATTGATTTGAAGTCAAAATCCTTTTTTAAAATATTGCAATATTTAGTTCCTAATGCATTCCTAGAATCCATTTAGTTTTGACATGGATTTTGTAAAGCTGTCCTATTAGTGCAGTGGTTAGCGCGCTCGCTTCTCACCAATGCAAGCCGGGTTCGATCTTCGGACCGGGAACTATGTGAGATGGTACGGTGGTCGCCAGAACGGACAGGTGGGTTTCCTCCGGGTACTCCGGTTTCCTCCCACACGAATTATCATATGTATGCTTTCATCCGCGCCAACGAGAGTGATTTATATAAGTTGTTAAAACTTGCTTCGGAATCGTTGTAAAATAAATAAAGTTTAACAAAAGCAAGCTGGCATGTCAAAAGTGCTTGTAACATGCTTTTATTGTAGCACGTGCCTTTATTGTAGCACGTTTCTTTATTGTAGCACATGCCTTTATTGTAGCACATGTCTGTATTGTAACACGTGTCTTTATTGTAGTACGTGTCTTTATTGTAGCACGTGTCTGTATTGTAACACGTGTCTTTATTGTATCACGTGTCTTTATTGTAACACGCGCCTTTATTGTAGCACGTGTCTTTATTGTAGTACATGCCTTTATTGTAACACGTGTCTTTATTGTAGCACGTGTCTTTATTGTAGCACGTGTCTTTATTGTACACCAACACGTGTCTTTATTGTATCACGTGTCTTTATTGTAACACGTGCCTTTATTGTAGCACGTGTCTTTATTGTAGTACATGCCTTTATTGTAACACGTGTCTTTATTGTAGCACGTGTCTTTATTGTAGCACGTGTCTTTATTGTAACACGTTCCTTTATTGTAGCACGTGTCTTTATTGTAGCACGTGCCTTTATTGTAGCACGTGTCTTTATTGTAGCACATGCCTTTATTGTAGCACGTGTCTTTATTGTAGCACGTGCCTTTATTGTAGCACGTGTCTTTATTGTAGCACGTGCCTTTATTGTAGCACGTGTCTTTATTGTAGCACATACCTTTATTGTAGCACGTGTCTATATTGTAACACGTGCCTTTATTTATATCATGTTTGTGTCTTTTATCATGTTAATGTGTGTATAACATATATATGATAAGCTCCCAAGAGGAGGAAATAAAGAATCTATCTATTTAAATTGAAATTAGCAACTGTTTCTTGGCTTTACGATGCAAATAAGTGGTTACATTTATCTGTAATTATAATACTTTGATAGGCTTTGTTGCAATATATACTAGACAACATAGAAAACGCACACTTCGGATATATATATATTATATTAATATATATATATATATATATACTACAGGACATTTACGGATAAGTGTGTTGTTACATGAAAAACAATAACTATGTAAATACATAGTTTTAAGCATTTTGGAATATTTTTAGTTGTTCAGTTTGTGTTTTGTAATAAAGATGTGATATATCTTTAATGGAATCCTTCGTATTTCGTTTTCATGTAATAATAATCATATAATGTAGGTGTGCGTTTTCTATGTCCTCTAGTATATAATGTAGTGGTGCGTTTTCTATGTCCTCTAATATAGAATGTAGGTGTGCGTTTTCTATGTCCTCTAGTATATAATGTAGGTGTGCGTTTTCTATGTCCTCTAGTATATAATGTAATTATGCGTTTTCGATGTCCTCTAGTATATGATGTAGGTGTGCGTTTTCTATGCCCTCTAGTATATAATGTAGGTGTGCGTTTGCTATGTCCTCTAGCGTAGTTATGTCTCTTGTAATTCTACTTAGAATGGCTATGTACCTTTTTGATATGCTTCATGTTGTTTCTGCGTTATATGTATGTACATAGGTGAGACTTTAATAAAAATGAAAACTGAAAACTCCGTTGGTGTACTCTTCCCATTTCTAATGGATTTCATAATTTGTCTAAGAGATAAACGATGTCACGAGTACTAACCACACGCGACAGACAATGGTGTTCATTGCACATGTTGTCAATAATAGAGCCACTACAGAAGCAGTGATTAATGTTATCAGGGGATCCGCTAATAGATCCACTACTTAGTTGGTGTACAGACTACGACTTAGGTCATATAGTGCATGGTGTTACTTCATGATCGTGGACAACACAAGCACTCTTAACTTGACATAATCAATTTGTACAGTCCAATTTATCGTGTCAGCTGTGATCATATTACAGGGCTTCAGTTTAATTCCTATCTAAAGTGTTGATTTTCTGTAATATGCCGACACAGTGGTATTTTCATAAAACGATTACGTTGGATTAGCGCAGTGGTTAGCGCGCTCGCTTCTCACCAATGCGACCCGGGTTCGGACCAGGAAGTATGTGAGATTGTACGGTGGTCGCCAGATCGAACAGGTGGGGTTTTCTCCGGATACTCCGGTTTCCTCCCACACGAATGAGTACATTAACGCTTTCATCGAGAGTGATTAATATAAGTTGTTAAAGCTTGTTTCGTAATCGTTGTAAAATAAATAAAGTTTCAACTATACAGATTCCCCGTTACATGTTTTTTAAATTTGTATACTTTATTTATTTTACAACGATTGCGAAGCAAGTTTGAACAACTTATATTAATCACTCTCGTTGGCTCGGATGTAAGCGTATATGTGGTCATTCATGTGGGAGGAAACCGGAGTGCCCGGAGAAAACCCACGTGTCCGACCTGGCGACCATTGTACCATCTCACATACTTCCCTATGTTCAAATGGTGCAATGGCTATGTATGCTATTCCATGAAGAGTCCTAGTTTTCATAGCATGTGAGCACATGATGTATTTAACTGCAAACCACGACTTTTATTATAAATTATATGAAGAGGAAGAGGTAACCTTTATTTCCATCATTTGTACAAACAGTATTTACATATCATTAACGGTACATAATTATTATTTTATACATAAATAGTCTACAGCATAACAGTACAATGCCCCACCGGCGTGGAGTTATAAGAGATGAACAAACATCTTGTGGAAGTCGTGATAGCGCAGTGAATACACGTTTGTTTCAGGTGCGAAATGTCCGGAGTTCGAGCCCCGCTGGAGCCGTTACGAGTGTGTCCTTAGACAAGGCATTTAATTTTCCACATTGCCTCTTCTCTCTCCCTCGTGGCGATGGATTCCATCAGGAGTGAGGTCTCGCGAGTGATTAATATAAGTTGTAAGAACGTGTTTCGCAATGGAGCTAAAATATATTTGTATAAACAAACATCTCTATCACAATCTGTTTATCACAGTAGGCCTCCATATGGAATAAATGAAACTGCAATATCACTGCGAATCCGATTTCAGAAACTGCTCAGTCTAATACAATTATAAGACACTGAAAGACAAAATTGGTATTAGTTGGGGATGGGGGACACCTATCTGTGTTTACAATTGTACCATTATATACTTGATGTAGTTTACAAGCATTCTGGACTGTGTTACACAACTTGAACTTGAATATCAAAAGTATGTATATAGTATAAAGCACAATTGTCAACAGTAGGGTGTATTGATCTATAGTTACATAGTTTAATGATAAATAATTGTTATTATGTTAAAAACAATTATATATAATATTATGTGCGTGGATGGATATATATGTGTATGTATATATGTATATATATTTGTTTTAATAATACAATATATTCTAATTACATGTAATTAATAATAAACACACTTTTCTCAAATTATAGAATGATGTATGTTAGAGTTATTATAACCGCCATGTTATTTGATTTATGGCGATGAACATGTTATGTGTTTATGCCAAATAAAATATATTGAAATTGAAAAAAATTGAATTGGTATACGTGCATACGTGATTAAGAATTGGTTATATGAAACCTAAATTAATATCAGATTACAGGGAATGTGATTAGCAGAGATATTACAGTCGAGGTAAAAATTAATTTAGTACTTAGAAATAGTAAGACATATTGAGGTTATCTACGCTTTTATTAGTTTTGTGCAAGTTTTTTCTAAGAATTGAGTTTACACCAAACCAGCCATTTTTTTTCTTTTTCTCTACAAATTAATTTTAGCTCGATTAAATAAATAATATCCTACAACTTATATTAATCACTCTCGATACTTCATTCCTGATGAATCCATCGCCACGAGGGAGAGAGAACAGACATGTGGAATGTAAATGCCTTGCCTAAGTGCACACTCGTGACCTCTCCAGTAGGGCTTTAAAATGGGATAGGCTGAACATACAGCGTGTCTGACGTCAAGCAGACGACTTTTCTACCTAACTTCAGCTGACTGTCTGTACACAGCTGCTACAGCCGGGGACTTATGACTTTAATATTTATATTAAGACATCAGGCAATGTGATCTTGTACGAGAAGTGTTATTGAAAATAAGTATTGCATTTCGTCGTCACGATATCAATTTCAGATGTCTGCTACAATGTATGGATTCCATTAAAGACCAGTGCCAATGTGGGCGCCTTTCTGCTATTTATTAAGTATTTATGGATACCCATAATTCCAGGCGCGGCCTTTCTGCTATTTATTAAGTATTTATGGATACCCATAATTCCAGGCGCGGCCTTTCTGCTATTTATTAAGTATTTATGGATACCCATAATTCCAGGCGCGGCCTTTCTGCTATTTATTAAGTATTTATGGATATCCATAATTCGATGTATGGATACCCATACGTCCAGGCGCGCCGTTTTGCTCTGTATTCAGCATTTATGGATATCCATAATTCCAGGCGCGCCGTTTTGCTATTTATTCAGCATTTATGGATATCCATAATTCGATTTTTGGATATCCATAAATGATGAATTAATAGCTAAATAGCTCGCCTGGAAGTATGGATATCCATAACTCGAATTATGAATATCCATAAATACTGAATAAATAGCAAAACGGCGCCCTATATGCTAACGATTAATATCACGTGCTTACATTGTCCTCCAAATATGAATGAATACCGTTAATGGTTAGCATGTTGTGCAAAGGAAACAACGATAAAAACAGAGGAAATCACTTATTATATGATAACCTACTTTTAGGGAGTACTCAAGAGGCAGTAACTAACCAAAGAATCACATTGGTTAGGGTCCTACAGAATGCAGCGATTAGATAGGCTTAGCGCTTCACGAGAGTATATGTCACAGCTCAGGCATACTTGCATCCTGTGATATAGTGGTTGACCAGACGAGAATCGTTTAGATCCATAATTTCAAAGCACTATACTTAATGGAATTTGTCATTATATAGAACATTATAACCCAACAATAACTCGATACTATTACAGTCAATTTGTTGTAGACGTGCATGATAGTCGGCCAAAATGTACATCTAGTAATACAATGCTGCAATTGAATAGTATATTATATACAGTCTCAATCCGTTATGTCAAAGTCGGTTATGTCGAAGTATCCGGTTATCTCGAAGTCGGTTCAAAGTCCCGTTTCAGACACTCATTATACATATAACTGGCTCCGTTTATATTGAATTTCGTTAAGTCAAACTTCGGTTAAGTCGAAGTATTTTGTTCGGTCTGACGGAATTCGACATAGCGGATGTAGACTGTAGAACAAAAGAGCCATGTGATACCGTCAAATGTTAAATAGTATTATATTTGATCACAGTGTACATGTAGCATTAACATTCTGTGCATGAGCAATACTACATTATACAGAACAAAATAACCCAGTGCTATCACGCTATCATTAGCGTCACTTATTTCCAGGCTGACCTACTCACAACCAAATAGAAAAAGGCCATACGATCACACTTTCAACGACTGGTTGCTTGATATGCCAAACTGTACAATGCGAAACATTAGTCAGTTACTGCCCCTGAATACTGAAGTACATTGGTCCTCTTAATTGGTGTCCTCGGTTTTTATCGTTGTTTCTTTCGCACCACATGTTTTCCATTTGTATCCGTATTCTCGTCTTATAATTATGAAATTATTAAATCTCGACATATATCCTTTAGCATATCCAATGGATACCTTATTGTAAAAATTAGTTCAATTAATTAACATGATTTTGATAAAACTACATGTATCCTAACGCAACATCTGGTTAGACGACAATAGTAAAAACAAAGGATTCCAACTAAATGGACCAATATACATTTAGGGATAAATCTGACTTTATCCATCAAGGGAGGTAATCGAATAATCAGTAATGTCTCTCATTTACAGAACTATTTGAATGCTAGACCTCACTTTGGCGGACCTCTGTTTTATCAATGGTGGTCAATTAACAAAATATCATTGTTCTGCTGTTATGTGAAAGAGCTTGGGTGTCCTTGATATTATCCTTAATATAAATCGCATTCATTTAGAATTGCTCAACTTCTGCGGCTGCATACATTGTTGGTTAGGTGACGACGTCAAAATGACAGGTATATGGTGTTCGGGTGCATATACGTCATATGTCAGACCGTCAATCTGATTAAATAAGTAGATTGTGCAAATTCACATTTGACCTCAAACCAAGTATTAGTGTGTTTCCTGTCCATGTGTTTTTCACTGGATCCTCCGTCATTCAACACACAATATGTGCATCTCGCAATAGTGAAAGTGGAACTCTCTCTCCAGTGTGTTACCACTGGACTACAGATCCGTCTGTAATCTGAAATGTTACTCATTGCATTAATGAACGAGGATACTCCTTCCTCTGTGTGATAATGAACACCCCAGGATCCGTCTGAACAGATATGGTGCATCACAAATTAGTGGTTATTATATTTAATACTTTGATCTGCGCACAGGTTAATGACAGGTTAATTCGTTCTGATAGTGTTTACTTAACGGCATTTAGAAACAATATGTTCCCTATGAACTCGTCCACAAATGTACCGGCGTTTGTACGGTCCATTAGGGGTAATTACATTCACTGACTTGTGTGTGGAAATATGTATGATCATGAACATTAGTTCCCTTGTGTTGATGTGTACACTGTTATTCTGTTGTGGCAATATTTGGCTTTTTCCACAGTTGTGTGCTGTACGTTTATTTATCGTCGCTACCAGTTGCCCATAAGAGCGACGCCTCCTGAAGAGATAAGTCATTTTTCATTGTTAGAGGATAGTGCAATTATACAGACAGATCATCTTTTTTACGTGCACATAGAAATAACAGAAAGACTGTAAGAAAGACTGTTAATTTTATTAGGGTCAGACGGGGGATCGAACCTGCGATCCCTGGATTACCAGTCCAGCGTGTTACCACTGGACTACAGATCCGTCCGTTCGCTGAGGCCAGTGTACGGCAGTCGTCCCGTAATGCAGGATCAACTGCTTCTGGCTTGTGCATGCCGAGGCCATTAGGTTTTCAGCGAAAATGGTATCATACTATGTATTCCGAGTCCAATCTCTGTTTCCCGGGGTTGGGTTTAAGTCATTTACATTTGTAAATAATTTATGATTTCGCATTTGGCATGTAATTGTATTTTATTTGACATGCATTTGTTGTTAGGCTGGTCATTTGTATTTGTCGGCAGCCCGACATTGAGCATGGCCAAACATCGCCAATCATCGCCGAACAGTGCAAACATAATGCATACATGATATGCAAATCAATGTGAGCTCCCACAATCATAGCCATGTATAATTTATTTCTATGTGTATATACATGTAATATTTATCTGATATGTGTCTTATAATTAAAGCAAAACAGTTCTTTATTTCTAACACGGAGAAGGTCAAAAGACGCATAGTCATTCTGTATTGTAGCAGTTTAAGTAAGCTACACAAGCTACAGCCATAGTGTATTTCTGAGTGAATGTGACTAATCTTGTCCGAGTGTGTTCTTTGTCTGCTTATTTCGTGCCGCTTTCTCCAATAATGACGTATAATAGAAATCTGGTCTAGACGAATACATTGATGCCAATAAACAGAAAGACCGACTTTGAGAAATAATTGGTAGTAAGTACAGGCTAGAGAGAACGAACACCGGCCAACTATTTGGCAGAGTAACAAGTATATTTAACGTGGACATCCCTTACATATATGCCTGATCAGCATATTAAAGGTTTTATTACACATGTGTGATATTACATTAGAAATGGACCCTGATGTTTAAGTTTAAACAGTACAATTCTAAAATGTTAACTTGTTATGGTCCGTACGCGAGTGTTTGCACCAAAACAATATATCCGAATTGATATATTGAGTGACAGTTATACCAAACATGTTTACTGGAACATCTGTAGCTTGGCATTTTATGGAATACATGTCCAAGCTTGCTGCTCTATAAAAGATGATATAAATTTAGATTATGGGGGAGACGAACTGGGATTTTGAAAGCGCCGTATAGTGCTTATGCACATAGTAACAATTTAATGAAAAATAAAATATTGTGTTATAAATTGGACTTGGAACTTTTACTATACGATTACGGTACACTAAGAACGCGCCATAGATGCGTGGGTGGTATATCTATAATAAACATAAACAACTATGGACGTATGTCTATCCATGTTTGGAACAATGGAATATATGACGTGTACAGGCTTTAGTATGGAATGGGACTATATATAGTTTTATTTGCTGTGGGTTTCGCCACTATTAGGAATCCTTTGGAACAATGGAATATATGACGTGTATAGGCTTTAGTATGGAATGAGAACATAATTATATTGTTTTGTTTGATGTGGGTTTCGCCACAATCAGACACTATTATTAACCCAAGGGGCACAGCTCAAGTGTTACTGGGAAGACGGTGCTGCGCAACTAGACTACGATTTATCCTAACAAACAGCTTATACAAAATGGAGGCAATTTAACAAGCCAAGAGTTGCGCTGACATAATCAAACTTGATGTCTCACGCAATATAATATTTCAATAAAATTGTTGACCTAATTAGAAGGTAGTTGAATCAATCCCCAGCTAAGACAGTGGGTGACATTTGTTATGGACGTACATACAGACGTACGAACTTTCCGGTATGTCAGCATTTTTATATAAGGGATACCTTGTCCTATTTATTCTAAGAAAATAATTCGGTGAAATCAGCAACTACTTGTTGACAAATTTCAACGAACGAGATATAGCACGTTTTCTTAATTGGTTTGATATTCTTATGTATGATGACATATAACCAATAAAAATCGAGGAAGAGAAAACGACATTATATCTACTAATTGATTTCCCAGGCGTCTGTCAAGGGATGCATGACCTGGTAGATAATTCCGTGAAGATTAGCTAACAAATTTACGAACTGCCACGTATTGTGGGTAATATGTAGCACGAGATGGACCTTTAGCTAATGTCATATTTATGCTTGCCATATACAGTCAAACCTGTACTAGTGGAAGTCGTGATAGCGCAGTGGATGCGCCGCGTTCTCTTCATGTGCGAAAGGTCCGGAGTTCGAGCCCCGCTGGAGCCATTACGCTTGTTCCCTTAGGCAAGGCATTTAAATTCCACGTTACCTCTTCTCTCTCCCTCGTGGCGATGGTTTCCATCAGGAATGAGGTATCGAGAGTGATTAATATAAGGTGTAAGAACTTGTTTCGCAATCGAGCTAAACAAATTTGTATAAACTAAACCTGTACTAGTGGTCACCTCCATTAAGCAGCCAACCTGTATTAAGCAGCCAGTGTTCAGATTTCCAATATGTTGTTTTATTATAAATATGCCCTATAATATACATTAAGCACCCACCTCTGCTAAGCAGCGACTGTTCTCGTATATGTTATCAATAAGCAGTACAACCATCGGCGCACCTTGGGGACGGTCGGGCTGTATAAGTATAAAGTATAAAGCGATGGAGAGTCGGTATTTCTTGTCGAATATGTATATGTAGTTTACATATAGAATCAGTTTGAGTCTTATATCTTACTTAAAACACACAGCTATGTATAGGATATAAGCCGAAAACGATCCAATATGTAAAATATTGGTATGTGTGAGGCGAGTAGCGCCGAAGAAAATACCAATATTTACCTTGATTTAACATAGTAGTCTAAATTAATTTGAAAATGTAACGGGTTAATGAGTTGTCTCCCTTTACCAATAAAGAGATAAAAACCAAATCATTTGTAATATTTTGATTTAAAATTTATAGAATATTGAAGTATTATATCCAAAACAAAGATACGTCTTCTAGAAAGAGAAGTCTTGTTCGAAAGAAAAGACAAGACTATAGTTTAGGTTTTATATTGTGTAGTACAATAGGCTAGCATAATTTTTAAGAGATTTTCATGTAAATTAAATAATATATCAAACACTGTAAGTTTTCATTTAAGAGCATGTATCAATAATACATATAAATGATTATTGAAATATACAATAACAGTATGATTCTGAGGTCAAAAGTTTACCTGGGTATAAATTATTCCTGCTCGGAAATAAAAACAGTATATTGATTGTAATGAATGTGAAATCAACAATCAGTCATGAATTGCTATTATACCGAAAGGAAAAAAAACAAGGTCATTCTCGAGAGACGAGGTCACTCTCGAAACAGTACAAATGTACTTTAGATAAACTGGAATGTGGAAAAAAACAAGAATGGAAGTGGGGGAAAAGTACATATACAAGGTAGAGAGAGTGGGCTATATATAGAGTCTGGTCCGCCTTCCACACAACACACCAACACACTAGTTTCCATCTCCGGACAATACTGCAAATTCGAATTTATTCATTGCATCATTTTTTCTAGCATTATATTTCTCAGTCTTTAAAAGAGATTTTATCTGAATTTTCAAAGTTTGGATATTTGGAACAGAATTGTTCATTTTACTGTGATATGTATATGGTATTTTGCTGTCAAAATTATATTGTTGGTTGCAATATATAAACTATTATTGTCTAAAATAATATCATTTCTAGACCAGTTTGTAATTGAGTTTGGGCATTTTTCATTAATCCATCTCTTCACATTTCCCCAAAAATTCTCAACAACATAACATTCCAAAAACAAATGCAGTAATGTTTCTGGGTGTAGATTACAGAATGTGCACTTATTGTCATTTCTAAGTCCCATTTTCTGTAGAAGATAGTTTGTACCAATAATCCTAATAACCTTGATTCTAAATTGGAACCATTGTAATGTTGGATCTTGTGTTAGTTTAAAGGGTAGTCTGTACACATTTCTCCAGTTAAAGTTATTTCCCAAGTTAAGTTCTGTTACCCATTTTCTATTAGAAATTGGTAACGTTCCAGGGTTTGGGATGGAGTCATAGATCACTCTGCATCCCTTCTTGCATTTATTTTTAATACTAACTGCTAGTGGCTGTATGGGATTTGGTTCATGATTTGGTTTGTGGGGAAATCTCATTCTATTCAAAAAGTCTCTTATTGAATGTATTATACATGTATTATGATACTGCAAAAAATGTGTATGCACATTATATATTGTATTAAAATCATTATAGGAATAAAAATTACCATTTTTGTCAATCAAGTCATTTATTAGTATTACACCTTTCTTTACATAATTTAAGTTGAGAAAACTTGTTCCACCAATTCTTTCCAAGTTTCTGGTGTTTTATTCTCATTTAAAATGATATACCCACGAAAAACATCATTCCAGAAGTAATTTTGAACTGTATGAATTCTATTTTTTAAATAGTCCCCTCCAAAGGTGCCAACATTTGAGATGAAGGGATACATTGCATTGACAAATTCAAAATATTGAGTATTGTATGCCATATATCTTCTAAGCCAAGTAACTTTTGAAGATAGCATAAACCTTTTTAAGTCTATCATTCTAAGTCCTCCTGAATCATAGGGTTGTGTCATAACTTTCTTTTTTATCTTGTCTGGTCCATCATTCCATATAAATTTAAAGAACATATTCTGTATATAATTAATTGTATCTGAACTTGGATTTGGTAAACCCATTATCAAATGATTAATCTTTGACAGCGCTAGAGTTTTAACAACAACATTTTTTCCAATAGGACTGATAATTCTTTTAGACCATTGTTTAAAAAGTATTTTTATTTCTTCGATTTTTGTGGCATAATTTATTTGAACTAGTTCTTTAAGATTTAGGGTAAAAATGATCCCCAACAGTTTAAATTTAACCGATTCCCAGTGCAAACCTAATTCAGGACAAAGTATAATGTTACTGTTTTTCATTGAACCAATCCATACTGCCTTTGTTTTTTCGATGTTTATAAATAGGCCCGAGATATTAGCATAACATTTTAAAACTTGTATTGTGTTTCTAAGTGATTCCATCTAAGAGTAATGTCGTGTCATCTGCATAATGAGATATTAAAAATTCCGTACCATTTATCTTAATCCCTCTGCGCAAATAATAAAAATATAAGGGGATAAGGGATCGATCGCCCTGACGGCAACCGCGATTTATAGAAAACCAGTGTGATAGATGGCCATTGACTACAATACACGATTTAATATCGTTGTAAATAAGCTTTATCCAGTTTATAAAATTGTTACCAAAGTTTAAAAATACTAAAAAATTGTACATAAATTTCCATGACAGGGAGGGAATCGAAAGCGGTTGCAAAATCAATTAGCAACAACATTCCCGGCTTGTGATAGTTTTCTGTATGAAACATGATGTCGTAAATAATCCTAATATTGTCCCCTATAAAACGTCCAGGAATAAATCCTCTCTGATCTGCACTTATTAAT
>CM026401.1:57669167-57732666 GCA_014843695.1 Archivesica marissinica
ATGGATGGAGGATGGATGTGTGTTGGATGGAGGATGGATGTGTGATGGATGTGTGATGGATGGAGGATGGATGTGTGTTGGATGGAGGATGGATGTGTGATGGATGGAGGATGGATGTAGGATGGATGTGTGATGGATGGAGGATGGATGTGTGTTGGATGGAGGATGGATGTGTGATGGATGGAGGATGGATGTGTGTTGGATGGAGGATGGATGTGTGATGGATGTGTGATGGATGTGTGATGGATGAAGGATGGATGGAGGATGGATGTGTGATGGATGGAGGATGGATGGAGGATGGAGGGATGGATGGATGATGGGGATGGATGGATGGATGGATGGATGATGGATGGATGATGGAGGATGGATGGATGGAGGGATGGATGGATGGATGGATGGAGGGATGGCTGGATGGGATGGAGGGAGGATGGATGGATGGATGGCTGGATGGATGGATGGATGAATGGATGGATGGGATGGATGGATGGATGGATGGATGGATGGATGGATGGATGGATGATGGAATTGATAGGCATGATGGATGGAGGAATGGATGGATGGATGAATGGATGGATGATGGATGAATGGATGAGTGGATAGGATGAGTGGATGGATGGATGAGTGGATGGATGGATGAGTGGATGGATGGATGAGTGGATGGATGGATGAGTGGATGGATGGATGAGTGGATGGATGGATGAGTGGATGGATGGATGAGTGGATGGATGGATGAGTGGATGGATGGATAAATGGATGAGAGAAGAGGCAATCTGGAATTTAAATGCCTTGCCTAAGGCACAATTGTAACGGCTACAGCTGGGCGCGAACCCGGGACCTGACTGAATGAATGAAGAAAGAACGAATGACCGAACGTTCCAGTCTAGCGCGTTACCACTGGACTACAGATCCGCAAGCACACTCGTGAACGCATTAAGAAATGACGTAGCCTTTTGATAAATGCCTTCCATAATCACGGACATCCATCTCTTTCATTTCATTTAACTATATTTGCTTATTCTCATCTCAATCTCAATCTATTACAATAGATCCCGTGACAGTATTGCAATTACTCTTCATGTCTTCCGTCACCTATTATGTTATATTTACTGCCTTACATTAATCAGCCCCGGAATGAGTTTGAACCTATTCATTCATTTTAATATTTGTATACGATTATTTGGCGAGTAGTATAGTTCGCTAACAGTTCCGTAATTTGTTGACGCATTCCTTTTAATATGTGTGTATACGATTATTTGGCGAGCAGTATAGTTTGCTAGCAGTTCCGTAATTTGTTGACGCATTCCTTTTAATATGTGTATACGATTATTTGGCGAGCAGTATAGTTCGCTAACAGTTCCGTAATTTGTCGAGGCATTCCTTTTAATATGTGTGTATGCTAAAATGTGGCGAGCAGTATAGTTCGCTAACAGTTCCGTAATTTGTTGACGCATTCCTTTTAATATGTGTGTATACGATTATTTGGCGAGCAGTATAGTTCGCTAACAGTTCCGTAATTTGTCGAGGCATTCCTTTTAATATGTGTGTATGCTAAAATTTGGCGAGCAGTATAGTTCGCTAACAGTTCCGTAATTTGTTGACGCATTCCTTTTAATATGTGTGTATACGATTATTTGGCGAGCAGTATAGTTCGCTAGCAGTTCCGTAATTTGTTGACGCATTCCTTTTAATATATGCATACGATTATTTGGCGAGCAGTATAGTTCGCTAGCAGTTCCGTAATTTGTTGACGCATTCCTTTTAATATATGTATACGATTATTTGGCGAGCAGTATAGTTCGCTAGCAGTCCCGTAAGTTGTTGGCACATTCCTTTTGATATGTATGTATACGAGTATTTGGCGAGCAGTATAGTTCGTTAGCAGTCCCGTAATTTGTTGACGCATTCCTTTTAGTATATGTATACTATTATTTGGCGAGCAGTATAGTTCGCTAGCAGTCCCGTAATTACTTGAAATGTCGGCGATCATTAGAGCAAGAATCACGGACTATATTTCTATCATCCTGTTATAATCACTGACTGTATGAGCAGATTACTCCGCGCAATGAATGGCTGCCGTAATTGATTAAATTGCAATGGCCACACATATCTCTACGTATAGGATATAAGCCTAAAATGTCCTAAAATACTGGACTGTGCGAGGCGCGTAGCGCCGAAAACAGTACCATTATTGTACATACTTTCTATTGGATCCGTTTGAGGCGTATATCATACTTAAAACACAGTTATATAACACGATCCTACAAATTAAAATTGTTAATTTCGTACATGTACGAGTAGGATTTAATATAGTACTATTAATAATAATGGACTGCAAGTATGTCACGATAGTGTTTTAGTATAGGCTATATTGGACTGTGTGAGATGCGTAGTGGCTGGCTTAAAACACACACTTATATTTGAATGAATATTTTCAATTAAGACATCGCAATACAGTTACTTCAGATATGACATTGAGATCTGCTTCAAATATTGATCTCTATTTTCCAGGACCTAGATGTGAAATGTACAAGAAATCTTTAGAATACTCTGGTCCAAAGATATGGAATTGTCTACCATTGGAATATAACACGTCCAGATCTTTAAATATGTTCAAGACAAAATGTAAATTATGGATACAACAACTTTTTAATTGGTAGACACTAGAAAGTTATATATAATGATTGTCATTCAATATGCTTATGTCGTTTTGTATTACGATAACATTACCTGATTTGCTTAAGTTACATTGTACAACCTTATACATGTATATTACAAGGCGAAACTGTGTACTTTGGTTATAATTATTGTGTATTTGTATTAATGCTATACTGTTACGATATTTAAGAGGGCCCTAAGGAATATTAGTTCAGAACTAATTAGGACACCCTCTATATATAAAGAAATCTATATTTCAATATCTTACTAAATTAAATTAAAATTGTTTAACTGCGTACAATTACGCATAGTATTTAATATAATACTCTGGCATTTTGAAGGCAGTCGCAGTCCAATATTGATAATAATGGACTGCAAGTACAACGGTATGACGTCACGATGATGTTTTAAATAAATAATTATGTGGTGGTTTTACGTTTATTTATCGTCGCTACCGGTTGCCCATATGACCTAAAGAGATTAGTCATTTTAGATTTTTGGAGGATAGTGTAATGATACAGACAGAGACCATTACAGAGTCTCCTCTGGTTCTTTTTACGTGCACGGTGTAAAGAACCTACACGGGACCTCAGAAAGACTGTTAATTGTATTAGGGTCAGACGGGGGATCGAACCCGGGATCCCTGGATTACCAGTCCTGCGTGTTAACCACTAGACTACAAATGCGTCTGTACATAATGATACATACTTTCATCGCTTATTGAACGACATAATAGAGCTGGATAAACTAGAAAGAGGAGAACATGATTCTAAAGACTAAATACACATGCATTATGATAAAAGCCGAGAACGATCCAATGTGTACAATATTGCACTGTGTGGGGCACGTAGCGACGAAGACAATACTTATATCTTACTTAAGACACACACTTAATATAACAAGATCCTACTAATTAAAATTGTTAATTTCGTACATTTACTTAAAACACACACTTATATAACAAGATCCTACTAATTAAATATTATTAATTTCGTACATTTACTTAAAGCAGCATTACATCGTAATAAGGATGTTTTGGGTAAACTATAAATACTAATGTGTGTGTGTTTACAAAAATCGAAATAGTCGCTCAGAAACGATAAAATTCCAATAAATTTAAACCGTCATATACGCGAATTTGTTTATCAACACACGAAACATAAACACGCACAATGCGCATGCGTGAAACAACTGAGGATGTAGAAAACAACGTATATATTTTGAACGTGAAAGACTATCTATCTATCTTCCTCTAATGTCGAACCCCTCGCACCCCTCGCGGGGATGTATAAATGTCCCTAAAGACTTGGCTAACAGAGGTATGAATCAACATATCAAGTAATTTAGTTAAAAAAAATAACGTGGGACAAATAGGGACGATGCATTCCGAATGCAAACATGTGCGGACGATGCGTTCCGGTTGTAAACAAGTGCGTGACCGATCGACTCGGAAAGTCCTGGTTTCGAGTTTGTTTTATCGCAAAAAACACTGTTTACCAAATGAACATAAGCATACAAAGTATAATGTTAGAATGTGTAGCAGCATTGCTACCCATACGTAAAAATTGAATTTTTCAAATATCTTTTATTTCATACGATGTAATGCTGCTTTAAAACACACACTTATATAACAAGATACTACTAACTAAAATTGTTAATTTCGTACATTTACTTAAAACACACACTTATATAACAAGATGTTACAAATTAAAATTATTAATTTCGTACATTTACTTAAAACACACACTTATATAACAAGATCCTACTAATTAAAATTGTTAATTTCGTACATTTACTTAAAACACACACTTATATAACAAGATCCTACTAATTAAAATTATTAATTTCGTACATTTACTTAAAACACACACTTATATAACAAGATCCTACTAATTAAAATTGTAATTTCGTACATTTACTTAAAACACACACTTATATAACAAGACCCTACTAATTAAAATTGTTAATTTCGTACATTTACTTAAAACACACACTTATATAACAAGACCCTACTAATTAAAATTGTTAATTTCGTACATTTACTTAAAACACACACAAGATCCTACTAATTAAAATTGTTAATTTCGTACATTTACTTAAAACACACACTTATATAACAAGATCCTACTAATTAAAATTGTTAATTTCGTACATTTACTTAAAACACACACTTATATAACAAGATCCTACTAATTAAAATTATTAATTTCGTACATTTACTTAAAACACACACTTATATAACAAGATGTTACTAATTAAAATTATTAATTTCGTACATTTACTTAAAACACACTTATATAACAAGACCCTACTAATTAAAATTGTTAATTTCGTACATTTACTTAAAACACACACTTATATAACAAGACCCTACTAATTAAAATTATTAATTTCGTACATTTACTTAAAACACACACTTATATAACAAGATCTTACTAATTAAAATTATTAATTTCGTACATTTACTTAAAACACACACTTATATAACAAGATCCTACTAATTAAAATTGTTAATTTCGTACATTTACTTAAAACACACACTTATATAACAAGACCCTACTAATTAAAATTGTTAATTTCGTACATTTACTTAAAACACACACTTATATAACAAGACCCTACTAATTAAAATTGTTAATTTCGTACATTTACTTAAAACACACACAAGACCCTACTAATTAAAATTGTTAATTTCGTACATTTACTTAAAACACACACTTATATAACAAGACCCTACTAATTAAAATTGTTAATTTCGTACATTTACTTAAAACACACACTTATATAACAAGACCCTACTAATTAAAATTATTAATTTCGTACATTTACTTAAAACACACACTTATATAACAAGACCTACTAATTAAAATTGTTAATTTCGTAATTACTTAAAAACACACTTATATAACAAGACCCTACTAATTAAATTGTTAATTTCGTACATTTACTTAAAACACACACTTATATAACAAGACCCTACTAATTAAAATTGTTAATTTCGTACATTTACTTAAAACAACACTTATATAACAAGACCCTACTAATTAAAATTGTTAATTTCGTACATTTACTTAAAACACACACTTATATAACAAGACCCTACTAATTAAAATTATTAATTTCGTACATTTACTTAAAACACACACTTATATAACAAGACCCTACTAATTAAAATTGTTAATTTCGTACATTTACTTAAAACACACACTTATATAACAAGATCCTACTAATTAAAATTGTTAATTTCGTACATTTACTTAAAACACACACTTATATAACAAGATCCTACTAATTAAAATTGTTAATTTCGTACATTTACAGATAGCATGTAATATAATAATCTGACAGATAGGATTTAATATAATCTGACCTTTAGACAGCAGTCCAGTATTAATAATAGTGGACTGCAAGTACAAAGGTATGACGTCACGACAGTGTTTTAAGAGACACTTCAATTCATCTCAAGACATAATAGTGTGTGTGGTTAATGTTGCAATAGAAAAACGAATTGGCCATTAAACGTAATTATATTTCCCCAAATTGTGGAAAACATTTAACAATAAGAGGATTATATGTGAACAGACAGTAATTATGTTCACCCTAATAAGACTAGCTGACAAACATTGACAATTGCACAATTTCCGAGGAACAATAAATACAGTCAAACCAGTGTTAGTTGTCACCTCTATTAAACATCCAACCTTTATTAAGCAGCCAGTTTCCGGATTCTCAATATGTTGTTTTATTATACATGTTACATCTGATAAGCAGTCACCTGTGCTAAGCAGCAACTCTCTGCGATTTTCTCGGATGGCTGCTTAACCATTTCCCCCAGAGAAGTACATCTTGACGCCATTACCAGTACGACATGCATTGCCAATGTAGCAGCCATGCCAATGTTCATAATAAAGGCCAGAATCTCATGTAGTCCTAGTAATATCTTTGGAGATGGCATAGATATGGCGACTACTTATCCACTGCATGATAGCTAAATGGCTGTCGTTTGTATGGAGATATAATAGTATATTAACCTAAATCTCTATGTAGTCACAGTACTATCTATGGAGGTGGGATAGATATGGCGACTACTTATCCACTGCACGATAGCTAAATGGCTGTCGTTTGTATGGAGATATAATAGTATATTAACCTAAATCTCTATGTAGTCCCAGTAATATCTTTGTAGGTGGGATAGATATGGCGACTACTTATCCACTGCATGATAGCTAAATGGCTGTCGTTTGTATGGAGATATAATAGTATATTAACCTAAATCTCTATGTAGTCCCAGTAATATCGTTGGAGGTGGGATAGATATGGCGACTACTTGTCCACTGCATGATAGCTACATGGATGTCGTTTGTATGGAGATATAATAGTATATTAACCTAAATCTCATGTAGTCCCAGTAATATATATGGAGGTAGGATAGATATGGTAACTACTTATCCACTGCATGATAGCTAAATGGCTGTCGTTTGCATGGAGCTATAATAGTAATACAGTATATTAATCTAAATCTCTGTGAAGGGAAGGGTTAAAGATATATTCGGCTTCAAACAAATTGCATTGTATGCAAGTGTCCCAGTTTGTTATGCCAGCAATATTAATTTAATAAAACATGTTAAAAGTGATTTACACAAATGAATTTCATTGCTGTTACGATATGCTATAATGGAGAATGGGAGCTATGAAGATTGACTACTTATCAACCGCATGATAGCCAAATGGCTGTCGGTTGTATGGAGATATAATAGTATATTAACCTACATCTCTAAGAAGGAAAGGGTTAAGCTTAAAAATCAATTGTCCAAATTTACAATACTCAAATAATTATCCATGGATCGATCAATTATCACAGTTTATAAATTACATGATGTCACCGCTATGGACTTGTTCACGTATCCAAATGATCACAACTTACAGGCGCTCCATGAAATAATACAATTTAACAAGCATTTTAATTCTCAATGCTACATAAAACTCAGTACATGTTTCCCACAGGCAGAGTAGAGTGCCTTGATAGAACATAAGTGAAACTAAATAAGTATATTTTTGGCACTATTTAAAATTTAAAAAAACATTTATAAGGTTTGACTGTATGTAGACAGCTGTTTGACCTTTCTCATGAACATCATAAACCATAATAACTGTCTGTGTGGGACTATGCTGCGGGAACATATTTAATTGGATTACTGCCACGCAGATAATTAGGTTATTCCGAAAGACACTGAAGTAGTTGTCATGCATAACGCCCATGGTATGTCTGTAGATATAATTATGTTTACACAAGTTCATTAGCTAATTACATTTATATTGCACACAATTATATAAATTTCTCATAGGAATATAGAATTGAGAACATTGAACTAAACACAGTTCCGTCGATAAATGGGCTTCTTGAGATTTCAAAATTAAACACTCACACGTGACAGGTAGCCAAGATATGTTTTGCAAAGCATGATACTAACACATTTTTGAAATAGTTGGTGGTGTAAAACCAAGATATAGCTATGGAATTAAGCCCAGGTAAATGATGCCCTAACCGCCAGGTGATATTGCGATGGTCACGTGACTGCTTAAACGCCAATCGCGTAGTAATAATCAGTCATTAGCGATGCAGTTTGTACATTTCTGGAAGGAAAATCAAATTTGGCCTAGTAGGCTACTTAATATGCAAACTAATCTCTGAAAATCCACGCTAATCTACTGATCCGATTTGATTTAAAAACTCAGAGGATTACGAAGGGTTTATCCAACAGTTCAAAATTCTCTACTTAAGGTGGAACTATAACAATTCAAACTAATCGCGCACTTCTACTGTTATTATAAACGTGTATTGCGATTGCTATATTTATTAGAATCGTAAATATTGCTGTCTTTAAGTTGATTTCATACATATTTTGAAGATACCACTACAAGTCAAATCTGCATATTGTTAGATAGATCTAGTATCATTAATTGTCTCATTCCCATTTTCTACTCTGCTAGCCAATTCCATATATCATTATATTCCATTACATATTAAATATAGCTTCTTTATTTTTCAGCTTTTACATTACTATATTATTCCAATGTGCAGTTCTCACTTATAGTGCTATCTTTTGATTGCATTTGATTTTATATATGTTGAGGGCCTCATGGTAGATTAACTTTTGTTAAATGAGTACTCTCGTTAAATAAAGTCTTTATTATTATTATTATTATTATTACTCCGATCATGTGATCAGTGAAGCTGATTTCTTAATGACGTACAGCCGAGATGGTGACTTACATTGGTCCAGTTGAAAATCTGCTAGATACACTCAGCCTGGAACGGTAGACGATGAAACCGAAATGCTTCATGCCTAGTCTAATTTTACAGGATTCTTGCTTAAAGTAACAAACAAAGGAGTCAACATCTAGACGTCACATATATGCTAAAATGTTAAAAAATAAAACAACGGAATATTGCATATATTGCGGTAACAATAATCGCACGGGACATTAATAGATACTGTATGGCCATTGGTGGTACACATACATTTTAGTATGTACTCAACTGAAGATATGACCGATGCTCTAGACAAATCGAACTTCGCATTCACCTTCATCACTAATTAAATATTGGAATCGCTAAGGTGCCCAACTCGTCAGTGTACGGACACCAAAATGCGGTAAAAAAGTGATGGCAGAACCTCAGAATGAGATCACTCCACCAATCCAGGGTAGTACGCCCACAGCATATGATTTAAATATGTCAGGTTTCTAGATTTCAGACCAGCCAGGCTGATCACCTCACGACGTGTCAGTGCATATCTCGCAGCAGCAGTGCAGGATACTGGGATCGTTTGGTTATCGAACTTGCGACAAGGGAATACTCTCCAGCACTTGTGTCCCATTCAACAGATGTGGTGGAGGTATGGGATGACCATGGAGCGACCTAAACGGCCTGTCCGATGCGTTTATATGCTGCTGCGGGATTACCAACAGTGAGGATGATGGCCCAAAATGGGATTGTTTTGGAAGATAAGCTGCCAACACTTGTCACCCTGAAAAGAAAGAAGCGGCATCAATATGTCATCTTTTATTGCACAATCATCAGACACAACATAAACGTTACTCTACAACACATCGTCCAACAATATTTACACGTCTACACGAATAATCGACGGTGTGGGATTACCAAGAGTGAGGATGATGGCCCAAAATGCGATTGTTTTGGAAGATAAGCTGCCAACACTTGTCACCCTGAAAAGAAAGAAGCGGCATCAATATGTCATCTTTTATTGCACAATCATCGGACACAACAAAAACGTTACTCTACAACACATCGTCCAACAATATCTACACGTCTACACGAATAATCGACGGTGTGAGGCACGTACCAATAACCACCATGGGACGTACGCCCACATGGTTCGCGGGATGCGATGATAAACAAATTAAAACATCATCTTTCAGATCAGATCGTGGAATAGCTCCGTCATTCTCAATAAGTTAAAACACTAGATTTAGTCTACATCATCATAAAGCATATTTTTCTGTTTTCCATTAGTAGTTGCAATTTTCTTTGCGGGGGAGGAAACTGGAATACTCGGAGGAAATCAACCTGTCCGATATGATTGCCATGACATGGTACCATCTCACTAAAGTTCCATGCCGTGAATCGAACCCGGAAAACAGAGTCTGACAGTACTAATCATAATTGATTGGACAGCCTGCCACAGGAAGTTGATCCTGAAAATAAAAAAACATCGTTTCTGTTTTCATTAGCAGTTGCAATTTCCTTTGTGGGGGAGGAAACTGGAGTACTGGAGGAAAGCAACCTGTCCGATCTGATTGACATGTCATGGTACCATCTCAAAAATAAAAGTTCCACGCCGTGAATCGAACCCGGAGAAACGAGTTCTAATCATAATTGATTGGACAGTCTGCCACAGAAGTTGATCCTAAAAATAAAGTCGGTCACCTAAACAAAACAAATCGTTACATGAATTTGTATGTGTGTTTTACGTTTATTTATCTTCACTACCGGTTACCCATATAAGCGACGCCTCCTGAAGAGATTAGTCATTTTAGATTTTTGGAAGATAGTGCAATGATACAGACAGAGTGATTAATATACATTGTTAAAACTTACTTTAAAAAAACACTAACCCTAACCCTATCGTAATTATGACTACCACTAGAGCTATTCAAGAGCCGAAGATACCAGTGTTTTTATTGAACCGAAGGAATATGGTAAACTTATTGATGACAGGAATGTGCATGACAAAACAATAATGGATATGCAAGTTATCTCCGCATCGATGCTACCATTGGTTTAATAGCGAGATAGAAATGATTCTCCAAACTGGTAGACATGCAAGGGGATGACTAAACGAAGACACGAGTTCCGGTCTACGAACTACGATTCGGTGACTTTTGAAATGTTAATGAGGCGTTTGCGCATATGATTTGCAATAGGATTTGCGGACTCTTTTTCTTCTCTGAGCCGAATGTTTTCAAGCTGTCATGCGCCCTAATTATTCGTTTCTCGTATGCCTCAACTGATCTTCGACATTAGAGTATTTCAATTAATTATCTCGCTACATTAGATGTTCGAGGATATTACATACCAGAGCGCTCAATGCATGATGTATTATCTGAGTCTACGTGTCATTGCTCATGTGATACAATACGCAGGTCTGATTGCTGAGAGTAAGTGTTATTCATTTTCACCACGTAGCGAGAATGGGCTGTATAATATAACACGAGGAATGTACGTGATGTGACAACGGGTATGATTTTAACGGATATAAGCAACCAGATGCGCGTGTTTGAAGATTGTGTAGAATAGGGATTTTGTGTTGTACTTACTGGTTTGTCGGTATTTCACTGCTCTTCCATCAGCATAACGAATTATGAGCAAACAACACTGATCGTCATCTAACCGTCGAAACATTTATCATTCGTGTGCATATGCCAATAGTTCTATGGACCACGCTAGTATGAACACGTTTGGAACAATTGAATGCACCAAATGCAACAAATATTTACTATCTTCTGCATCGTGCATTGTGAATAGTGTATATGACATATTCAATTCTGTTTTAGTATTTTTAAAAATAAAGGAAAGTAAAATAATGGGCTTGGAATATATTAAAAACCAATTCTCTATTAATAATATATAATGGTTACTGATTTTAAATCTTATTATATTGACATAAAGTATAGTGTACATCATGGGTTGTGTATGTGAGATCATTAAAAGGCGAAAATTAGCCAAGATTGTACCCACTGTTGACAGTAATGGGAAACCAGATAATTTGACAGAATCACAAAAGGCTGTTCTTAGGAATAACTGGCGTAGTATAAATGCACATATTGCAAATATTGGCATTACAACGTTCGTCGGGTATGTATTTTGTATTATTATGCCCCACGTGACTAATAAATGCAAAATCCCAAAATAGGCCAACAGTCAATAATATCTACTATTATTATTTTATTATATATAAAAGCAATAAATAGGCAACTTTAGTATCAAAATGTGCATAAATGTATTGGCTACACGATGTTTTAGTTTTAATTGAAATTTGAAAATTATCATAACACTGTTTTAGGTGTGAATATAAGTATATAATTTTCTCTCTAACCGAGTGCACACTTTCTTTTTCGTGTGAGTATATATATGATGGCTTTCCGTCCATCACAAGTAAGTAAATGATGTATAATTATGCTGCTATTGAACACATTGTGTTTGTATGTGTCTAAAGTCGCACAAACGCCTCCTGAAGATAGTAGTCATTTTAGATTTTGGATGATAGTGCAATGATACAGACAGAGACCCATTCCAGAGACTCCTCTGGTTCTTTTACGTGCACGGTGTAAAGTACCGACACGACACCTCGGTTTAACGTCCCATCTGAAAGACTGTTAATTTTATTAGGGTCAGACGGGGGATCGAACCTGCGTTCCCTGGATTACCAGTCCAGCGTGTTACCACTGGACTACAGATCCGTCTGTATTGGGTCAAATGGACACACTACAGCTGTTATTGGGTGAACGAAAAACCCGGGTGCGCCTCCGAGCAATATCTCAGGCTCGAACGAGCACCGGCTGGTAGAACCACGAACCTTCCACAATCCAGCTGGATAGCTTCTTCACAATGTCAAACAACTGGGATTCGAACCTAGGTGGTGATGAGCAAGATATTTGAAGAGAAAAACCCGACTTTAATCACCCGACCACGTAGTCCCCAAAGATATAATATATATACAATTCTGATCATATATGTCCATTGCAGTATGTTTGCGAGTAAACCGGAACTGCAGGAATCGTTTGCAAAGTTCAGAGGAAAGGACATTAACGAATTAAAAGATACGTCTTTACTACGCAAGCATGCGCTTGTTGTGATGAAGACCATTGACGACAGTATCCAGACCCTTGAGGAACCGGAACTAATGATATCGGCTCTACGTGAAGTCGGATTCCAGCACACGAAACATAATGTACCGATCACATATGTAAAGGTATATTTAAGCACCTCACTGGCAAATCATATAGTAGTATACCTCACGTGACTACAAAGTGCAATTGATTTGCAATAAAATATGATTAACCCTTTCCTTCATAGAGATTACGGTTAATATAATTCATACAAACGACAGCAATTTAGCTATCATGCAGTGGATAAGTAGTCGCCATATCGATCCCATCTCCATAGATATTACTGGAACTACATGAGATTCTGGCCATTATTATGAACATTGCTTTGGCTACTACATTGCCATTTGATGTCGTATTAGTAATGGCGTCAAGGGGTGATTCTATGAGGGAAAGGGTTAAACTAAACACAGTGCAAAATTCCAATAGGTCAACAGTCAATATTATATACTATTCGCCTTCGGGATAATATTAACCGGTCAATAGTTTCGGTAATATTGACTGCCTTTTGACTTCCAATCTGAATCAGTAAAACGCTCATTGAGATATTGCTAAAAACAAAGCGCCTCTCTTAGTAAGTAGACGCTTATTTACATGAATACATAGATGCTTCCAGATGCTTACAGATTATAGGTTGTAAAACAACAAATAAATTGACTATTAAATACATAGTAAAAAGTAAAAACATACAGTATGTTCATTTATATTTCCAATCTTTCATTTCTTCTGATACCACATCCACTGTGAAGAGGTATTCAAATTCAGCCTGAAACTCACCAAGAATATTTCAAATTTTATGTTTCAAATAGCCAGTGCTCACCTGAGAATAACGTCACTGTGTTTACACATTGTATTCCTCCACCAAATAATACAGTATACCAACCTTCAGTTTGCAATGGCCTGAATTCGTATACCACATCTTTTCTACACATCAACTAATCTGAAGTCTTCTCAAGTCACATAATTTCTCAAAAAACACAAAAACTATACACTGCTTGTCATGAAAATGCATTTTTACCAACAAAAAAAATTAACTATATTAGTTATTGGGACTACATTCGAGTGTACCGCGGATGCACTCCTTACCTATTTACGTATATACAACATTATATAGTATTTATTAAATAGATTTACTTAGATAAGTCAACACGAATCTCGAGTGTTTGCTGTAACAGTTTTTTTTTATCATATACCTGTACCTGGTTACAGACGACCCGGTTAATATGCATATTCTCAGGTGTTACTTTTCATATTTCCCACTCAGGAATGCAATATTTATATTACAGTAGCATGGTGATGTTGGCTTTTAATGCCTGACACCAGAAAACAAATTATAAAGTACCATACGAACATGTAAATGCATAGCCGGACACAAACACACACAATACATTGCTTAATCATATGTTATTGCATTCTTTATATTCAATGTACAATACAACTCAAATTTACAAACGTGTTACGGGTGAAATAAATATGGTACAAACATTATCAGTATGTATATAAATGGAGAAGCAAAATGGTTGGGCCACAAGTTTTAACAACATTAGTTTCGGCCCGCCCCCAACATACTAGTTAGTAATTAACAAAGAGACTGAATATAGTATAAGAGCATTACAATTAGGATACAAGTTTTTGATTACAATTAACCCTTTCAACCCCACTGGCCTCTAAATAGGCTTATGAAAAGTGTAGATCCAGATGAGCCGGCTCGTGACGAGCCGTCTCATCAGGATCTGCACTTTTTTGCCAGTAATAATTATTACTATTTTTAGATAAAATTACCCATTTTGATAAATGAACTGGTCCAAAGGTAATTTTCTTATTAATTTATTGGTCTAAAAATAGCATGCACCAGTCCATGTCAGTTACTTGGGGTTGAATGGGTTAAATATCACGCACCAGTACATGTCAGTTACTTGGGGTTGAATGGGTTAAATATCACGCACCAGTACATGTCAGTTACTTGGGGTTGAATGGGTTAAGGGGATAATAATGGATATGATAAAAAATACCAAAATACATGGTACCAATCGTACGAGGGTTGAGTTAATGCAAATTTATTTTGGCTCCGATGCTAATTAGCTATATCGCCCTCGATACCGCATTCCTCATGAAGTGCATCGCAATGATGTAAGGAGACGCAATGTGTAATTTAACTGCCTTGTCTAATGGCACAATCGTAACATCTACATCTGGGTGCGAACACCGGATCTCTCACACATGTAGCGAACGCCCTAACACTGCGCTATCACGACTTACACCGAACAAGGGTGATGGCGGCTATCCGTGAGATCTGGCACCAGAACACAAATAATGATTGCAAATGCGAATCATTCATTTATGCAAAGGAGCATTTTAACCATTCCATTGGCATATGCAATACCGTCGTTAATAATTCGGAATACAGTCCATTAAGCATTAGTGTATAGCAGGCTTAGCGCATTAGCTGGTAAACCCTAAGTGAATGCTACAATTAATAAATATCAGAGGTTGTGATAATATGTAGTTGATATACAGTATAGTTCATTAACGATACAAGGTCAGGTGGCGTAGCTTCTAGTCTGGATTCCAGTCTGGACTACCATCTACAAGCCAACTTCACAGACCTCCAGTCTGTCGATTTTTAACTAATTTACTTCTGGCAAAATGCCAAGTTGATATTATGAGAAACTCAATACGGCCCAATTAATGATCTCGGTATTAAAATATATTTATACGACTAACCAGGCTATCCGACGAGCACAGTGGTTAACCCCCTCGCTTCTCACCAATGCAACCCGGGTTCGATCCTCGGACCGGGAAGTATGTGAGAAGGTACGGTGGACGTCAGATCGGACAGGTCGGTTTTCACCAGGTACTCCGGTTTCCTCCCACACGAATGACCACATTTACGCTTTCATCTGCGCCAACGAGAGTGATTAATATAAGTTGTTAAAACTTGCTTCGCAATCGTTGTTAAATAAATAAAGTTTAAACTTTTTAAAACTGGATTTCCCTTATAATGCGGGTAGCATTATATGGGAATCGTGGATTTCTGAATGTATCTGTGGTGTAATGGATACTAGAGAGATTGTAAGTTCGAACCACGCCATACCATGGTGATACTGTCCTTTTGCAAGAATCTTAAAAAACCACACACGGCCGCTTCTTTTCCTCATGGCGGCGGATTCCATAATGAATGAGGTATCGAGAGCGATTATTTGAATGCTATGCAAACTTGTTCGCAATCAAGCGAAACTAAATGCTCATAGACACAATGTTTCTTGGGTGTTTTATTGTTGTTGTAGGAAAGATATTTTGGATTGAGCTAAGATCACAGATATACCAAATAATTATAACAGCTATAAAGTCCTTGACTAAATGCCTCTAACCATTTCAACACTACACACCTCTAAATATGCTTACAAAAAGTGTAGATCCAGATGAGCCGGTTCTTAACGAGCCATATCATCAAGATATGCACGTTATACTAGTAATATTTCTATTTTTATATGAATTACACATCTGGATAAATGAACTAGCCCGACTGTAATGTTGCTATTAATTTATTGGTCTAAAATTAGCATGCACCAGTCCATGTCAGTTACTTGGTGTTGATTGTGTTGAATAGCTGAGCACATGCACACGATTCTAGACATATTATTCGTAACAACAGTGCCTTTACTTGGTGTTGAATGGTGACATAGCGGAGTACATGCACACGATTCTAGAAATAATATTCATAACAACATTGCCTTTACTTGGTGTTGAATGGGTGACATAGCAGAGTACATGCAGACGATTCTAGACATATTATTCGTAACAACATTGTCTTTATTTGGTGTTGAATGGGTGACATAGCGGAGTACATGCACACGATTCTAGACATATTATTCGTAACAACATTGTCTTTACTTGGTGTTGAATGGGTGACATAGCGGAGTACATGCATACGATTATATACATATTATTCGTAACAACATTGTCTTTACTTGGTGTTGAATGGGGGACATTGCGGAGTACATGCACACGATTCTAGACATATTATTCCTAACAACATTGTCTTTACTTGGTATTGAATGGGTTAAATAGCTGGAGTACATGCACACGATTCTAGAAATATTATTCCTAACAACATTGTCTTTACTTGGTATTGAATGGGTGACATAGCGGAGTAGATGCACACGATTCTAGACATATTATTCGTAACAACATTGTCTTACTTGGTATTGAATGGGTGACATAGCGGAGTAGATGCACATGATTCTATACATATTATTCGTAACAACATTGCCTTTACTTGGTATTGAATGGGTTAAATAGCTGGAGTACATACATACGATTCTAGACATATTATTCGTAACAACATTGTCTTTACTTGGTATTGAATGGGTTAAATAGCTGGAGTACATGCATACGATTCTAGACATATTATTCCTAACAACATTGCTTTACTTGGTTTGAATGGGTGACATAGCGGAGTACATGCACACGATTCTAACATATTATCGTAACAAAATTGTCTTTACTTGGTGTTGAATGGATTAAATAGCGGAGTACATGCAGACGATTCTATACATATTAATCGTAACGACATTGTCTTTACTTGGTGTTGAATGGGTGACATAGCGGAGTACATGCATACGATTCTAGACATATTATTCGTAACAACATTGTCTTTACTTGGTGTTGAATGGGTGACATAGCGGAGTACATGCATACGATTCTAGACATATTATTCGTAACAACATTGTCTTTACTTGGTGTTGAATGGGTGACATAGCAGAGTACATGCACACGATTCTATGCATATTATTCGTAACAACATTGTCTATACTTGGTGTTGAATGGGTGACATTGCGGAGTACATGCATACGATTCTATGCATATTATTCGTAACAACATTGTCTATACTTGGTGTTGAATGGGTGACATAGCGGAGTACATGCATACGATTCTATGCATATTATTCGTAACAACATTGTCTATACTTGGTGTTGAATGGGTGACATAGCGGAGTAGATGCACACGATTCTATGCATATTATTCATAACAACATTGTCTTTACTTGGTGTTGAATGGGTGACATAGCGGAGTAGATGCATACGATTCTATGCCTATTATTCGTAACAACAGTGTCTTTACTTGGTGTTGAATGGATTAAATAGCTGGAGTACATGCACACGATTCTAGACATATTATTCGTAACAATATTGTCTTTACTTGGTATTGAATGGGTTATATAGCGGAGTACATGCTCACGATTCTAGACATATTATTCGTAACAACATTGCCTTTACTTGGTATTGAATGGGTTAAATAGCTGGAGTACATGCTCACGATTCTAGACATATTATTCGTAACAACATTGTCTATACTTGGTGTTGAATGGTTGACATAGCGGAGTACATGCATACGAATCTATACATATTATTCGTAACAACATTGCTTGTACTTGTTGTTGAATGGGTGACATAGCGGAGTACATGCATACGATTCTAGACATATTATTCGTAACAACATTGTCTTTACTTGGTATTGAATGGGTGACATAGCGGAGTACATGCATACGATTCTAGACATATTATTCGTAACAACATTGTCTTTACTTGGTGTTGAATGGTTGACATAGCGGAGTACATGCATACGATTCTATGCCTATTATTCGTAACAACATTGTCTTTACTTGGTGTTGAATGGGTGACATAGCAGAGGACCTGCATACGATTCTATACATATTATTCATATCAACATTGTCTTTACTTGGTATTGAATGGGTTAAATAGCTGGAGTACATGCACACGATTCTAGACATATTATTCGTAACAACATTGTCTTTACTTGGTGTTGAATGGGTGACATAGCGGAGTACATGCACACGATTCTAGACATATTATTCGTAACAACATTGTCTTTACTTGGTGTTGAATGGGTGACATAGCGGAGTACATGCATACGATTCTAGACATATTATTCGTAACAACATTGTCTTTACTTGGTATTGAATGGGTGACATAGCGGAGTACATGCACACGATTCTAGACATATTATTCGTAACAACATTGTCTTTACTTGGTGTTGAATGGGTGACAGAGCAGAGAACATGCATACGATTCTAGGATTATTAATCGTAACAACATTGCCTTTACTTGGTGTTGAATGGTTGACATAGCAGAGGACATGCATACGATTATAAACCTATTATTCGTAACAACATTGTCTTTACTTGGTATTGAATGGGTTAAATAGCTGGAATACATGCACACGATTCTAGACATATTATTCGTAACAACATTGTCTTTACTTGGTATTGAATGGGTGACATAGCGGAGTACATGCACACGATTCTAGACATATTATTCGTAACAACATTGTCTTTACTTGGTGTTGAATGGGTGACAGAGCAGAGAACATGCATACGATTCTAGGATATTAATCGTAACAACATTGCCTTTACTTGGTGTTGAATGGGTGACATAGCAGAGTACATGCATACGATTATAAACATATTATTCGTAACAACATTGCCTTTACTTGGTGTTGAATGGTTGACATAGCGGAGTACATGCATACGATTCTAGACATATTATTCGTAACAACATTGTCTTTACTTGGTATTGAATGGGTTAAATAGCTGGAATACATGCACACGATTCTAGACATATTATTCGTAACAACATTGTCTTTACTTGGTGTTGAATGGGTTAAATAGCTGGAATACATGCACACGATTCTAGACATATTATTCGTAACAACATTGTCTTTACTTGGTGTTGAATGGGTTAAATAGCTGGAATACATGCACACGATTCTAGACATATTATTCGTAACAACATTGTCTTTACTTGGTGTTGAATGGGTTAAATAGCTGGAATACATGCACACGATTCTAGACATATTATTCGTAACAACATTGTCTTTACTTGGTATTGAATGGGTTAAATAGCTGGAATACATGCACACGATTCTAGACATATTATTCGTAACAACATTGTCTTTACTTGGTATTGAATGGGTTAAATAGCTGGAATACATGCACACGATTCTAGACATATTATTCGTAACAACATTGTCTTTACTTGGTATTGAATGGGTTAAATAGCTGGAGTACATGCACACGATTCTAGACATATTATTCGTAACAACATTGTCTTTACTTGGTATTGAATGGGTTAAATAGCGGAGTACATGCACACGATTCTAGACATATTATTCGTAACAACATTGTCTTTACTTGGTATTGAATGGGTTAAATAGCTGGAATACATGCACACGATTCTAGACATATTATTCGTAACAACATTGTCTTTACTTGGTATTGAATGGGTTAAATAGCTGGAATACATGCACACGATTCTAGACATATTATTCGTAACAACATTGTCTTTACTTGGTATGAATGGGTTAAATAGCTGGAATACATGCACACGATTCTAGACATATTATTCGTAACAACATTGTCTTTACTTGGTATTGAATGGGTTAAATAGCTGGAATACATGCACACGATTCTAGACATATTATTCGTAACAACATTGTCTTTACTTGGTATTGAATGGTTGACATAGCAGAGGACATGCATACGATTATAAACCTATTATTCGTAACAACATTGTCTTTACTTGGTATTGAATGGGTTAAATAGCTGGAATACATGCACACGATTCTAGACATATTATTCGTAACAACATTGTCTTTACTTGGTATTGAATGGGTGACATAGCGGAGTACATGCACACGATTCTAGACATATTATTCCTAACAACATTGTCTTTACTTGGTGTTGAATGGGTGACAGAGCAGAGAACATGCATACGATTCTAGGATTATTAATCGTAACAACATTGCCTTTACTTGGTGTTGAATGGGTGACATAGCAGAGGACATGCATACGATTATAAACCTATTATTCGTAACAACATTGTCTTTACTTGGTATTGAATGGGTTAAATAGCTGGAATACATGCACACGATTCTAGACATATTATTCGTAACAACATTGTCTTTACTTGGTGTTGAATGGGTTAAATAGCTGGAATACATGCACACGATTCTAGACATATTATTCGTAACAACATTGTCTTTACTTGGTGTTGAATGGGTTAAATAGCTGGAATACATGCACACGATTCTAGACATATTATTCGTAACAACATTGTCTTTACTTGGTGTTGAATGGGTTAAATAGCTGGAATACATGCACACGATTCTAGACATATTATTCGTAACAACATTGTCTTTACTTGGTATTGAATGGGTTAAATAGCTGGAATACATGCACACGATTCTAGACATATTATTCGTAACAACATTGTCTTTACTTGGTATTGAATGGGTTAAATAGCTGGAATACATGCACACGATTCTAGACATATTATTCGTAACAACATTGTCTTTACTTGGTATTGAATGGGTTAAATAGCTGGAATACATGCACACGATTCTAGACATATTATTCGTAACAACATTGTCTTTACTTGGTATTGAATGGTTGACATAGCAGAGGACATGCATACGATTATAAACCTATTATTCGTAACAACATTGTCTTTACTTGGTATTGAATGGGTTAAATAGCTGGAATACATGCACACGATTCTAGACATATTATTCCTAACAACATTGTCTTTACTTGGTGTTGAATGGGTGACAGAGCAGAGAACATGCATACGATTCTAGGATTATTATTCGTAACAACATTGTCTTTACTTGGTGTTGAATGGGTGACATAGCAGAGGACCTGCACACGATTCTAGACATATTATTCGTAACAACATTGTCTTTACTTGGTATTGAATGGGTGACATAGCGGAGTAGATGCACACGATTATAAACCTATTATTCGTAACAACATTGCCTTTACTTGGTATTGAATGGGTTAAATAGCTGGAATACATGCACACGATTCTAGACATATTATTCGTAACAACATTGTCTTTACTTGGTATTGAATGGGTTAAATAGCTGGAGTACATGCATACGATTCTAGACATATTATTCGTAACAACATTGCCTATATTTCAGGCCATTCTGCCGAATTTTCTACATGCAATTAAGCCCCATCTAAAGATGTACTGGTGCGATGAACTGGAGGAATCTTGGGCACAGCTATTTTCAATGTTTCTCTACTATATCACAGACGGCATGCAACAAGCCGAGAAATGTGAAACGGGACAAGTACAGCTAATTCCATACTAAGCCATGCAAGCATTATCCAAGTGTACACTCCGTATCGCTACAACGTCTCGTCACCTAGCAGTTGTTACAAATTCGACAACCCTACCACTGAGTAAGGAAATGTGAAACGGGACAAGTACAGCTAATTCCATACTAAGCCATGCAGGCATTATCCAAGTGTACACTCCGTATCGCTATAATGTCTCGTCACCTAGCAGTTGTTACAAATTCGACAATCCTACCACTGAGAAAGGAAATGTGAAACGGGACAAGTACAGCTAATTCCATACTAAGCCATGCAGGCATTATCCAAGTGTACACTCCGTATCGCTATAATGTCTCGTCACCTAGCAGTTGTTACAAATTCGACAACCCTACCACTGAGAATGGAAATATGAAACATGACAAGTACAGCTAATTCCATACTAAGCCATGCAGGCATTATCCAAGTGTACACTCCGTATCGCTACAACGTCTCGTCACCTAGCAGTTGTTACAAATTCGACAACCCTACAACTGCGTCACTGAAACACTGCAAATTAAATAAAACGTGCAATCAATCTGATGAAGTACTCTTCACTGTGTCACATAGGAGGCATGTTTAGTGCGTTAATAGCTATGTGACGACAGCTAACGGTCGCAACAATGCACACCACAAATAGTGGTGTGGTCTCATGATTAGCAAGCATTTCATTTACGCTTGCATGTGAATAGTTTATTATGGTAATGATGCTTCCGTTTCTGTACTGATGATCCCGGCGAACCATGTGGGCGAGCGTTCCAAGTGGACTATGTTCTTGCATTCCTGACACCGTCAATTATGTATGTATGTATGTATGTATGTATGTATGTATGTATGTACCATTAATGTCAAACCCTTTGCGGGGACCTAGACATGTTTTCCTGGGCATGCTTAGCCGACCATAGCGGTTAACCAGTACTAAGCAATGTGTGTGAGGTGCCTTGCTCAATGACACTACATACGTGACCTGACTGAGTATCGAACCCGGACCGTTCGATTCCAAATCCGACGCTCTACCATTGGACCACGGACGCCACACATTATTCGTGAGGTGAAGTGTAGATTTGCTGGATGTTGTCTTGTAGAGTTGTGTTCTTGTATTGTCTGATTATGGTTCGATAAAACGATACATATTGAGACTGCTTCTTTTTCCTGTTCCTGGTGACAGGTGTTGGCAGCTGCACATTTAAGGCCACTCTCGTTACTGTTGGTCATCCCGCAGCAGCCTGTATACGGATAATATCGTTAGACATTTGATCATCTACGTCGCCCCATTATCAACCCATACATCCACCACTTCTGTAATATGTCGATTCTGGAGTGTTTGCCCCGTGTCGTGTGTTCGATACACACGAGATTCCAGTATCCTACGCAGCTGCTGCGAGATGTACACCAACCGCGATGTAAACACCGTTAGGTCAACTGGGTAGTTTATTTTAAATTGTAATAAACCCATCTCCACAAACCTCACACCCACTGCCTGTGTTGCAACAAAATGAAACAATGCGTGCACTATTTACAATTGCAATATTGAGACAAAATCGGATACGTTTTGTGTTTATTCCTTTTGTTAATTTATGTTTATTTAACGTCCAGCTCCAGCCCTTAGCCGGTACTTGGTGAACGAACCTCCGTAGGAAACTGCCAACTTTTTTTATATAAAGAGACACGGTCTGAGAGGTCGAACCCGTGACCACCAGTGATGATAGGTTACAATGGTATACAAATCAGCGACCATAACCACTAGACAACGGAGGCTTTGTGTTTATTCCACCTCACCAACTGACGCGTGACGGCTGACCATTGATGTATCGTCAATGATAACGAAGATAAGGGAATTAACTCAATTGTGGATTGATTGATTTTCAAGTATTTTACAGAGTAACTCCGCTTGCCCAATGATGATATAATCAAGATAAGGGAATTAACTCAATTGTTGATTGATTGATTTTCAAGTATTTTACAGAGTAACGCCGCTTGCCCAATGTGAATTAGTTGCGTATGAACGGCTTGTATCTAACGAGAAGTCGAGTAATTATGATGTTGCATCTGATCCGCTTACATTCACATTGTACTGTATGGTGATTGACCTTCCTTTCCGATGACTGTAGATATGATATTTAATTACTGTTGTCTCTGAATATGTACGTGCAGACAATCAATACGAGGAAATAGGTGACATCAAATGGTACATCATCGACACACAAGTACAACTGTTTGCAAACAATGGAACTTGATGGTTTTTTAATCGCACACATGTATTTATGCGGTGGCGGTTTTAAATAAACATAACAGTCAGTCAGTCAACTTGGTTTTGTTTTCAGCGGCATGCATGTAGCGCATCGTTTGCAATGCTTGGTAATTGCAATTGTATATATACTAGAGGACATTGTTTGTTTGAGATTCCAAGTCATACCAACAGCTATGACCTATCATATGGCGACTCTTCGGCTAGTAGTTACAGACGGATCTGTAGTCCAGTGCTAACATGCTGGACTGGTAATCCAGGGATCGCAGGTTCGATCCCCCGTCTGACCCTAATAAAATCAACAGTATTTCAGATGGGTCTTTAAACCGAGGTCTCCTGTCGGTGCTTTGCACACTCTGTGCACGTAAAGAACCAGAGGAGACTCTGGAATGAAATCTAAAATAACTAATCCAGTCAGGAGGCGTCGCTCATATGGGCAACCGCTAGCGACGATAAATAAACGTAAAACACACACTTCAGCAGCTAATATTGGTGGAGCAAGACCCCGGGTGTCCCTCCAACCAGTTATTTGACCCGACACCCGAGTAGAACTAACAACCTTCTACAAACAGATGGATATTGTTCTCACTTGAAAAATAAGATTTCGATACCCAAAGTGTAAGGGGTGAGGGACACATGATTTGAAATCAACGACCGTATCCACTCGAATTATCCCAGATACTGGAGACTTGACAAACCCATATAGCTTGAGAAATAATAGAGACTTTATTACATTAGCAAGGCGAACTGAAGTTTATTCCAAATCTGTAATACCATCTTCAATAAAACTGTGGAACGAACTTGATATTGATATGCGTAATATTAATACGTTGTCGTCTTTTAAAGAGAAACTTAAAATAATATATAAACCACCAATTGTACCGTCTTATTTTAAATACGGCGACCGATGTCAACAAGTATATCATACTCGTATCAGTAATGCTTGTAGCAACCTGATTTCAGATTTATTGAACAATCATCTACGCGACAATTCAAATTGCACATGTGTACTTAACGAAATGTAAGATGCAGAACACTATGTATTTCGATGTACATTGCTTGTATTTCGATGTACATTGCTTGTATTTCGATGTACATTGCTTGTATTTCGATGTACATTGCTTGTATTTCGATGTACATTGCTTGTAATCCAGAGGTGTCAACTATTCCTAAAAACAATGAATACACGTACTTACCATCCACTAAGTACACACAACTATATAATTATATATAGTTTGGTTTCTAAAATAAAACATCCGAGCCGATTTCCTATTTGGTGGGGGAGGGTGGGCTGGGTCTGGCTGGGAGAGCTGTTATAGAATGTGTCTCTATTTATTATTTCTATTTATTTTGTTGTCCTTTCTAATCCCGATCATTTATTTTCATCACGTTAAAATAATATAGTTATTACAGTACACATCGATACGGGCATTTTGTTAACATCAATCTGGTTTATTGGGGGAGGGCACTAGCTAATGTTGGTAAAACTTGTTGCCCAACCCATTTGCTTCTAGATTTGTTTTCTTACATTGTTCAAGTATAAGCATAGCATTGTAGTTGTATCATTTTGCTTATATATTTATCATGTTTATATTGTAATACGATCAGTATATAATCATGTTGTATTGCATATTTTGCTTTCTCCACATAATTGTCACCACTATTTGTTAATAGTTTGTATGTATATTGTTGTACCTCATGGGTCATATTGACCTACTGGAGTTTGAAAATAAACATTCTAAAAAAAAGTATTTGTAATTGTATTGTATATAAACAAGCAATAAAATATGATTGAACTAAACTCGAATTATCTCCCCTATCTCGATAGCGCCCCTGTGAATATATCCACACACGCCTGTGGTCTGGACAAACATTTTCTGGTTCAAAACCATAAAACTAAAAATCTTATTTGTTTTTAAGAACACTATGATACACTACTGGCTTGAAACTATACATACAATTGTCGTAGGCGATTCCAAGCCAGTTTGAAAAAAAATGATACCCCGTCACTATGAAGGCTATATATACATGTGTCTAGACCCCACGCGCCTGTGGTTATATCTAGACCAAATCGGCTGTAGTTATGTCTAGATCCCAAGCGGCTGTGGTTATGTCTAGATCCCAAGCGCCTGTGGTTATATCTAGGCAATAAAGGCATATTCTGTTTCCGCATAGAAAAAACACGTTTTAGCTAATATTGAATATAAACACCTAGATGTGTCTGCAGACAATTCCCATTTATGATGCCTTATCGAAATAAGACAAAGCAACGTTTACTTTTCTCTCGCGAGGTATAATTATTTCGTAGTTCTATGTAGACTGATTGTGCATCATCAGTCTGTTATCAAGATTGCGAAAGAACCGCCATTGTAACATTTGTTTTCTGGACGAATGGGAATTTAATGATAAATATTACTTTTGTGTATTCATATGATAGGTATTAAAAGTGTCCAATTGTTTTCAGGGAACTAGTTCCAAGCGTTCATTGGTGTACGCATAGAAATACTGACTTGAGCTGGAATCCAGAAATGGCCTGGTCTATCTATTTACGTAGTTGAAATTCTGCTATAATAATTGGTTCCCATATAATTTGCGGATATTCCAGCAGAGATGTGGTATATACTATTATGTTGGACAGGGTTTCGTGTTATTGTCAACATGTTTGCATTTAATTACTAACGTATGAGTCCGCCTCCGTGGTCGAGTGGTTACGGTCGCTTACCACTGTAACCTATCATCACTGACGGTCACGGGTTCGAGCCCCGCTCAGGCCGTGTCTCATTTATATGAAAAAGTTGGCAGTTTCTTACGGAGGTTGGTGCACACTAGTACTGGTTAACCGCTGGAGCCTGCCCAGGAGAGGTTTTGTTAGGTAAACTGCCCGCCGGCGATATAGCCCAAAATGGTGCTGATGCAGGCGTAAAACCCGAAATATAACATAACTAACGTATGCACTATATAATTTATATACATTCACTCAATACACTAGTAGCCTACACGAGTTTTCATCAATCGTCCTTCTATTACATATTTATATGCAATAGTATTTCTTGTTATACCTCACGGTATCTCATTACTGATGGAATGCATAGAGGTGCTGCAATGCTGATTGAAGTGGTCGGCTGCACCAAGGACAACACCGCCGTAGTGCTGGTAATGCTGATTGAAGTGGTCGGCTGCACCAAGTACACCACCGCCGTAGTGCTGGTAGTGCTGATTGAAGTGGTCGGCTGCACCAAGGACACCACCGCCGTAGTGCTGGTAATGCTGATTGAAGTGGTCGGCTGCACCAAGGACACCACCGCCGTAGTGCTGGTAATGCTGATTGAAGTGGTCGGCTGCACCAAGGACACCACCGCCGTAGTGCTGGTAGTGCTGATTGAAGTGGTCGGCTGCACCATGGACACCACCGCCGTAGTGCTGGTAATGATGATTGAAGTGGTCGGCTGCACCAAGGACACCCCGCCGTAGTGCTGGTAGTGCTGATTGAAGTGGTCGGCTGCACCAAGGACACCCCGCCGTAGTGCTGGTAGTGCTGATTGAAGTGGTCGCTGCACCAAACACACCCGTAGTCTGTATGCTGTTAAGTGGTCGGCTGCACCAAGAAACCCACCAAACCCCAATGCTGATGAAGTGGTCGCTGCACCAAGGACATCACCGCCGTAGTGCTGGTAGTGCTGATTGAAGTGGTCGGCTGCACCAAGGACACCACCGTCGTAGTGCTGGTAGTGCTGATTGAAGTGGTCGGCCGCACCAAGGACACCACCGTCGTAGTGCTAGTAGTGCTGATTGAAGTGGTCGGCTGCACCAAGGACACCACCGTCGTAGTGCTGGTAGTGCTGATTGAAGTGGTCGGCTGCACCAAGGACACCACCGTCGTAGTGCTGGTAGTGCTGATTGAAGTGGTCGGCTGCACCAAGGACATCACCGCCGTAGTGCTGGTAGTGCTCAAGCTCACAACCACACGGCCACGAGGAAGACACCGTACGCATACCACCACGGAGCTGCTGTATACGGGTATTGATCGCCACAACGGGGGCATCTGGGCGAGTGGATCGTCTACGTAGACTATGTCTGTGGTCACATCAGGAGGAGGCATCTTCTTCCTTCGCAGGGTAACAAGGTCTTTTGTTGCTTTCGAACGGTCCTTTTTAGGCCCACACCCTTCACTTTTGGAATGAAGTGGTGATGTATTCGATCAGGACTGATGTCTCGAGAGCGATTAATCTCACGTTGTAAAAACGTGTTTCGCAATCGAACTAACATAAATGTGCATAAACTATAAACAAATATCCTCTATATCTGTTTAGGATAAGATTAAACTTGATTTATTTCACAACGATTGCGAAGCAAGTTTTATCAACTTATATTAATAACTCCCGTTGGCGCGGATGAAATCGTAAATGTCACTCACATGTCCGATATTGCGACCACCGTACCATCTCACATACATCCCGGTCCTAGGATCGAACCCAGGCTGCATGGGTGAGAAGCGATTTGATAATATGTTATTGCTGTATATGCTCATAATATGAGAAAGTAGATTGAAAATGATAGCAAGTGATTCAAGGGAAACAACGATAAAAACGAAGGAAACACATTAAGAGGACATGAACACATTAAGAGGACATGTCCTGCTTGGAGAGTATTCAGTGGACACAGACTGAATAAATGTCTCCCATGTCTATCTAAATGACGAAACCTAGACATTTTATTTGATACAAATTGCTTTTTTTCTGGCTAGCGGAACATATTATTGCCTTTAATCGCATCTGATGCTTCATTCGTGGTGGAATCCATGGCTATGATTAAGAGAGATGAGAAGCTGCACTATTAAGTGGATTCTCTGATTGCACAACTCTGGCGAGGCTCGAATACACTCTCATCGGTTGAGGCGCGGACAACGTGTATATTGTATATATTACTAAACTGTCTCCGTGGCCTAGTGGCTAAGGCGTCCGCCTACGGAGCGGGATGTTGAAGGTTCTAACCATCGACCTCCCGCTCAGTAGGCGGACGCCTTAACCACTAGGTTACGGAGACGGTTACTGTTCCGTCTGACCCTAATAAAATTAACAGTATTTCATTTGGGACTTTAAACCGAGGTCCCGTTCATATGCAACCCAGGTTCGATCCTCGGACCGGGAAGTATGTGAGATGGTACAGTGATCGCCAGATCGGATAGGTAGGTTTTCTCCGGGTATTCCGATTTCCTCCCACACGAATGACCACATTTACGCTTTCATCCGCGCCAACGAGAGTGAGTAATATAAGTTGTTATGCATTGTTTCGCAATCGATGCAAAATAAATAAAGTTTAAACTAATTACATAATGTGATTCTCCGTTGCTTTATTTCTTACAGAGAGCACTATAATGTGGATATTTTATTACCAAAGATTTCCCATAAGACTGCTGTGCACACATTTATCGATATGTAGATGTATTGAAGATGGTTGGCCACAAAACCACAGAGCAAATATCTGACAGTTACATGCTATATATAGTTTCATCTGAAATAATATAAATATTGATATGTAGTTGTGGAATATGAGACGGATCTGTAGTCCAATGGTAACACGCTGGACTGGTAATCCAGGGATCGCAGGTTCGACCCCCCGTCTGACCCTAATAATATTAACAGTCTTTCAGATGGGACATTAAACCGAGGTCTCGTGTCGGTGCTTTACACCGTGCACGTAAAAGAATCAGAGGAGACTCTGGAATGGGTCTCTGTCTGTATCAATGCACTAGCCTCCAAAATCTAAAATGACTAATCTCTTCAGCAGGCGTCGCTCATATGGGCAACCGGTAGCGACGATAAATAAAACGTAAAACACACATACACATGAAATATGATATCCCGGTTTCATTTGGATTGGTTATTCCCCCCGGTATCAAATGCATGAATGATTTTATTTGTCTATTCTTGTCTCGTAATACAGTCGAATCTTGGTTTTATTATGTAAAGCAAATGTCGCTTACGAGGCAATGTCAATATCGCGTGACTGACGTTAATCAATCACGTTAAATGTTCTGTGTACAGACACAAGTACTTGAATGAAAATACATCATTTCGGAACTTACATGATGACATTTTACTCTGTGGGTGAAGTTAGCAGTGAGCGGTGTGCTGCCAGTGTACTGTTGTACTACTGACATGTGAGCAGTGTACTGCTAGCAGTGAGTAGTGTACTGCTAGCAGTGAGTAGTGTACTGGTGTACTGCTAGCAGTGAGTAGTGTACTGCTGTACTGCTAGCAGTGAGTAGTGTACTGCTGTACTGCTAGCAGTGAGTAGTGTACTGCTGTACTGCTAGCAGTGAGTAGTGTACTGCTGTACTGCTAGCAGTGAGTAGTGTACTGCTGTACTACTAGCAGTGAGTAGTGTACTGCTAGCAGTGAGTAGTGTACTGCTGTACTGCTAGCAGTGAGTAGTGTACTGCTAGCAGTGAGTAGTGTACTGTTGTACTGCTAGCAGTGAGTAGTGTACTGTTGTACTGCTAGCAGTGAGTAGTGTACTGCTGTACTGCTAGCAGTGAGTAGTGTATTGCTAGTAGTGAGTAGTGTACTGTTAGCAGTGAGTAGTGTACTGCTAGCAGTGAGCAGTGTACTGCTGTACTGCTAGCAGTGAGTAGTGTACTGCTGACATGTGAGTAGTGTACTGCTGTACTGCTAGCAGTGAGTAGTGTACTGCTGTACTGCTAGCAGTGAGTAGTGTACTGCTGTACTGCTAGCAGTGAATGCTGTGTAATATGCAAATACTGCACACAAAAATAAAAACTTTTTCTTAAAATTTATTTTGAATAAAATAAAATTGGGATTGTTGTTTCGAAAATTATTTAATATATGTATGTTCCATTAATGTCAAACCCCTTGCGGGGACCTAGACATGTTTTCCTGGGCAGAATTAGCCGACTTAAGTGGTTAACCTGTACTAAGCAATGTGTGTGTGTGGTGCCTTGCTCAATGACACTACATACGTGGCCTGACCGAGTATCGAACCCGCGAGCGTTCGATTCCAAATCCGACACTCTACCACTGGACCACGGACGCCACTTTAAGGGTCGTTGAGTAACCGGAAATAATCCAATTAGGTTTTGCTTCAGCAATGAGTGGTTTGATTTAGCCGAGAGATCAAGTTTGCTAGTAGCTAAGGTGGCACCAACAACTTAGGATCATATAGTGAACCCGTAACCATCAGTGATGATAGGTTACAGTGGTATAACTGTCAACGATCTTAACAACTCGACCACGAGGGGGCGACACTAGTTGGCTGGGAACATTATAGTTATCTACACTCAACACAAGTTCTAATCGGTCACCTGGTGTTTATAATATTTGCAGCTAAGTAATAATAATACAATATAGATATGTTCATAGTCATTTAATGCATTTTATCCCAAATGAATATACAGCAATTCCGTGTTTAAAGCGACACTACATCAATGAAAACGTAAATTTATACACAATGTAATTTCTTATTATATGGTATAATTTTATTACAAATATTTGCCTCAAAAACTGAGTATTTCAACTAATAAGCAAACGTCGTATACACGGTTTTATTGACATAACAAAATAATGTAAGTAGGGTCGACATACATGCATCATACAACCTGTGTATCCCGAATAACGAGATGTATTGTACAGATTTACCGTTATATCTCACAATTGTGCCTATGCATATTTATGTGTAGACTAATCTTAGTTAAATTTATTATCTCTAAGTGACAGTATCACGCGTTGCAGGAGCGTGTATGATCGATATATGAAATCCTACGTTCAATTTTGAAAGTTTTTAGACCATAAACACACTGTTTATTGATTCAATATTTGTGTTCGAATGTCTTCGGAAGAATTTGTAGTAGCAATGCATGTATACGTGAACGGTGCATTTTTTGGCTTTTTGCGATGTAATGTCGCTTTAACGATCTGTAATAAAAAATATATGAAATAAGACAATAATGTATATTGATATTATAATTATGGTTATTAGTTTTATCCAAATACTGTGAAATACTATCGGGGTGTCAAAGAGGAAGTATTAGTCTATACAAACTGATTTTTATCTCTATTGCGAAACAAGTTGTTACGACAATCTTACAGTCTTACAAAAACACACCAATTGAATCACAGTTGATCCCATACAGACGGATATGTAGTCCAGTGGTAACACGCTGGACTGGTAATCCAGGGATCGCAGGTTCGATCCCCCGTCTGACCCTAATAAAATTAACAGTCTTTCAGATGGGACGTTAAACCGAGGTCTCGTGTCGGTGCTTTACACCGTGCACGTAAAAGAACCAGAGGCGATTCTGGAATGGGTCTCTGTCTGTATCATGCAATATCCTCCAAAATCTAAAATAACTAATCTCTTCAGGAGGCGTCGCTCCTATGGGCAACCGGTTGCGACGATAAATAAACGTAAAAACACACACACAGTTGTTCCCAGATGGTTACGGTATGGATATCTTAAGCCTGTCTCGTTCGGTTTCTGTTTAAGCTGCGATACATTTCTTCTATCGATACGAGTTCAACGTAATGATTTTTTCTAGCAAACAATCTACGCAAACCAATAAATAACATGGAATTAATGTCAAATCTGTCCAGCACATCGGCTTTGCAAATTATAGGAGTGGCACGGCAACAGAATCACACTCGTTTGTGTGCACAGCTGTGACCACGCTTAAAGACATTATGCCATTAGTGCAATGCTAAACATTGGGTTGGCGAATTACGCATCCAACAACCGACACGTCTAAATAAATGTAAACTTGTGATCCCAGTTATATTTGCAACAACAATTTATTCTGCGTGGGAACATATCGAATAAAACTATAATCTGTATTTATGTATTTGTGAAAACATCTTTTTAAAACTATAATCTTTATTTATGTATTTGTGAAAACATCTTTTTAAAACTATAATCTGTATTTATGTATTTGTGAAAACATCTTTTTAAAACTATAATCTTTATTTATGTATTTGTGAAAACATCTTTTTAAAACTATAATCTGTATTTATGTATTTGTGAAAACATCTTTTTAAAACTATAATCTGTATTTATGTATTTGTGAAAACATCTTTTTAAAACTATAATCTGTATTTATGTATTTGTGAAAACATCTTTTTAAAACTATAATGTTTATTTATGTATTTGTGAAAACTATTTTTTAAAACTATAATCTGTATTTATGTATTTGTGAAAACATCTTTTTAAAACTATAATGTTTATTTATGTATTTATGAAACAATCATTATCAATTTTCTCTCGTTGAAATGGATACAAGCTTTATCTGTTCACGTATGCGCTTTAACTACTGATTCAGGTGCGAAAGGTCCGGAGTTCGAGCCCCACTGCAGCCGTTACGATTGTGCCCTTAGGCAAGGCATTTAAATTCCACGTTGTCTCTTCTCTCTCCCTCGTGGCGATGGATTCCATCAGAAATGAGGTCTCGAGAGTGATTTATATAAGTTGAAATAACTTGTTTCGCAATCAAGCTAAAATAAATTTGTATAAACTACAGATTTCACCATAGGGTCGGTACAAGCCACATGCTCATCTCGTTAACTACTGAGTTCTCCATAGGGTCGGTACAAGCCACATGCTCATCTCGTTAACTATTGATTTCACCATAGGGTCGGTACAAGCCACATGCTCATCTCGTTAACTATTGATTTCACCATTGGGTCGGTACAAGCCACATGCTCATCTCGTTAACTATTGATTTCTCCATAGGGTCGGTACAAGCCACATGCTCATTCCGTTAACTACTGATTTCTCCATAGGGTCGGTACAAGCCACATGCTCATTCCGTTAACTACTGAGTTCCCCATAGGGTCGGTACAAGCCACATGCTCATTCCGTTAACTACTGAGTTCCCCATAGGGTCGGTACAAGCAACATGCTCATCTCGTTAACTACTGATTTCTCCATTGGGTCGGTACAAGCCACATGTCCATCTCGTTAACTACTGATTTCTCCATAGGGTCGGTACAGGCCACATGCTCATCCCGTTAACTACTAATGTCTCCATAGGGTCGGTACAAGCCACATGCTCATTCCGTTAGCTACTGATTTCACCATAGGGTTGGTACAAGCCACATGCTCATCTCGTTAACTACTGATTTCACCATAGGGTTGGTACAGGCCACATGCTCATCTCGTTAACTACTGATGTCTCCATAGAGTCGGTACAAGCCACATGCTCATTCCGTTAGCTACTGATTTCTCCATTGTGTCGGTACAAGCCACATGCTCATCTCGTTAACTACTGATTTCTCTATAGGGTCGGTACAAGCCACATGCTCATTCCGTTAACTACTGATTTCTCCATTGGGTCGGTTCAAGCCACATGCTCGTCTCGTTAACTACTGAGTTATCCATAGGGTCGGTACAAGCCACATGCTCATCTCGTTAACTACTGAGTTCTCCATAGGGTCGGTACAAGCCACATGTTCGTCTCGTTAACTACTGAGTTCTCCATAGGGTCGGCACAAGCCACATGCTCATCGCGTTAACTACTGATTTCTATATGGGGTCGGTACAAACCACATGCTCATCTCGTTAACTACTGAGTTCTCCATAGGGTCGGTACAAGCCACATGCTCATCCCGTTAACTACTGATTTCTATATGGGGTCGGTACAAACCACATGCTCATCTCGTTAACTACTGGGTCATCCATAGGGTCGGTACAAGCCACATGTCCATCCCGTTAACTACTGGGTCCTCCATAGGGTCGGTACAAGCCACATGTCCATCCCATTAACTACTGATTTCTCCATAGGGTCGGTACAAGCCACATGCTCATCGCGTTAACTACTGATTTCTCCATAGGGTCGGGTCGGTACAAGCCACATGTTCATCTCGTTAACTACTGATTTATCCATAGGGTCGGTACAAGCCACATGCTCATCACGTTAACTACTGATTTCTCCATAGGGTCGGTACAAGCCACATGCTCATCGCGTTAACTACTGATTTCTCCATAGGGTCGGGTCGGTACAAGCCACATGTTCATCTCGTTAACTACTGATTTATCCATAGGGTCGGTACAAGCCACATGCTCATCACGTTAACTACTGATTTCTCCATAGGGTCGGTACAAGCCACATGCCCATCACGTTAACTACTGATTTCTCCATAGGGTCGGTACAAGCCACATGTCCATCTCGTTAACTACTGATTTCTCCATAGGGTCGGTACAAGCCACATGCTCATCTCGTTAACTACTGAGTTCTCCATAGGGTCGGTACAAGCCACATGCACATCCCGTTAACTACTGAGTTCTCCATAGGGTCGGTACAAGCCACATGCTCATCCAATCTGAGAATCACCAGGAACCGAGATCGAAAGTCAACGAAATATATCCTCGAATCACGAAACACTAAGAAAACTTTCATAGGGAGACCCGGGTATTCGAGAAAGTATTCGTTCAATCTGAGAATCACCAGGAACCTAGATAGAAAGTCAAATTAGAAAATCAAAAATAGCCTGGAATCAAGAAACACTAAGAATACTTGTATAGGGAGATTCTGGCACTCAAGAAAGTATTCGTTCATTCTGAGAATCACCAGGAACCTAGATAGAAAGTCAATCAAATGGAACCTGGACATTCTAAGAATACTTGTATAGGGAGATCCAGTCACTCAAGAAAGTGTTCGTTCATTCTGAGAATCACCAGGAACCTAGATAGAAAGTCAATCAAATGGAACCTGGAATCACGAAACTCTAAGAATAGTTGCATAGGGAGATCCGGGCACTCTAAAAAGTATATGTATTGTGTAAACTATTAATAAATTCACTAATTTGATGTCAGAAAAATAAAATACTAATGGTAGAAATTTAGCAAAATACATATATTTCGCAAATGTACATACTAGAAACTAAAATTAGTATAAGCAGAGAGTATATTAACATCTTGCTCTTTTGTAAATCCATGTCGTTACCTACATGTATTCATGTACTTGCTATAGACATTGTATGAATGTTTAATGCAATAAAGGTATTGTTGTTGTTGTTGTTGAATAGATAATATAATTATCTTACTCACTTACAACATTGAAAATAGCTCACTGCGCTAAATATAGAACACTAGCTCACAGCGCTAAATATAGAACACTAGCTCACAGCGCTAAATATAGAACACTAGCTCACCATGCTAAATATAGAATACCAACTCACATCGCTAAATATAGAACACTAGCTCACCACGCTAAATATAGAACACTAACTCTTAATGATCTCATTAATTAAGATTTTATTGCACATAATCACAATGAATCACAGATACAGATATATGTAATGTAAAACTGTAAAATAAACAATATGTGCACATACAGGGAGTGTAAAAGACGTTTGTAATTTCAAACTGAATACACCACTTGATTGAAGTAAGTATAAGTTACTTCGCCAGTAAAGATTGTTTAAAGTTTCAATTAATACAAGAACAATGGATAAGTACAAAAGTACGGTATTGTTTGTCTTTGGGCGCGTACGTCGTACCCACAGCTTAGGTCACAAGATGACTTGTCAGCTATTATTGTTGGAGGAAGACCCCAGGTGCCCCTCTTGAACAGTTGTTCATGCACCGACGGGCAACTGGGTAGAAGCCAGCTGGATATCATCATCACTTGTAATAATTCGACACCAACTGTGTGGGATTCGAACCTACAGCCGTGAGTGGCGAGTGATATGAAGTCGGCGACCTGAACCACTCGGCCACGGAGGCCCCCAATAGACAGATATACATATTTTATATACATTTAAAAAGATTAGGACTCATAAATCTAGAAGATAAAGAAACCGAAATAAATATATTGAAAATAAACAACTACCGGTAAAGTAAGGTCACCATCTTTTATATTTAATTAGTAAAATTAACAAAATTGGTCCAAATATATAAAATATATATAATTTATAATATAAATATACATATTTTCGAAATAAATGGTGAATATTGATCTATTTTGGCTGATATTCGTGTTTGACAGTTTTACTGTCCATCATATAATCCAAGTACCAGCTACTATCAGCGATGACATCATTTGCAACACAAATTCGAAAACACACGTGGTGTACGGAAATAGGTTTTAAACTTTATTTATTTTACAACGATTAGTTTATACACATTTATTTCAGCTCGCTTTGCGAAACAAGTTTTTATAACTTATATTAATCACTCTCGAGACCTCATTCCTGATGGAATCCATCGCCACGAGGAGAGAGAAGAGGCAACGTGGAACTTAAATGCCTTGCCTAGCCTAAGGACCAAATCGTAATGGCTCCAGCGGGGCTCGAACTCCGGGCTTTTCGCACATGAAACAAACGTGCTACCCCTGAGCTATTACGATTGCGAAGCAAGTTTTAACAACTTATATTAATCACTCTCGTTGATGCGGGTGAAAGCGTAAATGTGGTCATTCGTGTGGGAGGAAACCGGAGTACCCGGAGATAACCCACCTGTCTGATCTGGCGACCATCGTACCATCTCACATACTTCCCGATCCAAGGATCGAACCGGGTTGCATTGGTGAGAAGAGAGCGTGCAAACCACTGCGTTAATAGGACTGTGCTTGCTATATTATAGCAAACGGGTCTATTGGCGATAATGGGAGATTGTATTGTGACAAAATTTGCACTTTTCACCGATGTAGTGTCATTTTAACATCATCATGGTTTATTAAAAAACAAATCCAGAAAAAAATATGTTGTCATAGATAAGAATAACAGTAAGAAATAGAAACGTGTCTTAAGCAGCCAGCAAAGGGAATGAAGAAAAATGGCTGTTTAGCTGAGGCCGAGGAATAGAAGTTGATTGGAGTACAAGCTGCCACACTAGGCATAATAAATGGCTACTTAAACCATTTAACACCAAGTAACTGACATGGACTGGTGCATGATATGTTTAGACCAATTCATTAATAAGAAAATTACATTTAGATTAGATACATTACATTTTGTTCATTTATCAAAATGGGTAATTTTTTGTCTAAAAATAGTAATATTACTGGCAAAAAGTGCAGATCCTGATGAGCCGGCTCATCTGGAGCTACAATTTTTGTAAGCCTATTTAGAGGTGGGTGGTGTTGAAAGGGTTAATACAGGAACATTGCTTAATAGAGACGAACACTAAACAAGGTTTGACTGATAAATAAGATTTTTAAAAATTAAAAACGAATCAAAATGGTTAAAAATATATCTTGTGATCATGAGAAATTTATAGTAGAACTAACTACAATAGATTGTAAGTAATACATTATGTACATGCGTATGATATATAAGCTAGTGAACACATTATATACTGACAGTGTGGTTATACAACATAAACTAGAGGATACTTTAGAGATGCAACCGCTCCCCTGCCCCACCCACAGTAATACCGCTCCCTCGCCCCACCCAGTTATACCGCTCCCCTGCCCCACCCACAGTTATACCGCTCCCCCGCCACACCCACAGTTATACCGCTCACCCGCCACACCCACAGTTATACCGCTCCCCCGCCACACCCACAGTTATACCGCTCACCGACCCCACCCAGATATACCGCTCCTCCGCCCCACCCACAGTTATACAGCTCCCCCGCCCCACCCACAGTTATACAACTCCCCCGCCACACCCAGTTATACCGCTCCCCCGCCACACGGTTATACCGCTCCCCCGCCCAACCCACAGTTATACCGCTCCCCCGCCCCACCCAAAGTTAATTCACACAAGAATAAATGCTTGATTTTACATCAATGTGAGTGCGCACTTTGCTGACTGCCCTGACCACAGGCATTGGCCGATTTCTCCCAAATTTGAATCACTTCCTCCTCGACCATGTCCACAAAGTTTCATCTAAATCCAATAAATAATTATCTCACCGATGAATGATCTCAATGAAAAATTATCTCACCAAAGAATTATCTCAATGAAGAATTATCTCAATAAAGAATGATCTCAATAAAGAATTATCTCACCAAAGAATTATCTCAATAAAGAATTATCTCACCAAAGAATTATCTCAATAAAGAATTATCTCACCAAAGAATTATCTCAATGAAGAATTATCTCAATTATGAATTATCTCAATAAAGAATTATCTCACCAAAGAATTATCACAATTATGAATAACTCGACAAAGAATTATATCAATAAAGAATTATCTCAATTATGAATAACTACAAAATATTATCTCAATGCACATATACAACATCCACGCTATATTATCTGTACGCACATATACAACAACATCCACGCTATATTATCTCTACGCACATATACAACATCCACGCTATATCTTATGTTTCTTCATGTTCACTAATTCTTAACCTTTAAAACATTGCCAGATTTCTGTCTTGCATCATGGTGTTTTTTAGTATGGCGTTTCTTTGGCTGAATACCAACTTGTGATTTGGTACCTCCATCTTCAACCAAAATGCGTGGGGTCTTTGGTCTAGCTCCCACATCATGAGGTGCCGCTCTAGCCACACTGGGTCTCGATATTCCTATATCCTGTTCCCACATTGGTACCTGACTCTTGACCATTGCCCAGTAATTCTTCTACAACACAAAATTGAAATAAATAGGTTACTGCCAATATTTTATTGATTTTTTTTGGGGGTTTCTGGGACTTGTACTAACAGCTTAGGTCATATGGTAACTCTCCAGCTATTGTTGCAGAGGAAGCTCCCCAGGTGTCATTCCTAGTAGTATTTCAGGCACAGCCGGACACCCCAGTAGAACCACCGACCTTGCGCAAGCCCGCCGGATAGCTTCCTCACATGACAACACTCCCAGAGGGATCCCCAGTAGAACCACCGACCTTGCACAAGCCCGCCGGATAGCTTCCTCACATGACAACACTCCCAGAGGGATCCCCAGTAGTACCACCGACCTTGCGCAAGCCCGCCGGATAGCTTGTTCACATGACAACACTCCCAGAGGGATCCCCAGTAGAACCACCGACCTTGCGCAAGCCCGCCGGATAGCTTCCTCACATGACAACACTCACAAAGGGATCCCCAGTAGAACCACCAACCTTGCGCAAGCCCGCCGGATAGCTTCCTCACATGACAACACTCCCAGAGGGATCCCCAGTGGAACCACCAACCTTGCGCAAGCCCGCCGGATAGCTTCCTCACATGACAACACTCCCAGAGGGATCCCCAGTGGAACCACCGACCTTGCGCAAGCCCGCCGGATAGCTTCCTCACATGACAACACTCCCAGAGGGATCCCCAGTGGAACCACCGACCTTGCGCAAGCCCGCCGGATCGCTTGCTCACATGAAAACACTCCCAGAGGGATCCCCAGTAGTACCACCGACCTTGCGCAAGCCCGCCGGATCGCTTGCTCACATGACAACACTCCCAGAGGGATCCCCAGTAGAACCACCGACCTTGCGCAAGCCCGCCGGATAGCTTCCTCACATGACAACACTCCCAGAGGGATCCCCAGTAGAACCACCGACCTTGCGCAAGCCCGCCGGATAGCTTGTTCACATGACAACACTCCCAGAGGGATCCCCAGTAGAACCACCGACCTTGCACAAGCCCGCCGGATAGCTTCCTCACATGACAACACTCCCAGAGGGATCCCCAGTAGAACCACCGACCTTGCGCAAGCCCGCCGCATAGCTTCCTCACATGACAACACTCACAAAGGGATCCCCAGTAGAACCACCGACCTTGCGCAAGCCCGTCGGATAGCTTCCTCACATGACAACACTCCCAGAGGGATCCAAGCCTACTGCTGTGATTGGCATCACAGTTTGCACAAGTCTCTGTGAATCTGATCTTTAACCCGCATTCCCGGAAGGTAAATAGGGGTAATCTAGATTTCTCCACCAGCTTGCAAAGTTTAATGGTTGATCAAACTAGTATGCTGTAGTTAGTGAGCAGACAAGGGATGGTTGGTATGTGCATAGCTACATACATATTTTCTGTGTGTTTGTTTTACATTTATTTATCGTCGCTACCTGTTGCCCATATGAGCGACGCCTCCTGAAGAGATTAGTCATTTTAGTTTTTTGGAGGATAGTGCAATGATACAGACAGAGACCCATTCCAGAGTCTCCTCTGGTTCTTTTACGTGCACGGTGTACAGCACCGACACGAGACCTCGGTTTAACGTCCCATCTGAAAGACTGTTAATTTTATTAGGGTCAGACGGGGGATCGAACCTGCGATCCCTGGATTACCAGTCAAGCGTGTTACCACTGGACTACAGATCCGTCATATTTTCCTTTTGTTTCACAAACACGGGATAATATTAAACAAGCAAATTGATAAGTTTTAACCCATCCAAACTGGCTCTGTACAGAACAAGAAAAAATATTACATATAAATATGTAATAGGAGGTCGATTGAAAACTCACTCTGCATAATACACACTCGGATAGTGTATTGAGTTAATGTATAAATTATAAAGCGCATAATTTAGCATTTAAATGCAAACATGTTGACAATAACACGAAACCATGTCCAACATAATAGTATATACCACATCCCTGCTAAAACATCCGCGAATCATATGGTAACCAATTATTGTTGCAGAATTTCAACATTTCAATTTCAACTACATAAATAGATTGACATGGCCATTTCTGGATTCCAGCTCAAGCCTGTATTTCTATGTGCACACCGGTGAAAGCTTGGAACTAGTTCCCTGAAAACAATTGGACAATTTTAATACCTATAATACGAATACATAGCAGTAATTCTTATCACATAAATTCCCATTCGTCCAGAACATTTCAATTAAAGGGCAATAATCGCCGATAAGAGAGTACAGGTGCACCTCCACACTATGGTGATACACATTACAAGGGTACAACATAACTTTCGAGTTTCACTAGCCAGCTGGGCTCGTATCAATGAAATCAAATTAGCCCAGACTAAATTTTAGTTACTCGGAAATAATTGATAGATTATTATAATATACATGTATGTATATCAATAACTCAGGTTTAAAAGCTGACAAGAGCTTGTGTTTTTTTGTAAATAAAAATTAACTGCTTGACTTGACGGCTTTATTATAGCATTTGTTTGGTAAAAATCAGAAATATTTTGCAACATAAATCTTTATTATTTAACGCATTACAGTCAAACCTGCCTTAAGCAGCATTCCAAGGGAATCTCAGTCTGGCTGATTAGCATTATTGGTCAAATGTAGAATAATGCAACATATTGGGAATCTGGAAACTGGCTGCTTAATACAAGTATGCTGCTTAATACAGGTTGGCTGCTTAATACAGATTGGCTGCTTAATACAGATTGGCTGCTTAATACAGGTTGGCTGCTTAATACAGATTGGCTGCTTAATACAGATTGGCTGCTTAATACAGGTTGGCTGCTTAATACAGGTTGGCTGCTTAATACAGATTGGCTGCTTAATACAGGTTGGCTGCTTAATACAGATTGGCTGCTTAATACAGGTTGGCAGGTTAATACAGATTGGCTGCTTAATACAGATTGGCAGCTTACTACAGGTTGGCAGGTTAATACAGGTTGGCTGGTTAATACAGGTTGGCTGCTTAATACAGGTTGGCTGCTTAATACAGATTGGCTGCTTAATACAGGTTGGCTGCTTAATACAGGTTGGCAGGTTAATACAGGTTGGCTGGTTAATACAGGTTGGCTGCTTAATACAGATTGGCTGCTTAATACAGATTGGCTGCTTAATACAGGTTGGCTGCTTAATACAGATTGGCTGCTTAATACAGATTGGCTGCTTAATACAGGTTGGCTGCTTAATACAGGTTGGCTGCTTAATACAGATTGGCTGCTTAATACAGGTTGGCTGCTTAATACAGATTGGCTGCTTAATACAGGTTGGCAGGTTAATACAGATTGGCTGCTTAATACAGATTGGCAGCTTACTACAGGTTGGCAGGTTAATACAGGTTGGCTGGTTAATACAGGTTGGCTGCTTAATACAGGTTGGCTGCTTAATACAGATTGGCTGCTTAATACAGGTTGGCTGCTTAATACAGATTGGCTGCTTAATACAGGTTGGCAGGTTAATACAGATTGGCTGCTTAATACAGATTGGCAGCTTACTACAGGTTGGCAGGTTAATACAGGTTGGCTGGTTAATACAGGTTGGCTGCTTAATACAGGTTGGCTGCTTAATACAGATTGGCTGCTTAATACAGGTTGGCTGCTTAATACAGATTGGCTGCTTAATACAGGTTGGCTGCTTAATACAGATTGGCTGCTTAATACAGGTTGGCAGGTTAATACAGATTGGCTGCTTAATACAGATTGGCAGCTTACTACAGGTTGGCAGGTTAATACAGGTTGGCTGGTTAATACAGATTGGCTGCTTAATACAGGTTGGCAGCTTAATACAGGTTGGCTGGTTAATACAGATTGGCTGCTTAATACAGGTTGGCAGCTTAATACAGATTGGCAGCTTAATAGAGGTGACCACTAACACAGGTTTGACTGTACACATATAAACAAGTTCTCATCTAACAGCAACTCGTAATATATTCTATATATATATATGTATGTATGTATGTATATATTAGTAAACGGCAGTAAACAGTTTTCTGGAACACAGAATGCTTCTCCAAGTCTTGATCAACCTCCTACTCCGAGTTTCTCCAAATTCTTGTTCAACTTCCTACTCTGAGTTTCTCCAAAGTCTTGTTCAACTTCCTACTCCGAGTTTCTCCAAATTCTTGTTCAACTTCCTACTCCGAGTTTCTCCAAGTCTTGATCAACCTCCTACTCCGAGCTTCTCCAAAGTCTTGTTCAACTTCCTACTCCGAGCTTCTCCAAAGTCTTGATCAACTTCCTACTCTGAGCTTCTCCAAAGTCTTGATCAACTTCCTACTCTGAGTTTCTCCAAAGTCTTGTTCAACTTCCTACTCCGAGTTTCTCCAAAGTTTTGTTCAACTTCCTACTCCGAGTTTCTCCAAAGTTTTGTTCAACTTCCTACTCCGAGCTTCTCCAAAGTCTTGTTCAACTTCCTACTCCGAGCTTCTCCAAAGTCTTGTTCAACTTCCTACTCCGAGCTTCTCCAAAGTCTTGATCAACTTCCTACTCTGAGTTTCTCCAAAGTCTTGTTCAACTTCCTACTCCGAGTTTCTCCAGAGTCTTGTTCAACTTCCTACTCCGAGCTTCTCCAAAGTCTTGTTCAACTTCCTACTCCGAGTTTCTCCAAATTCTTGTTCAACTTCCTACTCCGAGTTTCTCCAAATTCTTGTTCAACTTCCTACTCCGAGTTTCTCCAAAGTCTTGTTCAACTTCCTACTCCAAGTCTGTCTGTATCTGAATCACAATCGATGTCCTCATCAGTGTACGAGTATCTGAGTGCTTCAGCGACAGGTGGGCTTGGTGCATCCACCAGCTCAGTGCCAGTGTAGGTATGGGTTAGCTGATCCACCTTCGTGTTGTCATTGAAGTGAGGTCTGCAAATTCTTGCCCGACCGAATTCCATATTCCATCTGTGAAAGGAATCTGTTGGATCAAAGTCCGTTATAGTGCGAACATCCAGCTTGATGACAAGTAAATCATTTAACACAGGACTGCGACAATCTTGACCAAAGTCTCGGAATATGTTGGATCAAAGTCTGTTATAGTGCGAACATCCAGCTTGATGACGAGTAAATCATTTAACACAGACTGTGACCAGTCTTGAACGAAGTCTCGTCTTTATACGCTTCAATTGGGAGAAGCACCTCTCAGCCTCTGCACTTGATGGTGCTACGTAAAGGACCATATCCACCCCTGCTATAATGTTGGGTAAGTTGCCTACTAGTGCTCCACTGACTCTAACCCAATCACGGAACCGACCCTTTCCACTGAAACACAAAAAATGTAAAATTTAATTGGTAATACAGAAGTTTTAATTGGCGTGGGAATTTCTGCTTAAAAGGTTGAGTCAATCTTGTTTCAGATAGTAACTGTTGTACATTAATTCATTTTATTATATTTCTATGAAAAGAAAGCATTTTTTATATGTGGATGTCAGGAATCACCATCTACATGTATATATGTAAGATGTACGTAATTAATGTAACAGCTTCAACACATAAAGTCGAAATATCTATCCCACCTCCATAGATATTACTGGGATTTCATGGAGATTTAGGTTAATATACGATTATATATGCATTAAAACGACATCCATTTAGCTATCATGCAGTGGATAAGTAGTTGCCATATTTATCCCACCTCCATAGATATTACTGGGACTTCATAGAGATTTAGGTTAATATACTATTATATCTCAATACAAACGACAGCCATTTAGCTATCATGCAGTGAATAAGTAGTTGCCATATCTATCCCACCTCCATAGATATTACTGGGACTACATAGAGATTTAGGTTAATATACTATTATATCTCAATACAAACGACAGCCATTTAGCTATCATGCAGTGGATAAGTAGTCGCCATATCTATCCTACCTCCATAGATATTACTGGGACTTCATAGAGATTTAGGTTAATATACTATTATATCTCAATACAAACAACAGCCATTTAGCTATCATGCAGTGGATAAGTAGTTGCCATATCTATCCCACCTCCATAGATATTACTGGGACTACATAGAGATTTAGGTTAATATACTATTATATCTACATACAAATGATATTTAGCTATCATGCAGTGGATAAGTAGTGGCCATATCTATCCCACCTCCATAGATATTACTGGGACTACATGAGATTCTGGCCTTTATTATGAACATTGGGTTGGTTACTACATTGTCAATGTATGTCGTATTGGTAATGTCGTCAAGAGGTGCTTCTATGAGGGAAAGGGTTATGAACATTGATTTGGCTACTACATTGTCAATGTATGTCGTATTGGTAATGTCGTCAAGAGGTGCTTCTATGAGGGAAAGGGTTTATGGACATTGGTTTGGCTACTCCATTGTCAATGTATGTCGTATTGGCAATGGCGTCAAGAGGTGTTTCTATATGGAAAGGGTTATGAACATTGGTTTGGCTACTACATTGTCAATATATGTCGTATTGGTAATGTCGTCAAGAGGTGCTTCTATGAGGGAAAGGGTTAAGCTGGTCCAAAAATGAATGACCCATTAGTGAATAGCTAGCCATATAGATCTACATAATATAAAGACATTATACTTTGTCAATTTTCTTTAATTTTACCCGTTCCATGTGGACCACAATGTATGGATATGAACTAGTTATGCTTCTGACTGCCGTGTAGGTATGCCCAATCCACCAACGCGCGAACTAGCAACAGCAGGGTCTGGGTGTTGTTCTCTTTGAATGCCGCATAGCTGCTGCTGTGTAGTTTTGCTTAAAGTCGCCTCCACCAAGGCATCTGGGCGACTGGTTTCTCTACAGTGATTATATGTCCTACGTTGCTTCTGGTGATATCAGGAGTAAAACTTCTTTATCCTCTGGACCAGGGTGACAACTCCTGCGAGGTTGACAAGTCCTGCGAGGTTGACAAGTCCTGCGAGGGTGACAAGTCCTGCGAGGGTGACAAGTCCTGCGAGGTTGACAACTCCTGCGAGGTTGACAAGTCCTACGAGGTTGACAAGTCCTGCGAGGGTGACAAGTCCTGCGAGGTTGACAACTCCTGCGAGGTTGACAAGTCCTACGAGGTTGACAAGTCCTGCGATGGTGACAAGTCCTGCGATGGTGACAAGTCCTGCGAGGTTGACAAGTCCTACGAGGTTGACAAGTCCTGCGAGGGTGACAAGTCCTGCGAGGGTGACAAGTCCTGCGAGGTTGACAACTCCTGCGAGGTTGACAAGTCCTACGAGGTTGACAAGTCCTGCGAGGTTGACAACTCCTGCGAGGTTGACAAGTCCTACGAGGTTGACAAGTCCTGCGATGGTGACAAGTCCTGCGATGGTGACAAGTCCTGCGAGGTTGACAAGTCCTACGAGGTTGACAAGTCCTGCGAGGGTGACAAGTCCTGCGAGGGTGACAAGTCCTGCGAGGTTGACAACTCCTGCGAGGTTGACAAGTCCTGCGAGGGTGACAAGTCCTGCGAGGTTGACAAGTCCTGCGAGGTTGACAAGTCCTGCGAGGTTGACAAGTCCTACGAGGGTGACAAGTCATGCGAATGTTTCTCTTTCGAAAAAGAGTCCATTGTATGGTAACACTCCCCGCTGTTAGTCATCGCGCAGCAGCATATAAACGGATCCAACAGTTAGACATTTGGTCGTCTTGGTCGATCCAGGGTCTGGCCATACCTCCACCACTTTCGTAGAACAGCGATGCTGGAGTGTGTGTCCCTTGTTGCAAGGTCGATGATCGGAAGATCCAAGTATCCTATGCTGCTGCTGCAAGATATGCCCCGTCCGTGGCGTGCACATCGTGATGAGATCGGCCGGGGGCTGCATAGCTTCTCTTTAGCATAGCTTCTCTTAAGCATAGCCGTATTAAAACTACTATGGTAGAAATAGTGTCCCACAAGCAGTACATTCACCGTCTTTAATTTAAACATTATTTATTCTTACACTGATTGCGAAACAAGTTTTAACAGCTTATATTAATCACTCTCGTTGGCGCGGATGAAAGCGTATATGTGGTCATTCGTGTAGGAGGAAACCGGAGTACCCGGAGAAAACCCACCTGTCCGATCTATCGACCACTGTACAATATCACATACTTCCCGGTCCGAGGTTCGAACCCGGGTTGCATTGGTGAGAAGCGAGCGCGCTAACAACTGTGCTACTTTACCGATTCGTGCGAAAACTGCTCATGCACCATCACTATATGGTAATAAAATTCCACCTATTGATCACCGAGACATGGCTCCAGAACGAACGCAGGCACGGATGATGTAAAATCAGTATCACTTGCCAAATTCCTGAAGGGGAGATAATAAGTGGACTGCAATAGGGAGCATCTAGGTACCTGAAGTGTCATGAATCTCGGCGTGGGTGAAGCACAGAGGGCCTCGTGTACATCTCCTTTAGCGTCTTTAATGTCCTAGAAAATAATTATGAATACTAGTACACAGTTATGCATGTCATCATCGTCAATAGGAGCAACAATTGAAATCAACGACAACTTTGGGCGAGCTTACAAAGTGTCTCGGTTCTGTGTCTACAACTTCTGTAACAACATGTCCAAGAAGAGTGATTGTAATGTATAAATTAATAGTTTCAGGGATCAGTTTAGGTCATGAGGGTCAAATTATTTTTGGTTTTTACGATTTTCAAACAAAATTTTTGTCTAGTAAGATACACTGGCCCATTATAAAGCACTCCTATTCAAATGTTGTATTTAATGGATGTACTGTGCACTTTAACCCTATTTTGCAGAAGTATATTAAAGAACACCATTTAAGGAAGCGATCACGCACTTTCTCACTTCCTGATATATCACGCTTCTCTGTAACAACAACCACCTGTCGTAATTGAAAAAAGGTGATTTGTGTTGACAGGTGGTCTGTAACAACAGGCTGCAATGCACTCTGTTCTGATGTATGGTCAATTTAGAATGAACCCTGTGTTTATACAAATTTATTTTAGCTTGATTACGAAACATGTTCCGCGCAACATGTCTACGTCCCCGCAAGGGGTTCGACATAAAAGGAAGATAGATAAGTTCTTATAACTCATATTAATCACTCTCGAGACCTCATTCCTAATTGAATCCATGCCACGAGGGAGAGAGAAGAGGCATATGGAATTTAAATGCCTTGCCTAACGGCTCCAACGGGGCTCAACCTCCACTCGAACTCCGGGCCTTTCGCACATAAAGCGAAAGCGCTACCACTGAGCTATCACGACTTCCACTGTAGACTAAATTAATAGCATTACAATTGCATTTAACCCTTACCCCCAGCCCCCTAGATATGCACAGTAGTACAATTTACTAGTCACAAGTACTGGATAAGCAGCCAACTTGTCTACACCATGTTCATAGAGGTTACTGGGAGTTGTGATGGGTTGTATTCACTACATTCTTCTATACTTATAGTTTGCTTGACGACATAATTATATACATAATGGATGATAATACCACTGAATATCACAAAATTATAGACAACATACTTCCCACTGAATTACACATAACGGAGTTCGAGCCCCGCTGGAGCCATTACGATTTTGTGTCCTTATGCAAGACATTTAAATTCCACGTTGCCTCTTCTCTCTCCCTCGTGGCGATGGATTCCATCAGGAATTAGGTCTCGAGAGTGATTAATATAAGCTGTAAGAACTTGTTACGCAATCGAGCTCAAATAAATTTGTATAAACTAACATACTTCCCACTGAATTACACATAACTATAGAAATAATATTCACACATGATGATAGCCGACATACTTGCCATTGAATCGCACATAATTATAGACATAAGGTCAATGAATTACACATAATTAGAGACACTATATACTTGCCACTGAACCGCACATAATTATAGACATAAGGTCAATGAATTACACATAATTAGAGACACTATATACTTGCCACTGAATTACGCATAATTATAGACAACATAAGAAGTTACCTGCAATAGTCTATGGTTCCTGACATAAGCCTGTTCCGAAGTATGGGCTTCCTTCGAAGTCCACGTGCTTTGATTGCAGGCCAGAGAACAATTCATCAGAGCCTCTCTTCTTGCCAGTCTGAAATGTTAACAGAAAACAAATATGGAGGTCCAATGTTAATGGTCAATTCACAAGTGAATGAAATTGTGGTTTTATTTTAAGAGCTTATGAAATCGGAGTTTAGTCAAGGAGTAGTAAATGCAAGAATAATCATTTATTATTCCCTCTGATATGAAAGAAAATGACTAGTTATTCACATTCAAACCGTAAGGGGCCTAAAAAGTAAAACAGGTATCCCGGTGTTACTGGTTTTCGACGACGTAGTACATAACGGACTCCTATATGTTTAGAATTGTCATACACTGCAAACAATTTTATGTCACCAAATAAACAATATTTTACCTTTCATTCCCCAAAATCTCGAAGAAAACCGATTGTTTACTTATTGAGAAAAGTTGACAAAATAGCGGTACCTCATTCTCAGTAATCCGGAATGACGTCACATGTTTTCGCCTAACTGTGGAAATTGCCTACAGCGCGAGCATTATTATGCAAGCAACAGTTTTGTTTAACAAAACAATATAAATAAGGAACACTTACTTTAATAATAGGCTTAATTTATCATTTTCACTCAAAATTCATTTGTTGGAGAGCATTTTGTCTATATACTGTATCTAAAACACTAATTTAGTTTAACTTAGACAAACACACGGGGCATAAGAAGTCGTCGCCCCTCCTAATTACTATGACTGGGTGCAGAACCGTAACTGGACCCATCCATCGAACACATCACACGGTGCCTAACAGAGAATAACTAGGTTTACACAACCATGTATATCAGTTGGAGAACCTCTGTGAAAACACATGGACCTGAAGGCGAAAAACGGGGAAAATCAATATTATGAATAAGGACCCCTTGTGTGTAATAACGGATATAACTCATAAACACGGAGCAGTGAGACTATAATGACATTTATATTCGTAAATATATTGGCGTGGCAGACGATGCATATGTCATTTTGGAGAAAAATTGCCAATTTCTTTAAAAAATGATATTTATATGGTGACATAAAACGGATATAGTGAAATTAGTGAAAACTGGGGTAGGTTTAAAGTTTTCACCACTAATTTACCTTGTCTGATCTATTATGATCAGTTAGAAATAGATTGGAAGTGCACAAGGTATGTTTATTTATAATTCCGGTAACTGGAGCGTGAAATATTGCGTGATCTCTCGCGACTTGCTATTCCCACAGTTAGGCGAAAATCTGTTCTGGGCGAAAACTCTTCATGCCGGGATACGCCCATGACAATTGACGAATTAACTATGGGCCGAATATGATCGTTTTCCTATATCTAGATACTAACATTTCTTCGTGCAATCGAGCAAGTTGCATTTCTTTTGCAGTCCATTCGTACCAGCATGTTTCTACCTCACTTCTTGTTACAGTTTTACCATGCCCCGTCATCTCATTCTGCGTCAGAGTAGAGATTTCTCGTTGTTTACGACGCCATAGAACAGCACACAGGGGACGTAACTGATATTGTGTTTATATAGCTAAATGCCATATCATACCGTCATTGAATCCGAACAAGCAGTCTACGTCAATACTAGCCTTTGTTGCGTTAACTGCTTTAGCACAGTCGGATAGTCGCAGCTAACATGTACATGGTACATTGACTGAATAAGATCTAGACCAGCACACTCGAAAAGAACCAGGTAAGTTTGATGGTAGATCTAGAGCAGTATGTTCCAACATGGCAAACCCGTTGACATGTTTTCCTGGACATGCTTAGCCGACCATAGCAGTTAACCAGTACTAAGCAATGTGTGTGAGGTGCCTTGCTCAATGACACTACATACGTGGCCTGGCTAAGTATCGAACCTGGTCCGTTCGATTCCACATCCGACTCTCTACCAGTGGACCACGGACACTTCGACCTAAGCGGTTAACCAGTTCTAAGTAGTGTGTGTGTGTGTGTGTGAGGTGCCTTGCTCAAGTACACTTCATATGTGATCTGACCGAGTATCGAATCCGGGACACCTCGATTCCAAAAGCGAATGATTAGAAGGCGAAATAGGGCCTTTAAAAATACTAGGAAGTCAAGCACGCCTTCAAATCACAAGACTTTCCTGGATCTCAAACATTTAGAGCGGAACAATCTCAAAGAGACTTATCACCAATATCTTAAAAGCATCATAAATCTTAACAGTGCTGATGCCTCCCTTCCTTACAGACCAAACACTAAGAAACGGTATTCCCTCCTTAAGTATTCCAAGCAAGACTCCAAATCAATCCCAACCATAAAGCATGAATACAAATGTTACCATGAATGAGCTGCTGAATGAAAGCCACAGCACGGAACAAACAGTTTCAGTCTGTCTTCAGCTCCAAATCTCCACTAAGACTTACCTCCACTGGTAAAATGAAAATTCAGGACACAAATGCAAACCTGAATGGTCAATCCATTCCAAACATGAAGGAGATCGCAATAAGTTCAAATGGCATAGAGAAACTTCTCAATAACCTGAACCCCCATAAGGATAGGGGTCCTGACCAAATGAAGCCAATCATACTTAAAACCCAGTCTAAAGAACTCTCGCCTATCATTGAAATCTTAATTTATTCCAAAAATCCCTCAACGAAGGATCACTGCCGGCCCAGTGGAAGTCAGCACATTTACAAAAAAGGGACAAGTCAAACCCCGCCAACTATAGGCCTATTTCATTGACATGTGTTCTATGCAAGATGTTAGAACATCTAGTTTCATCTTCGATAGTAAATTACTACACTAACCACAGTATTATGTACCATTTGCAGCATGGGTTTAGAGAAAAATGGTCATGCGTGACCCAATTAGTAATGCTAGTCAATGACTTGGTTACCTCTGTCTACAATATGCATCAAATAGATCTCATCCTAATAGACTTCAGTAAGGTCAATCATGAGAAAGTACTACTAAAATACATGACTATGGAGTCAAAGGTCAAACATTAACGTGGATTAAGAGTTTTCTAGATAATACACTCCAGTCAGTTGTCCTTAATGGTATTAGTTCATAAGCCATTCCTGTGTCTTCTGGAGTCCCACAGTGATCCGTACTTGGACCTCTGCTATTCCTAGCCTATATAAACGACCTCCCACAAAGCACCAGTTCCAAAAGTCCGTATCTTTGCAGATGATACTGCAGTCTATATATCACTGACATCTGCAAATGAATCGGTCACACTCCAAAACGATCTTAAGAGATTAGAAGAGTAGGAGTTGGACATGGAATTTAACACCTCCAAATGTCAAGTTATCCACGTCACGAGAAGGAAACATCCTATTCCTGGCCAATATAAACTCCACGGAGCCCTACTTGAGTCTGTCACTTCAGCCAAATACATTGGCGTGGATATCTCAAATAACCTATCGTGTGACGCTCACATAAAAAGGTCAATAAAGAAAGCTAACCAAACATTAGGATTTCTACGAAGAGACATCCAGGTCAAATCCGAACCCATTAAGTCCATGGCTTACCAGACACTAGTGAGACACCTGCTGGAATATGGCTCCGAGATCTGGTCGCCCCATACCCAAACATTGATGGACCATATTGAAGGTGTCCAGCGAAGAGCAGCCCGTTGGATAAAGACTGACTTCTATCGTACCTCTAGTATTACAGACATGCTACATTCCCTAAATCTACGCAGACTAGATAGCTGGCGTATTGACAATAGATTATTGTATAAAATTCATAATGATCTAGTTTATACAAATTTATTTTATTAGTTCTTACAACTTATATTAATCACTCTCGAGACTTCATTCCTGATGGAATTCATCGCCACGAGAAGAGGCAATGTGGAATTTAATTGCCTAAGGGCACAATCGTAACGGCTCCAGCGTGGCTAGAACTCCGGACTTTTCGCACCTGAAGCGAACGCGATCTGGTTGCTATCCCCATTGCTATCTCCCGTCCACCATACACTCTTATAACATTTCAAATAAATAAAATAAGAATTGTATTACGCTGAAAACTGCTGGAAACTTAATTTATACAAATTTATTTGAGCTCGATTGCGAAACAAATTCTTACAACTTATATTAATCTTGTTCGAGAACTAATTTCTGATGGAATCCATCGCCACGAGGGGCATCGTGTAATTTAAATGCCTTGCCTAAGGGCACACTCATATCGGCTCCAGCGGGGCTCGAACTCCATACCGTTCGCACCTGAAGTGAACGTACTACCACTGCGACATCACGACTTCCATTGCTGGAAACTGCATTCAAGTGTTATAAAACCTAATATTATAATTGCAAGAACCTGTTTCGCAACAGAGGCCAAGAGCTAAAATAAATGTGTATAAACTAAGTAACGTATTCGTTGTAACACAGGGTGTGACATCGAGTTGCATAGTTACGTAGGCTAGTCTGAAGGTCTATTGTTAATGCAACTATTGAATATTCAGTTAGCAATAGTACTGTTGTCATGACTGCGCATAGCATGTACACAGATCCGTGCTAATCATATATATAGTATGATACTTTCCCTTCTTTATGATTAATAGTATTAAATGCTTCAACATGGATTACGGAAAAACATGTTTCTACTTCGGTAAGTTTTCGCGTAACATAGTGATTTCTTTCTGCAACAGCATGCATGTATACTTATTATTCCTTTCTTCTAGTGATACATTGACGAGTTTGTAATCATTTATTTTATCATCGCATATACCAGGACAAATCGAATTATGGATATCCATAAATGCTGATTACATAGCAAAACGGCGCACCTAGAATTATGGATATCCATAAATGCCGAATAAATAGCAAAACGGCGCACCCAGAATTATGGATATCCGTAAATGCTTAATAAATAGCCAAACGGCACGCCTAGAATTATGCATATCCATAAATGCTGAATAAATAGCAAAACGGCGCACCTAGAATTATGCATATCCATAAATGCTGAATACATAGTAAAACGGCGCACCTAGAATTATGCATATCCATACATGCTGAATACATAGTAAAACGGCGCACCTAGAATTATGCATATCCATACATGCTGAATACATAGTAAAACGGCGCACCTAGAATTATGCATATCCATACATGCTGAATACATAGTAAAACGGCGCACCTAGAATTATGCATATCCATACATGCTGAATACATAGCAAAACGGCGCAGCTAGAATTATGCATATCCATAAATGCTGAATAAATAGCAAAACGGCGCGCCTGGAATTATGGATATCCATAACTGCTGAATACATAGCAAAACGGCGCACCTAGAAGTATGGATATCCATAAATGCTGAATAAATAGCAAAACGGCGCACCTATACTTATGGATATCCATAAATGCTGAATAAATAGCAAAACGGCGCACCTAGAAGTATGGATATCCATAAATGCTGAATAAATAGCAAAACGGCGCACCTATACTTATGGATATCCATAAATGCTGAATAAATAGCAAAACGGCGCGCCTGGAATTATGGATATCCATAAATGCTGAATACATAGCAAAACGGCGCACCTAGAATTATGGATATCCATAAATGCTGAATAAATAGCAAAACGGCGCACCTAGAATTATGCATATCCATAAATGCTGAATAAATAGCAAAACGGCGCACCTAAAATTATGCATATCCATAAATGTTGAATAAATAGCAAAACGACGCACCTAGAATTATGCATATCCATAAATACTGAATACATAGCAAAACGGCGCACCTAGAATTATGCATATCCATAAATGCTGAATACATAGGAAAACGGCGCACCTAGACTTATGGATATCCATAAATGCTGAATAAATAGCAAAACGGCGCACCCAGAATTATGCATATCCATAAATGCTGAATACATAGTAAAACGGCGCACCCAGAATTATGCATATCCATAAATGCTGAATAAATAGCAAAACGGCGTGCCTGGAATAATGAATATCCGTAAATCGAATAAAAATGTTGATCAAAATGAATTGTTTAATTGTCTCGTCCACTTTTGTGGAAAGCAAGACTATTGGACTAATCAGTCACCTTTCCGGTGACGGCACCGGCAACAATTACATATAGTCTACATCCGTTATATCAACGCCGTTTATGTCGAATTATCCGGTTATCTGGAAGTCGGATCAAAGTCAGGTTTCAAACACTATCATGTTACACTGGCTCCGTTAATATCGAATTTCGTTAAGTCAAATTTCGGTTATGTCGAAGTATTTTGCTCTGTCAGACGGCATTAGACATAGCAGATATACTGTATTTAAATACATTAACACATACAACACACTATAGACCGTATTCCCGGGGTAATCTATGAAATAATTACAGAACTAAAATGTTAACTCGTCTTAAGCAGCCAGCCAGCCAAGGAATCACAGAAAGTGAAATTTCGGTTATGTCGAAGTATTTTATTCGGTCCGGTTCGGTCCAGCGGATATAGACTGTACAGCTCGATGTGCTTTAATAACTTGCATACTGTTTCTAGGGGGCTGTTCCCTGATCGCCTAATAAGTAAGTACCCTTCCAATACTGACTTTAAAACTGAATGTTGGGGCCAATATAGTCTTGAGTTCATAACATATTTATACGTCAAAATGCCATTTCTTAAAAACTATCGAACGTTATTACTGTATTGCTTTGGAACTTGGCAACCACACTAAATAGTACTAATTATCTACACCCACAGTAAGTTCCAACTCGAGAATGAACCTTTGTCCAGAAAATGTCCGATTTCAGAAAATATTATTTACATCACAGTAATCTCAAAAAAAACTAATCATTATTGTCTACACCAACAGTAAGTCAACTCTACCACTGACCTTGAACTTGAACATTCGTTGGAAAGCACAAACCGAATTCGCCCACTTATTATACTTGTGTATATTGCTATCGCCTCGTGAAGACATTACTCAGTTTAAAATTGGAGTATAGTTCATTGATACAGACACGGTACAGCTCCTGTTCTTTTAAGTGCACGGTGTGATACCGATACGAGACCTAGATTTAAAGTTCTATCTGAAAAACGGTTAGTATTATTAGGGTCAGACAGTCGATAGAACCACAGGCACATTTTTGTTTTGTCCTATGGTCATATAGTAAGTAATATATTACTATATGACCATAGGCCAAACAAATTTTTGTTGGTGTCTGGTGTCTGTGGTTAGAACCGGTGATCATTGGATTCGCTGTGGAACATGTAAACCAATTGACTACTGACCTTACCCGATACACCACTGCTATGCACGTGCGAGGGATGTGGTGGGGGGAGCATTCAATGGAAACTAACTAATTTCCTATGTTGAAATAGTTTTCGTTTGTATTAAGATCGTATGTGCTATATTTGGAAGACTGTAAAGCAGATAGACCAGAGATAGATGCTTAGCAAGAAATAAGGTTGAATGTATCGGATATAAGCCGAAAACGATCCAATATGTAAAATAGTGGACTTGTAACAAGAGCGGTTACCTTGATCACACTAACTATTGTATACAATTAGTTAATTAGTTATTGTTTTCTAAACTGGATTATAGAGAAGCATGCAAATGCTGCGATATACAGAAATCCCAATGAGCTAGAGACAGTTAGTCGTAGGAGATCACAGAGAGTGGCGAACATATCCACCGGAAATGCAGACAGAAGCAAACTCATGTACCGTAAGTAATAAACTTGAACATGTACAGTTTCCGAACGCCAACGAAAATATAAACAGAATACATGCAGGGTTCATTCTAGGTCAGATTTTTTGGGAGAAGTGAGTAAGCGCTTGATCGTGTCCTTAAATGGTGTTATTAAAGCGACACTACATCGGTGAAAACACAAATTTCTACAGAATTGTTTTCCCTATTATATGGTATAATTTCCCCCCCCCAGATATTTGCCTCAAATACTAAGTATTTCAACTAATAAACAAACGTCGTATATGCGGTTTTTTACATAACAAAATAATTAAATAGGGTCGACATCCATGCGTAATACAAAATGCGTGTATCCTGAATAACGCGGTTTATGGTACAGATGTACTTTTATATCTCACATGTGTGCCTATTTATTTGTAGACTAATCTTAGTTAAATTATCTCTAAACGATATTATCTCGCGTTTAGTATTGACTCCGATGTCAAACAAACGTTAATTCAGGAGCGTGGATGACCGTTATATGAAATCATACTTTCAATCCACAAAAACACTGTTTAGTGATTAAATGTTAGTGTTCGAATGTATTCAGAAGAATTTGTAGTAGCAATGCATTTATACATAAAAAATGCATTTTATTTGCATTTTGCGATGTAACGTCGCTTTAATAAATTTCAGTATGAGCATTAAATACAACATTTGAACAGAAGGGGTGCTTTATAATGGGCCAGTGTATATTACTGGACACAATTTTGTATGAAAATTGTAATTATGAAGAAGTGGGGCCCGCAGAGGGCGAAGTCAATGTCGCTATAACGACTATTTCGCCCACATCGCCCTCTAGAATGATCCCTGACATGTATTAAGAGTTACTCGTTTGTTTCAGTGAATGGTCAAATTATATTTCACCAAATGAACATTGAACACATTATACCACGAATGGCATTAACCACGAATGGCATTATACCACGAATGGCATTATACCACGAATAGCATTATACCACGAATGGCATTAACCACGATTGATATTAGCTATCTATGTCTACGAGTGAAATATTACTTCAACCATTCACTTAAAGAAACACATGTTCTTGTTATTATACCAATACGACATACATTGACAATGTAGTAGCCAAACCAATGCTCATAACCCTTTCCCTCATAGAAACACCTCTTGACGCCATTACCAATACGACATACATTGACAATGTAGTAGACAAACCAATGTATATAAACCCTTTCCCTCATAGAAGTACCTCTTGACGCCATTACCAATATGACATACATTGACAATGTAGTAGCCAAACCAATGTTCATAAACCCTTTCCCTCATAGAAGTACCTCTTGACGCCATTACCAATATGACATACATTGACAATGTAGTAGCCAAACCAATGTTCATAAACCCTTTCCCTCATAGAAGCACCTCTTCACGCCATTACCAATACGACATACATTGACAATGTACTAGCCAAACCAATGTTCATAAACCCTTTCCCTCATAGAAGCACCTCTTCACGCCATTACCAATACGACATACATTGACAATGTAGTAGCCAAACCAATGTTCATAACCCTTTCCCTCATAGACGCACCTCTAGACGCCATTACCAATACGACATACATTGACAATGTAGTAGCCAAACCAATGTTCATAACCCTTTCCCTCATAGAAGCACCTCTAGACGCCATTACCAATACGACATACATTGACAATGTAGTAGACAAACCAATGTATATAAACCCTTTCCCTCATAGAAACACCTCTTGACGCCATTACCAATACGACATACATTGACAATGTAGTAGACAAACCAATGTATATAAACCCTTTCCCTCATAGAAGTACCTATTGACGCCATTACCAATATGACATACATTGACAATGTAGTAGCCAAACCAATGTTCATAAACCCTTTCCCTCATAGAAGCACCTCTTGACGCCATTACCAATATGACATACATTGACAATGTAGTAGCCAAACCAATGTTCATAAACCCTTTCCCTCATAGAAGCACCTCTTCACGCCATTACCAATACGACATACATTGACAATGTAGTAGCCAAACCAATGTTCATAAACCCTTTCCCTCATAGAAGCACCTCTTCACGCCATTACCAATACGACATACATTGACAATGTAGTAGCCAAACCAATGTTCATAACCCTTTCCCTCATAGACGCACCTCTAGACGCCATTACCAATACGACATACATTGACAATGTAGTAGCCAAACCAATGTTCATAACCCTTTCCCTCATAGAAGCACCTCTAGACGCCATTACCAATACGACATACATTGACAATGTAGTAGCCAAACCAATGCTCATAACCCTTTCCCTCATAGAAGCACCTCTTGACGCCATTACCAATACGACATACATTGACAATGTAGTAGCCAAACCAATGCTCATAACCCTTTCCCTCATAGAAGCACCTCTTGACGCCATTACCAATACGACATACATTGACAATGTAGTAGCCAAACCAATGCTCATAACCCTTTCCCTCATAGAAGCACCTCTTGACGCCATTACCAATACGACATACATTGACAATGTAGTAGCCAAACCAATGCTCATAACCCTTTCCCTCATAGAAGCACCTCTTGACGCCATTACCAATACGACATACATTGACAATGTAGTAGCCAAACCAATGCTCATAACCCTTTCCCTCATAGAAGCACCTCTAGACGCCATTACCAATACGACATACATTGACAATGTAGTAGACAAACCAATGCTCATAACCCTTTCCCTCATAGAAGCACCTCTTGACGCCATTACCAATACGACATACATTGACAATGTAGTAGCCAAACCAATGCTCATAACCCTTTCCCTCATAGAAGCACCTCTTGACGCCATTACCAATACGACATACATTGACAATGTAGTAGACAAACCAATGCTCATAACCCTTTCCCTCATAGAAGCACCTATTGACGCCATTACCAATACGACATACATTGACAATGTAGTAGACAAACCAATGCTCATAACCCTTTCCCTCATAGAAGCACCTCTAGACGCCATTACCAATACGACATACATTGACAATGTACTAGCCAAACCAATGCTCATAACCCTTTCCCTCATAGAAACACCTCAACGCCATTACCAATACGACATACATTGACAATGTAGTAGACAAACCAATGTATATAAACCCTTTCCCTCATAGAAACACCTCTTGACGCCATTACCAATACGACATACATTGACAATGTAGTAGACAAACCAATGTATATAAACCCTTTCCCTCATAGAAGTACCTCTTGACGCCATTACCAATATGACATACATTGACAATGTAGTAGCCAAACCAATGTTCATAAACCCTTTCCCTCATAGAAGTACCTCTTGACGCCATTACCAATATGACATACATTGACAATGTAGTAGCCAAACCAATGTTCATAAACCCTTTCCCTCATAGAAGCACCTCTTCACGCCATTACCAATACGACATACATTGACAATGTACTAGCCAAACCAATGTTCATAAACCCTTTCCCTCATAGAAGCACCTCTTCACGCCATTACCAATACGACATACATTGACAATGTAGTAGCCAAACCAATGTTCATAACCCTTTCCCTCATAGAAGCACCTCTAGACGCCATTACCAATACGACATACATTGACAATGTAGTAGCCAAACCAATGCTCATAACCCTTTCCCTCATAGAAGCACCTCTTGACGCCATTACCAATACGACATACATTGACAATGTAGTAGCCAAACCAATGCTCATAACCCTTTCCCTCATAGAAGCACCTCTTGACGCCATTACCAATACGACATACATTGACAATGTAGTAGCCAAACCAATGCTCATAACCCTTTCCCTCATAGAAGCACCTCTTGACGCCATTACCAATACGACATACATTGACAATGTAGTAGCCAAACCAATGTTCATAACCCTTTCCCTCATAGAAGCACCTCTAGACGCCATTACCAATACGACATACATTGACAATGTAGTAGACAAACCAATGCTCATAACCCTTTCCCTCATAGAAGCACCTCTTGACGCCATTACCAATACGACATACATTGACAATGTAGTAGCCAAACCAATGCTCATAACCCTTTCCCTCATAGAAGCACCTCTTGACGCCATTACCAATACGACATACATTGACAATGTAGTAGCCAAACCAATGCTCATAACCCTTTCCCTCATAGAAGCACCTCTTGACGCCATTACCAATACGACATACATTGACAATGTAGTAGCCAAACCAATGCTCATAACCCTTTCCCTCATAGAAGCACCTCTTGACGCCATTACCAATACGACATACATTGACAATGTAGTAGCCAAACCAATGCTCATAACCCTTTCCCTCATAGAAGCACCTCTTGACGCCATTACCAATACGACATACATTGACAATGTAGTAGCCAAACCAATGTTCATAACCCTTTCCCTCATAGAAGCACCTCTTGACGCCATTACCAATACGACATACATTGACAATGTAGTAGCCAAACCAATGCTCATAACCCTTTCCCTCATAGAAGCACCTCTTGACGCCATTACCAATACGACATACATTGACAATGTAGTAGCCAAACCAATGTTCATAACCCTTTCCCTCATAGAAGCACCTCTTGACGCCATTACCAATACGACATACATTGACAATGTAGTAGCCAAACCAATGCTCATAACCCTTTCCCTCATAGAAGCACCTCTTGACGCCATTACCAATACGACATACATTGACAATGTAGTAGCCAAACCAATGCTCATAACCCTTTCCCTCATAGAAGCACCTCTTGACGCCATTACCAATACGACATACATTGACAATGTAGTAGCCAAACCAATGCTCATAACCCTTTCCCTCATAGAAGCACCTCTTGACGCCATTACCAATACGACATACATTGACAATGTAGTAGACAAACCAATGCTCATAACCCTTTCCCTCACAGAAGCACCTCTTGACGCCATTACCAATAAGACATACATTGACAATGTAGCAGCCAAACCAATGATCATAACCCTTTCCCTCATAGAAGCACCTATTGACGCCATTAACAATACGACATACATTGACAATGTAGTAGACAAACCAATGCTCATAACCCTTTCCCTCACAGATGCAATTATTGACGCCATTACCAATACGACATACATTGACAATGTAGTAGCCAAACCAATGCTCATAACCCTTTCCCTCATAGAAGCACCTATTGACGCCATTACCAATACGACATACATTGACAATGTAGTAGCCAAACCAATGCTCATAACCCTTTCCCTCATAGAAGCACCTCTTGACGCCATTACCAATACGACATACATTGACAATGTAGTAGCCAAACCAATGCTCATAACCCTTTCCCTCATAGAAGCACCTCTTGACGCCATTACCAATACGACATACATTGACAATGTAGTAGCCAAACCAATGCTCATAACCCTTTCCCTCATAGAAGCACCTCTTGACGCCATTACCAATACGACATACATTGACAATGTAGTAGCCAAACCAATGCTCATAACCCTTTCCCTCATAGAAGCACCTATTGACGCCATTACAAATACGACATACATTGACAATGTAGTAGCCAACCAATGCTCATAACCCTTTCCCTCATAGAAGCACCTCTTGACGCCATTACCAATACGACATACATTGACAATGTAGTAGACAAACCAATGCTCATAACCCTTTCCCTCATAAAAGCACCTCTTGACGCCATTACCAATACGACATACATTGACAATGTAGCAGCCAAACCAATGCTCATAACCCTTTCCCTGATAGAAGCACCTCTTGACGCCATTACAAATACGACATACATTGACAATGTAGTAGTCAAACCAATGCTCATAACGCTTTCCCTCATA
>CM026401.1:57733666-57774363 GCA_014843695.1 Archivesica marissinica
AGACCAATAAATTAATAAGAAAATTAAATTTGGACCAATTCATTTTATTAAAATGGGTAATTTTGTCCAAACACTAATATTACCTGCAAAAAGTGCAGATCCTGATGAGACGGCTCGTCACGAGCCGGCTCATCTGGATCTACACTTTTTGTAAGCCTATTTAGAGGTATGTGGTGTTGAAAGGGTTAAGAATCATTTCCATCACTCACATTTCATCAGTGGAAACGACCGATATTTAAAATCGATACTGCTCATACTGTTGCATTTATTGAGATATCTGTCTTTTCAACTTGACCGATATTGTTCTGAGGTTTGGGGTTTCGGGGAGAGGCAGCCAAGCAGCTTATTAGGGCACTATTAAATTTTTTTTTTCCAATTCTTCTTGTTCATTTTTAGTATTCTCTTAAACGTATCCCGTCATCTTCTTATTCACTCAAAACAATACATTTTTTGAACGATTTACTTATATTACTACATACATCGGAACAAATTGATAGCAAATTTGACCTTTTGGAAACGGCTGTTGCTAATGTTTTCACAACTTGTAGCCCAATCCATTTGCACTTTGAAAATGTCATGTATATTATCAGGATTTATGTATGTTGCTAATGTGACAGTAATATTATTGTGATTTGTAAATTGTATTCATCATTATGGAAAAAGTTGCAATAAAATATTATTAAATTAAAGAACACTTGGTGGCAAGTTGACAAAATCTGAGTTCGAGCCCCACTGGAGCAGTTACGATTGTGCCCTTAGGCAAGGCATTTAAATTTCACATTGCCTCTTCTCTCTCCCTCGTGGCAATGGATTCCATCAGGAATAAGGTCTCGAGAGTGATTACTATTAAGTTGTAAGAACTTATTTCGCAATAGAGCTAAAATAAATTTGTATCAACTAAACCTCCCACATTTTGGGTCATGGTAACGGTTAGGGTCGTACCATTAATCTGAACGTGGGATTATGTCATATGCTCTTGCTTAGCATCTGGTTTTGTTTGCTTAGCATCTGGTTTGTTTGCTTAGCATCTGGTTTGCTTGCTTAGCATCTGGTTTGTTTGCTTAGCATCTGGTTTGTTTGCTTAGCATCTGGTTTGTTTGCTTAGCATCTGGTTTGTTTGCTTAGCATCTGGTTTGTTTGCTTAGCATCTGGTTTGTTTGCTTAGCATCTGGTTTGTTTGCTCAGCATCTGGTTTGTTTGCTTAGCATCTGGTTTGCTTGCTTAGCATCTGGTTTGTTTGCTTAGCATCTGGTTTGTTTGCTTAGCATCTGTAACATCTGGTTTGTTTGCTTAGCATATGGTTTGTTTGCTTAGTATCTGGTTTGTTTGCTTAGCATCTGGTTTGTTTGTTTAGCATCTGGTTTGTTTGCTTAGCATCTGGTTTGTTTGCTTAGCATCTGGTTTGTTTGCTTAGCATCTGGTTTGTTTGCTTAGCATCTGGTTTGTTTGCTTAGCATCTGGTTTGTTTGCTTAGCATCTGGTTTGTTTGCTTAGCATCTGGTTTGTTTGCTTAGCATCTGGTTTGTTTGCTTAGCATCTGGTTTGTTTGCTTAGCATCTGGTTTGTTTGCTTAGCATCTGGTTTGTTTGCTTAGCATCTGGTTTGTTTGCTTAGTATCTGGTTTGTTTGCTTAGCATCTGGTTTGTTTGTTTGCTTAGTATCTGGTTTGTTTGCTTAGCATCTGGTTTGTTTGTTTGCTTAGCATCTGGTTTGTTTGCTTAGTATCTGGTTTGTTTGCTTAGCATCTGGTTTGTTTGTTTGTTTAGCATCTGGTTTGTTTGCTTAGCATCTGGTTTGTTTGCTTAGCATATGGTTTGTTTGCTTAGCATATGGTTTGTTTGCTTAGCATCTGGTTTGTTTGCTTAGCATCTGGTTTGTTTGCTTAGCATCTGGTTTGTTTGCTTAGTATCTGGTTTGTTTGCTTAGCATCTGGTTTGTTTGTTTGCTTAGTATCTGGTTTGTTTGCTTAGCATCTGGTTTGTTTGTTTGCTTAGCATCTGGTTTGTTTGCTTAGTATCTGGTTTGTTTGCTTAGCATCTGGTTTGTTTGTTTGTTTAGCATCTGGTTTGTTTGCTTAGCATCTGGTTTGTTTGCTTAGCATCTGGTTTGTTTGCTTAGCATCTGGTTTGTTTGCTTAGCATCTGGTTTGTTTGCTTAGCATCTGGTTTGTTTGCTTAGCATCTGGTTTGTTTGCTTAGTATCTGGTTTGTTTGCTTAGCATCTGGTTTGTTTGCTTAGTATCTGGTTTGTTTGCTTAGCATCTGGTTTGTTTGTTGCTTAGCATCTGGTTTGTTTGCTTAGCATCTGGTTTGTTTCTTAGCATCTGGTTTGTTTGCTTAGCATCTGGTTTGTTTGCTTAGTATCTGGTTTGTTTGCTTAGCATCTGGTTTGTTTGCTTAGCATCTGGTTTGTTTGCTTAGCATCTGGTTTGCTTGCTTAGCACCTGGTTTGTTTGCTTAGCATCTGGTTTGTTTGCTTAGCATCTGGTTTGTTTGCTTAGTATCTGGTTTGTTTGCTTAGCATCTGGTTTGTTTGCTTAGCATCTGGTTTGTTTGTTTGCTTAGCATCTGGTTTGTTTGCTTAGCATCTGGTTTGTTTGCTTAGCATCTGGTTTGTTTGCTTAGCATCTGGTTTGTTTGCTTAGCATCTGGTTTGTTTGCTTAGCATCTGGTTTGTTTGCTTAGCATCTGGTTTGTTTGTTTGCTTAGCATCTGGTTTGTTTGCTTAGCATCTGGTTTGTTTGCTTAGCATCTGGTTTGTTTGCTTAGCATCTGGTTTGTTTGCTTAGCATCTGGTTTGTTTGCTTAGCATCTGGTTTGTTTGCTTAGCATCTGGTTTGTTTGCTTAGCATCTGGTTTGTTTGCTTAGCATCTGGTTTGTTTGTTTGCTTAGCATCTGGTTTGTTTGCTTAGTATCTGGTTTGTTTGCTTAGCATCTGGTTTGTTTGTTTGTTAGCATCTGGTTTGTTTGCTTAGCATCTGGTTTGTTTGCTTAGCATATGGTTTGTTTGCTTAGCATATGGTTTGTTTGCTTAGCATCTGGTTTGTTTGCTTAGCATCTGGTTTGTTTGCTTAGCATCTGGTTTGTTTGCTTAGTATCTGGTTTGTTTGCTTAGCATCTGGTTTGTTTGTTTGCTTAGTATCTGGTTTGTTTGCTTAGCATCTGGTTTGTTTGTTTGCTTAGCATCTGGTTTGTTTGCTTAGCATCTGGTTTGTTTGTTTGCTTAGCATCTGGTTTGTTTGTTTGCTTAGCATCTGGTTTGTTTGCTTAGCATCTGGTTTGTTTGCTTAGCATCTGGTTTGTTTGCTTAGCATATGGTTTGTTTGCTTAGCATATGGTTTGTTTGCTTAGCATCTGGTTTGTTTGCTTAGCATCTGGTTTGTTTGCTTAGCTACTGGTTTGTTTGCTTAGCATCTGGTTTGTTTGTTTGCTTAGTATCTGTTTGTTTGTTTGCTTAGCATCTGGTTTGTTTGCTTAGCATCTGGTTTGTTTGCTTAGCATCTGGTTTGTTTGCTTAGCATCTGGTTTGTTTGTTTGCTTATCATCTGGTTTGTTTGCTTAGCATCTGGTTTGTTTGCTTAGCATCTGGTTTGTTTGCTTAGCATCTGGTTTGTTTGCTTAGCATCTGGTTTGTTTGTTTAGCATCTGGTTTGTTTGCTTAGCATCTGGTTTGTTTGCTTAGTATCTGGTTTTTGTTTGCTTAGCATCTGGTTTGTTTGCTTAGCATCTGGTTTGTTTGTTTGCTTAGCATCTGGTTTGTTTGCTTAGCATCTGGTTTGTTTGCTTAGTATCTGGTTTGTTTGTTTGCTTAGCATCTGGTTTGTTTGCTTAGCATCTGGTTTGTTTGCTTAGCATCTGGTTTGTTTGCTTAGCATCTGGTTTGTTTGCTTAGCATCTGGTTTGTTTGCTTAGCATCTGGTTTGTTTGCTTAGCATCTGGTTTGTTTGCTTAGCATCTGGTTTGTTTGCTTAGCATCTGGTTTGTTTGCTTAGCATCTGGTTTGTTTGTTTGCTTAGCATCTGGTTTGTTTGCTTAGCATCTGGTTTGTTTGCTTAGCATCTGGTTTGTTTGCTTAGCATCTGGTTTGTTTGCTTAGCATCTGGTTTGTTTGCTTAGCATCTGGTTTGTTTGTTTGCTTAGTATCTGGTTTGTTTGCTTAGCATCTGGTTTGTTTGTTTGCTTAGCATCTGGTTTGTTTGTTTGCTTAGCATCTGGTTTGTTTGTTAGCTTAGCATCTGGTGTGTTTGCTTAGCATCTGGTTTGTTTGCTTAGCATCTGGTTTGTTTGCTTAGCATCTGGTTTGTTTGCTTAGCATCTGGTTTGTTTGTTTAGCATCTGGTTTGTTTGCTTAGCATCTGGTTTGTTTGCTTAGTATCTGGTTTGTTTGCTTAGCATCTGGTTTGTTTGCTTAGCATCTGGTTTGTTTGCTTAGCATCTGGTTTGCTTGCTTAGCACCTGGTTTGTTTGCTTAGCATCTGGTTTGTTTGCTTAGCATCTGGTTTGTTTGCTTAGTATCTGGTTTGTTTGCTTAGCATCTGGTTTGTTTGCATAGCATCTGGTTTGTTTGCTTAGCATCTGGTTTGCTTGATTAGCACCTGGTTTGTTTGCTTAGCATCTGGTTTGTTTGCTTAGCATCTGGTTTGTTTGCTTAGTATCTGGTTTGTTTGGTTAGCATCTGGTTTGTTTGCTTAGCATCTGGTTTGTTTGCTTAGCATCTGGTTTGTTTGCTTAGCATCTGGTTTGTTTGTTTGCTTAGCATCTGGTTTGTTTGTTAGCTTAGCATCTGGTTTGTTTGCTTAGCATCTGGTTTGTTTGCTTAGCATCTGGTTTGTTTGCTTAGCATCTGGTTTGTTTGTTTAGCATCTGGTTTGTTTGCTTAGCATCTGGTTTGTTTGCTTAGTATCTGGTTTGTTTGCTTAGCATCTGGTTTGTTTGCTTAGCATATGGTTTGTTTGCTTAGCATCTGGTTTGCTTGCTTAGCACCTGGTTTGTTTGCTTAGCATCTGGTTTGTTTGCTTAGCATCTGGTTTGTTTGCTTAGTATCTGGTTTGTTTGCTTAGCATCTGGTTTGTTTGCATAGCATCTGGTTTGTTTGCTTAGCATCTGGTGTGCTTGCTTAGCACCTGGTTTGTTTGCTTAGCATCTGGTTTGTTTGCTTAGCATCTGGTTTATTTGCTTAGTATCTGGTTTGTTTGCTTAGCATCTGGTTTGTTTGCTTAGCATCTGGTTTGTTTGCTTAGCATCTGGTTTGTTTGCTTAGTATCTGGTTTGTTTGCTTAGCATCTGGTTTGTTTGCTTAGCATCTGGTTTGTTTGTTTGCTTAGCATCTGGTTTGTTTGCTTAGCATCTGGTTTGTTTGCTTAGCATCTGGTTTTTTGCTTAGCATCTGGTTTGTTTGCTTAGCATCTGGTTTGTTTGCTTAGCATCTGGTTTGTTTGTTTGCTTAGCATCTGGTTTGTTTGCTTAGCATCTGGTTTGTTTGCTTAGCATCTGGTTTGTTTGCTTAGCATCTGGTTTGTTTGTTTGCTTAGCATCTGGTTTGTTTGCTTAGCATCTGGTTTGTTTGCTTAGCATCTGTTTGTTTGCTTAGCATCTGGTTTGTTTGCTTAGCATCTGGTTTGTTTGCTTAGCATCTGGTTTGTTTGTTTGCTTAGCATCTGGTTTGTTTGCTTAGCATCTGGTTTGTTTGTTTGCTTAGCATCTGGTTTGTTTGCTTAGCATCTGGTTTGTTTGTTTGCTTAGCATCTGGTTTGTTTGCTTAGCATCTGGTTTGTTTGCTTAGCATCTGGTTTGTTTGCTTAGCATCTGGTTTGTTTGCTTAGCATCTGGTTTGTTTGCTTAGCATCTGGTTTGTTTGCTTAGCATCTGGTTTGTTTGCTTAGCATCTGGTTTGTTTGCTTAGTATCTGGTTTGTTTGCTTAGCATCTGGTTTGTTTGCTTAGCATCTGGTTTGTTTGCTTAGCATCTGGTTTGTTTGCTTAGCATCTGGTTTGTTTGCTTAGCATCTGGTTTGTTTGCTTAGCATCTGGTTTGTTTGCTTAGTATCTGGTTTGTTTGCTTAGCATCTGGTTTGTTTGCTTAGCATCTGGTTTGTTTGCTTAGCATCTGGTTTGTTGTTAGTGTTTGTTTGCTTAGTATCTGGTTTGTTTGCTTAGCATCTGGTTTGTTTGCTTAGCATCTGGTTTGTTTGCTTAGCATCTGGTTTGTTTGCTTAGCATCTGGTTTGTTTGTTTGCTTAGCATCTGGTTTGTTTGTTGCTTAGCATCTGGTTTGTTTGCTTAGCATCTGGTTTGTTTGCTTAGCATCTGGTTTGTTTGCTTAGCATCTGGTTTGTTTGTTTAGCATCTGGTTTGTTTGCTTAGCATCTGGTTTGTTTGCTTAGTATCTGGTTTGTTTGCTTAGCATCTGGTTTGTTTGCTTAGCATCTGGTTTGTTTGCTTAGCATCTGGTTTGCTTGCTTAGCACCTGGTTTGTTTGCTTAGCATCTGGTTTGTTTGCTTAGCATCTGGTTTGTTTGCTTAGTATCTGGTTTGTTTGCTTAGCATCTGGTTTGTTTGCTTAGCATCTGGTTTGTTTGCTTAGCATCTGGTTTGCTTGCTTAGCACCTGGTTTGTTTGCTTAGCATCTGGTTTGTTTGCTTAGCATCTGGTTTGTTTGCTTAGCATCTGGTTTGTTTGCTTAGCATCTGGTTTGTTTGCTTAGCATCTGGTTTGTTTGTTTGCTTAGCATCTGGTTTGTTTGTTCTTAGCATCTGGTTTGTTTGCTTAGCATCTGGTTTGTTTGCTTAGCATCTGGTTTGTTTGCTTAGCATCTGGTTTGTTTGTTTGCTTAGCATCTGGTTTGTTTGCTTAGCATCTGGTTTGTTTGCTTAGCATTGGTTTGTTTGTTTTTGTTGTTTGCTTAGCATCTGGTTTGTTTGCTTAGCATCTGGTTTGTTTGTTTGCTTAGCATCTGGTTTGTTTGCTTAGCATCTGGTTTGTTTGCTTAGCATCTGGTTTGTTTGCTTAGCATCTGGTTTGTTTGCTTAGTATCTGGTTTGCTTAGCATCTGGTTTGTTTGCTTAGCATCTGGTTTGTTTGCTTAGCATCTGTAACATCTGGTTTGTTTGCTTAGCATATGGTTTGTTTGCTTAGTATCTGGTTTGTTTGCTTAGCATCTGGTTTGTTTGTTTAGCATATGGTTTGTTTGCTTAGCATCTGGTTTGTTTGCTTAGCATCTGGTTTGTTTGCTTAGCATCTGGTTTGTTTGCTTAGCATCTGGTTTGTTTGCTTAGCATCTGGTTTGTTTGCTTAGCATCTGGTTTGTTTGCTTAGCATCTGGGTTGTTTGCTTAGTATCTGGTTTGTTTGCTTAGCACCTGCCAGCTACATATCTTTATGCATGAGGTCAACATATTACATAGATAGATAGAATTTATTGAACAAAAGGTCATGTTGGACGAAAAAGTTTACCTCAAAAGTTGCGGTGACCGGATGCCTTCCCACATTGTCATCAAACCCTTTATTCAACGCCATATCTATATGTTGCCATAGAAACTCCTTGAAACTAAACTCGCCTCCTTGTCTGGAGAGCACAGATGACCGTGACCTCTGTGTTACTGCACCAGCCTGGCCTCGCCTCGTAGACTGGTAACTTTTACGAGGAGAATCTGTTTCTGAATATAAATTAAATATTAAAGACGATACCATAAGGAAAGAGTTAATAGTTTGTTTGCTAGAACATGACCTGTCCGAAAAATATGTGCTGTAGTGCAGCAGATAAAATATTTCAGAGGAATCTTTGAAATGGTGATACAAGCACAGATACTCATTAGACCGTACTCCATTACTCTTTTGAAGTATTGTTTCAGCTGTATGCTGCACTACCGTCCCGAAATCTGTTTCAGCCGTAAAAGCCCACACGAACAGTGCGAAAAGTATATGCCTCACTTTGAATAAAATGCTTGTCTCATTGTTATGTTATATGTTATATGTCGGGTTTTACGCATGTATCAGCACCATTTTGGGCTATATCACCGGCGGGAAGTTTACCTAACAACACCTTTCCTGGGCAGGCTCCAGCGGTTAACCAGTACTTGGGTGCACCAACCGCCGTAAGAAACTGCCAACTTTTTCATGCTTGTCTCATTGCGGATACCGGAAGTGGCACATATACATTTTACAGAGAAATAATGGCTAAGTGTGAAATAGGTATTTGCAGCCAGGGCTGTCCGATTAGCGCAGTGATTAGCGAGCTCGCATCTCACCAATGCAACCCGGGTTCGATCCTCGGACCGGGAAGTATGTGAGATAGTACGGTGGTCGCCAGATCGCCCAGGTAGATTTTCTCTGGGTACTCCGGTTTCCTCCAACATAAATGACCACATTTACGCTTTCATCCGCGCCAATGAGAGTGATTAATATAAGTTGTTAGAACTTGCTTCGCAATCGTAAAATAAATAAAGTTTTAAAAAAAGCTAGGGCTGGAAATATTGTAACAATATTTAAATTTTAACCCCACCGTCTGACCCATTGCTGAAGAAGTTATAACCCCGATGAAAAGAAATTTGTACCTATGTTTCACATTTCACCTCAAAGTGTGATCTTGACCTTGAAGCTACGGATCTGGGTCATGTGTACGATACATCACTTATATATAGCGGACATTTGTGGCACATTAGTTGTAGCCAGAAAATGGAAAAATTGTACGTATATTTCACATCATTTAATCTCCAAGTGCGATCTTGACCTTGAAGCTACGCACCTGGGTCACATGTACGATACATCAAGCAGACGTCGTATGGACACACGAACAGTGCGAAAACTATATGCCCCGAACTTGTGTTAAAACACACAATATGTTAATTAAATAAAACATTTAAATACAATGAGTGCTTTACAATGACCAGTGTAACTTACTGAAAAATGATTTTGTATGAAAATTGTAAAAACACTATTTTTTAGGGAGAAGTGAGAGCTAGAGCGAAGTCAGGGTCCCTTTGGCGACTATTTCACCCACGTCGTCCCCTAGGATGCACCCTGCCATGCTACAGTACCATTAATGCGATGTACATAATCACAAACCAGCATCATGTTGTACAATGTTGTCTCTGATCTGTTGAAGAAAGAAGGAAACTGGGTCGGCAGCCTCGTCTTGGTACACATGGATAAATACAAACTCTTGATTGGCAGGAACAGCAAACAGAGAATTGTTACTATAAATAGATAAGATACCACCATCTTAGAGTTAAAGAAAACAGAGGATTGTTACTATAAATAGATAAGATACCACATCTTAGAATTAAAGCAAACAGAGAATTGTTGCTATAAATAGATAAGATACCACATCTTAGATTTAAAGCAAACAGAGAATTGTTACTATAAATAAATAAGATACCACATCTTAGATTTAAAGCAAACAGAGAATTGTTACTATAAATAGATAAGATACCACATCTTAGATTTAAAGCAAACAGAGAATTGTTACTATAAATAGATAATATATCCCATCTTAGATTTAAAGAAAACACAGAATTGTTACTATAAATAGATAAGATACCACATCTTAGAATTAAAGCAAACAGAGATTTTATACATCTGGTCCTCCATACATACCTGATGTTTGTGATGACTCGAGACTTCCTCAGTATCTTATATATCTGGTCCTCCATACATACCTGATGTTTGTGACGACTCGAGACTTCCTCAGTACCTTATATATCTGGTCCTCCATACATACCTGATGTTTGTGATGACTCGAGACTTCCTCAGTATCTTATATATCTGGTCCTCCATACATACCCGATGTTTGTGATGACTCGAGACTTCCTCAGTACCTTATATATCTGGTCCTCCATACATACCTGATGTTTGTGATGACTCAAGACTTCCTCAGTACCTTATATATCTGGTCCTTCATACATACCTGATGTTTGTGATGACTCGAGACTTCCTCAATATCTTATATATCTGGTCCTCCATACATACCTGATGTTTGTGATGACTCGAGACTTCCTCAGTACCTTATATATCTGGTCCTCCATACATACCTGATGTTTGTGATGACTCGAGACTTCCTCAGTACCTTATATATCTGGTCCTCCATACATACCCGATGTTTGTGATGACTCGAGACTTCCTCAGCACCTTATATATCTGGTCCTCCATACATACCTGATGTTTGTGATGACTCGAGACTTCCTCAATATCTTATATATCTGGTCCTCCATACATACCTGATGTTTGTGATGACTCGAGACTTCCTCAGTACCTTATATATCTGGTCCTCCATACATACCTGATGTTTGTGATGACTCGAGACTTCCTCAGTACCTTATATATCTGGTCCTCCATACATACCTGATGTTTGTGATGACTCGAGACTTCCTCAGTATCTTATATATCTGGTCCTCCATACAATGTTGCAACCTTTTGATAGGGTGTATCCTCTAAAACAATAACACGTCATGATTTACACATTATATTCACATAGAAGTAGAGTCCTAAAATAGAACTGTTGAGGAATTAACGTAAATATTCTCCTATAAGTCGAGGCCAGGGTTCCCTCTGGTTGATTATCTGTCTGTGCCACTTCTGTCGCCAATTGTAAATGGTTGGAGCCAATTTGAAAAACTTGGAGCGAACTAAGAGCGAAATAGGTCACAGAATATTTGGATCCATGAGCATTTTGCTAGTGTTGTATATTTTCACGACTCGAGTTATCAGTTCAATTTGCATAAAACTTTAATTGGAAGATCTAGGGAAATAGCCATCGGTGACCGACAGCGGGAACCCCGGAGTCTTAAAACAGCAACAGATCATGAAGTATCACATACAACAGGGTTCATTCTAGGTCAGAATTTTTGGGAGAAGTGAGAAAGCACGTGATCGTTTCCTTAAATGGTGTTCTTTAATATACTTCTGCAAAATAGGGTTAAAATGCACAGTACAACCATTAAATACAACATTTGAATAGAAGGAGTGCTTTATAATGGGCCAGTGTATACTAGACAACATTTTGTTTGAAAATCCTCACCCAGAGGGCAAAGTCAGGGTCCCTAGGGCGACAATTTCGCCCACATCGCCCTCTAAAATGATCCCTGCATTCATACGTATGCATTAGGGATGGGACAGAATAGCTAAATGGTATTCGAATATTCGAAAATGGTATTCGAATAGTGTTCGAATATTCGATGAATATTACAAATCAATATTAAAACAAAAACTGAAAATAGAATTATTTTTTTTGGTATTCGAATACCGAAATAGGATTCGAATATTCGGTCAGGTATTCGGATATTCCAATATTCAGTCCGATCCCTAATATGCCTACATAAGTCGAGTAAAACATTTGTTTGTTTGTTTTTATGGTTTAACATCGTACCAACAGCTTAACCCATTCAACACCAAGTAACTCACATGGACGGGTCCATGATATTCATAAACCAATAAATGAATCAGAAAATCACATTTGGACAAGTTCATTTTTCAAAATGGGTAATTATGTCTAAAAATAGTCATATCACTGGCAAAAAGTGCAGATCCTGATAGACGGCTCGTCACGAGCCGGCTCATCTGGATCTACACTTTTTGTAAGCCTATTTAGAGGTCTGTGGTGTTGAAAGGGTTAAGTCATATGGCAACTTATCAGCTACCATTGGTGGAGGAAGACCCCGGGTGACCTATTGAGCAGTATTTCAGGTGGGCACCCGGGTAGAACAACTGACCTTCCGCAAGCTAGCTGAACAGCTTCCTCACATGAAATAATTTGAATCGAACCAGTAGCCGTGAGGGACAAGCGAGTTAACTGTAACCATTCAGTCACTGAGGGCGCTAGAGCAAAACAACATGAACAGTTCATTAATTACCGTATATATGCACCGATAAGTTCATGAACTACCCATGCACCTATAAATAGAGTATACATTGACAAGTCATGAACTACCAATTTATTATACCTCACACGACTACTCAATACAAAATTCCCATAAACAAGCAGTCAATAATATTTATTATTACCTAATGCTCTATATAACTTGTAATTCGTTATTTTTGCCTGTTTCATTGCATTGTTTATCCTTCGCTCAGGTCTGGGCAACAGTTCAAACTGTTGACCGGGCAATAGTTTGAACTGTTTCATACTAGACTTTTGAACCAATCATACTCTGAGTATGCTTTCACTGTGCGCAGTAGGATGCGCAATAGGGTGTTATGGAAGTCAAAGTAAAAAATACGTCCCGAATACATTTTAGCTCTGACTGCACCTGAAGTCATCGATATACATTATGTGAAGCCCTCCTTTCCACAGGCACCAGACACACAAAAAAAAAAATTTGTTTGGCCTATGGTCATATAGTAAGTAATATATAATAAAGGCAACCAACGAAATTGAAACATGCATGCAGAAACATCGACGAGAAACTAGGTAAAATCGACCAGATCACTGATATGCCCTCGTGGTCCCGACCGGAAGACCTTATTCAATCAACAAATACTTTTTATTTCATGGAGATCGGTCAAATTTTATTTTGTGTCTGGTGCCTGTGCTCCTTTTTATTTTTATTTATTTTATTGCATACTTACCGGCGTACCGGCTTTTAGACCAAAACCAAGCGTTTACAAATGATGATTAATTAGTCATCAGCCAACAAACTGGGAAAAACAGAAATTTATCTTGAATTATGGCCCAGGCTAGGTTTGAAGACATGACTGAGGATGTTTTTTGAGTTAGTCAAATATTATAGAATATAAGGTATGTACAACAAGACATTTCGAACTGTTGCCCGAGGCCTAACAGCCTCGGGCAACAGTTCGAAAGTATTCCCTGATACCTCGGGACAATAGTTTTGACTGTTCCCCAAACACCCATGAAATAACTGTATACTGTTCGCCACCGATCAGTCAATATTTTCGATAATATCGACTGCCTTTGGTTTCCGGTCGTACCAGGAACGTACCTGCGGTCGTGCTCTGTACCCCGTATTGTCCACCAGTTCTTCAGGATCATACTCAATGGTTGATAACTCAAACACAAACAAAACGCGTGGAGAACATGGCCGCCCATTGTACTTCCAGTCCTTGGAGACTTGTAGATCCAGCAACTGCTCTGTAACACACTTCTGCACCTTCATCCTGCAATATTACCCCATATCCAAGTACATCGTTATGTTATGTTATATTTCCGGGCAGACTCCAACGGTTAACCAGTACTTGGGTGCACCAACCTCCGTAAGAAACTGCCAACTTTTTCATATAAATGAGACACGGTCTGAGCATGACTCGAACCCGTGACCATCAGTGATGATAGGTTACAGTGGTATACAAGTCAGCGACCTTAACCACTCGACCATGGAGGCGGATATCAAGTACATCGTACGACATATATTGGTGTTTTTGTTTGTTTTTTGTAGCTTAATGTCGCACCAACAGCTCAGGTTATTTGGCAACTCTCCAGCTATTAGTGGTGGAGGAAGACCCCGGGTGGCCCGCTGAGCAAGTCACACCAACAGCTCAGGTTATTTGGCAACTCTCCAACTATTATTGGTGGAGGAACATCCCGGGTGGCCCGCTGAGCAAGTCGCACCAACAGCTCAGGTTATTTGGCAACTCTCCAACTATTATTGGTGGAGGAAGACCCCGGGTGGCCCGCTGAGCAAGTCGCACCAACAGCTCAGGTTATTTGGCAACTCTCCAACTATTATTGGTGGAGGAACATCCCGGGTCGCCCGCTGAGCAAGTCGCACCAACAGCTCAGGTTATTTGGCAACTCTCCAACTATTATTGGTGGAGGAAGACCCCGGGTGGCCCGCTGAGCAAGTCGCACCAACAGCTCAGGTTATTTGGCAACTCTCCAACTATTATTGGTGCAGGAAGACCCCGGGTGGCTCGCTGAGCAAGTCACACCAACAGCTCAGGTTATTTGGCAACTCTCCAACTATTATTGGTGCAGGAAGACCCCGGGTGGCTCGCTGAGCAAGTCACACCAACAGCTCAGGTTATTTGGCAACTCTCCAACTATTATTGGTGCAGGAAGACCCCGGGTGGCTCGCTGAGCAAGTCACACCAACAGCTCAGGTTATTTGGCAACTCTCCAACTATTATTGGTGGAGGAACATTCCGGGTGGCCCGCTGAGCAAGTCACACCAACAGCTCAGGTTATTTGGCTACTCTCCAACTATTATTGGTGGAGGAACATCCTGGGTGGCTCGCTGAGCAAGTCACACCAACAGCTCAGGTTATTTGGCAACTCTCCAACTATTATTGGTGGAGGAAGACCCCGGGTGGCCCGCTGAGCAAGTCACACCAACAGCTCAGGTTATTTGGCAACTCTCCAACTATTATTGGTGGAGGAAGACCCCGGGTGGCTCGCTGAGCAAGTCGCACCAACAGCTCAGGTTATTTGGCAACTCTCCAACTATTATTGGTGGAGGAAGACCCCGGGTGGCCCGCTGAGCAAGTCGCACCAACAGCTCAGGTTATTTGGCAACTCTCCAACTATTATTGGTGGAGGAACATCCCGGGTCGCCCGCTGAGCAAGTCGCACCAACAGCTCAGGTTATTTGGCAACTCTCCAACTATTATTGGTGGAGGAAGACCCCGGGTGGCTCGCTGAGCAAGTCGCACCAACAGCTCAGGTTATTTGGCAACTCTCCAACTATTATTGGTGGAGGAAGACCCCGGGTGGCCCGCTGAGCAAGTCGCACCAACAGCTCAGGTTATTTGGCAACTCTCCAACTATTATTGGTGGAGGAACATCCCGGGTCGCCCGCTGAGCAAGTCGCACCAACAGCTCAGGTTATTTGGCAACTCTCCAACTATTATTGGTGGAGGAAGACTCCGGGTGGCCCGCTGAGCAAGTCGCACCAACAGCTCAGGTTATTTGGCAACTCTCCCAACTATTATTGGTGGAGGAAGACCCGGGGGCCCACTGAGCAAGTCGCACCAACAGCTCAGGTTATTTGGCAACTCTCCAACTATTATTGGTGGAGGAAGACCCCGGGTGGCCCGCTGAGCAAGTCGCACCAACAGCTCAGGTTATTTGGCAACTCTCCAACTATTATTGGTGGAGGAAGACTCCGGGTGGCCTGCTGAGCAAGTCACACCAACAGCTCAGGTTATTTGGCAACTCTCCATCTATTATTGGTTGAGGAAGACCTCGGGTGGCCCGCTGAGCAGTACAGGATCACAGGTAGATCCACCGACCTTCAGTAAGCCTGTTGGGTAGCTTCCTCGCTTAAAGGAATTTGACATCCCAAGTGGGAATAGTGTGGAATTCATGATAGCGCACGAGCAGTGGTAGCGCATTCACTTCAGGTGCGAAAGGTCCGGAGTTCGAGCCCCGACTGGAGCTGTTAAGATTGAGCCCTTAGGCAAGGCATTTAAATTGCACGTTGCCTCTTCCCTCTCCCTTGTGGCGATGGATTCCATCAGGAATGAGGTTTTGAGAGTGATTAATACAAGTTGTCCTCGTGGCGATGGATTCCATCACGAATGAGGTCTCGAGAGTGATTAATACAAGTTGTAGGAACTTGTTTCGCAATTGAGCTCAAATAAATGTGTATGAACGAAGTGGGAATACTCACTATCTCTCTTAGTGTAGCTTAATCTTATGTTTCTTCTAATGTGAGGCTTTAGGCTGTCCGAGTAGCGCAGTGGTTAGCGCACTCGCTTCTCACCAATGCAACCCGGGTTCGATCCTCGGACCGGGAAGTTGTGTATTGTTGTTGCAATACGTGCCTGATAGAATCGAGAATCCGGAACAACCGTACATAGGTGATAAGTACCTGATAGAATCGAGAATCCGGAACAACCGTACATAGGTGATAAGTACCTGATAGAATCGAGAATCCGGAACAACCATACATAGGTGATACGTACCTGATAGAATCGAGAATCCGGAACAACCGTACATAGCTGATACGTACCTGATAGAATCCAGAACAACCGTACATAGGTGATAAGTACCTGATAGAATCGAGAATCCGGAACAACCGTACATAGGTGATAAATACCTGATAGAATCCAGAACAACCATACATAGGTGATACGTACCTGATAGAATCCAGAACAACCATACATAGGTGATACGTACCTGATAGAATCCAGAATCCGGAACAACCGTACATAGGTGATACGTACCTGATAGAATCCAGAACAACCGTACATAGGTGATACGTACCTGATAGAATCCAGAACAACCGTACATAGGTGATACGTACCTGATAGAATCCAGAACAACCGTACATAGGTGATACGTACCTGATAGAATCCGGAACAACCGTACATAGGTGATACGTACCTGATAGAATCGAGAATCCGGAACAACCGTACATAGGTGATATCGAACGAAGAACCAGGATGAGATATCTGTAAATACAGTCCAACCCACATTAGCGGGGTTACCTTTATTAAAGATCTTCTTTTTTTAAATTGTTTTTAAAAGCCTCAATTGGCGAGTGCCTTCGGGTGGACAGACCTTTATACAAGCATAAATAGCTGTCAATCACCATAAGTTAGCACAATCTTAGAGGTAACTACCCCCCTTTCTCTGCTCAAAATGCACAAGCCCCTTTTCTGACCGATCTTGCCCTATTTTCGACTCGAGAGCAAACCCTAAGATGCAGATTTAGCGTATGTGGGGAAGGTAAACGTCACAAAGCACGATCATTTATTTGCAGAAATGAAACCACACTTGTAAATATAGTACAAACATATATACATATCAGGGATCATTCTAGAGGGTGATGTGGGCGAAATGGTCGCCCTAGGGACCCTGACTTCGCCCTCTGGGGCCCCCACTTCTCCCTAAAAAAAAAAAAAAAATGGGTTTTTTACGATTTTCAAACAAAATTGTGTCTAGTAAGATACACTGGCCCATTATAAAGCACTCCTTCTATTCAAATGTTGTATTTAATGGTTGTAGTGTGCATTTTAACTCTATTTTGCAGAAGTATATTAAAGAACACCATTTAAGGAAGCGATCACGTGCTTTCTCACTTCTCCCAAAAATTCTGACCTAGAATGAACCCTGACACAAGTCATGAACAATTTTACATTCTCGCTATTGAAGATATTTGGTTGACACTGAATTATGAGTCCAGTCTACAATGCATGGACCACTGATCTGTAACAGAGAAATAATTGTGAAATTGCCAACAACAATTTTTTTTTAAATCAGGCTAGGTCTCAATATTGGTTCAAGATTTTCAAAACTCTGGGGTGGGACGAGGAAAAATCAATTTATTTTGGCTCAATTGTTAGTTCTTACAACAGGGTTCATTCTAGGTCAGAATTTTTGGGAGAAGTGAGAAAGCGCGTGATCGCTTCCTTAAATGGTGTTCTTTAATATACTTCTGCAAAATAGGGTTAAAATGCACAGTACAACCATTAAATACAACATTTGAATAGGAGTGCTTTATAATGGGCCAGTGTATCTTACTAGACAAAATTTAGTTTGAAAAAAGTAAAAACCAAAATATATATTTATTTTTTTAGGGAGAAGTGCCCAGAGGGCAATGTCAGGGTCCCTAGGGCGACAATTTCGCCCACATCGCCCTCTAAGCTGATCCCTGTTACAACATTAGTTTTAATCGTGCTCGATATCTCATTTCTGATGCCATGAGGGAGAGAGAAGGCATTGTGGAATTTACGTTCCTTGCCTTGTGGCACAATCGTAATGGCTACAGCTATTCGCAAACTCTGAGCAATTCAAATCCGAAGAGAACATGCTACCACTGCGTTGTCACAACCTACACAAAACAACCATTAGGGAACACTGGTGTAGTGTTTAACCTTTATTTATTTTACAAGGATTGCGAAGCAAGTTTTAACAACTTATATTAATCACTCTCGTTGGCGCAGATGAAAGTGTAAATGTGGTCATTCGTGTTGGAGGAAACCGGAGTACACAGAAAACCCACCTGTCCGATCTGGCGACCAACAGTACCATCTCACACATTTCCCTGTCCAAGGATCAAACCCGGGTTGCATTGGTGAGAAGCGAGCTCGCTAACCACTGCGCTAATCGGACAGCCAAATGGTTTAGTATAGTTAGCCTGATAACTAAGTGTGTTGTCCTAAATGTAAATACAAAACTGCCATATACTCACAACGAAGATATGAGAGATTTGAAAGAGGAACAACAGACATTTGGCATAGTGACAATCTTCCTGTTGCCATAGCGACTGGAAATCCTGCAAGTATAAATAGCAACATTCAAACCTAGTGCAACTACAACACTAACTCCCACAAAAGTATTCAAAATATAATTATGTCGTATTTACGTTACAGTTACAGTGGTAGGTACTAGTATGCATGCCAACATGGGACGGATCTGTGGTCCAGTGGTAACACTCTGGACTGGTAATCCAGGGATCGCAGGTTCGATCCCCCGTCTAACTGTAATAAAATTAACAGTCTTTCAGCTGGGACTTTAAACCGAGGTCTTGTGTCGGTGCTGTACACCGTGCACGTAAAAGATCCAGAGGAGACTCTGGAATGGGTCTCTTTCTGTATCATTGCACTATCCTCCAAAAATCTAAAATGATTAATCTCTTCAGGAGGCGTCGCTCATATGGGCAACCGGTAGCGACAATAAATAAACGTAAAAAGAAGGAATACAAGATTTTACTGTACTTTTATTGGAGCATCCTTCAGTTTTTGACACATGGAGGTTAGCCTGTATGTATCCTGCATGCTCGTGTGGTGTAAGTAAACGACGCTGCTGTCAACGTCATAGTAACACTCGATATCACCCTGAAATATATGTACAGTGAAACCTGTGTTAAGCAGCCAGTATACAGATATTATGTTATGTTATATTTCGGATTTTACGCCTGCATCAGCACCATTTTGGGCTATATCGCCGGCGGGCAGTTTACCTAACAACACCTTTCCTGGGCAGGCTCCAGCGGTTAACCAGTACTTGGGTGCACCAACCTCCGTAAGAAACTGCCAACTTTTTCATATAAATGAGACACGGCCTGAGCGGGGCTCGAACCCGTGACCATCAGTGATGATAGGTTACAGTGGTATACAAGTAAGCGACCTTAACCACTCGACCACGGAGGCGGACCAGTATACAGATAGTATTGTCATTGGTTTGGATATGGGATTAAAAGTCACACAAACAGCGTAGTTCACACGGCAGTATTTCACGCATCGATGGCACACATAGTAACACTCGATATCACCCTAAAATATATGTACAGTGGAAACCTGTGTTAAGCAGCCAGTATACAGAAACCTGTGACATTGTGCAAGCCAGCAGGATAGCTTCTTCACTTGAAAGAATCTGACAACCATAGCGGGTTTCGAACCTACAGTGATGATGCGCAAATGATTCGAAGTCAACGATCTCAACCACACGGCCACCCATGTTATAATACATGATAATTAGTAATCATTAATAAAACGATCAGAATTGTTGTAGTTCAATAAGACATAGCTCGACTATGCTACAGCAGCCAGTCAGTGTAAAACAACGTTTTTTATGCAAACTTATTTTAGCAAGTGTAACAAGTTTTACAACAATGGATTAAGACCTCATCATGAGGAAGACAATGTGGAATTTAACCCATTCAACACCAAGTAACTGCCATGGACTGGTCCATGACATTTTTAGACCAATTAAATTAATAAGAAAATTACATTTGGATCAGTTCATTTATCAAAATGGGTAAATTATTTTCTAAAAATTGTAATATTACTTGCAAAAAGTGCAGATCCTGATGAGACGGCTCGTCACGAGCCGGCTCATCTGGATCTACACTTTTTTGTAAGCCTATTTAGAGGTCTGTGGTGTTGAAAGGGTTAAGTGACTAAATGTAACGGCACAAATGTAACGGCACAAATGTAACGGCTACAGCTTGGCGCGAACTCCCGAGCATTTCAAAGTAACTACATCATGTGGCTGCTTACTACAAATGACTGCTTAATAAAGGTTACATAATGAAAGATGCTAGTTAGGCTGTTTAATAGAGGTGACCACGACACAGGCTTGGCTGAATCAAAAAACTGTATTAGTGTGTACGGTCAAACACTCGACAGTGCTACATCACAGCACTCGATGCAACATTGGCACATATCCGTTGCCTTATGGTTAATATGTCGGCATAACGAACGTGAGGTGTCATTCTGGTAATAGCTGGTTAATTTATACAAATTTATTTTAGCTTGATTGCGAAACAAGTTCTTACAACTTATATTAATCACTCTTCAGACCTCATTCCTGATGGAATACATCGCCACGAGGTAGAGAGAAGAGGCAATGTGGAATTTAAATGCCTTTTCTAAGGGCATAATCATAACGGCTCCAGAGGGCTTGAACTGCAGGCATTTCGCACCTGAAGCGAACATGCTACTTCTATGGTAATGACTAGTTGGTGATTACATACCTGGTTAATGCTTTCGTTCAAATACTCTCGTACACCCTGTAAATAGAAAGGGAATAAACCAGGTTAGACTTACAGTCAAACTAGTCTTAAGCAGCCATTCAAGGGAATCAGAGAAAGTGGCTGCTAAATGCTTAATAAAACACATGAATTGAATACATAATGACTCTATAGCATGTGTTAAACACTGCTTAATAATAATATGATGTCAAAAGTGTTCAATAACATTACATTCCATCGGAGCGTCGGATTTGGAATTGATCGTTCCTGGGTTCGATACTCGGTCAGGCCACGTATGAGTGTCATTGAGCAAGGAAGGCACCTCACACACATTGTTCAGTACTGGTTGACCACTTAGGTAGGCTAAGCTTGCCCAGGAAAACATGTCAAGGTAGGTCCCCGCAAGGGGTTTGACATTAATGGTACATACATACAAACATACATACATACATACATACACGTATCCTATGAAATCTGAGGATGATAAAATACCTTGAATACACCAGCATCTAAGATAGGATTAAGTACAGATGCTTTGGATGTAAAAGCTTTGTATCCACTCTTCCCTACTATTGCGACAACACACACTTTGTTTTCTCTGTTTTGACTAGGGCTGAAACAAGAAACAATGCATAGGTTTATTCTAGAGTGGAATAAAGGGCAGGGTGGGTCAGAAAATAGGGTGGATTTTGAGCCGCAATGAGGTGCGAAAGGGATATTTTGCGGTTAGCCCCTAGAAAAGTTTGCTAATGTAAAAAGGGCAGGGTGGCACATCCATCGGTTTATTAAATGGCTAGACACTTGAAACTATATACATGATTTTACATAGATGTACATCATACTCCCAACTGTCTGTCTGTCTGTCTGTCTGTCTGTCCCACGAACAATCAATTTCTATTTATGATTGCCAGGTCCTTTCTTTTTTTTGCAACAAACTCAATCCACATGTATTTGACCAAGATAGAGGTAATGTTGATTTTAATTGCCAAGCACAATCAGTTTATACAAAATTATTTTAGCTCAATTGCGAAACAAGTTCTTACAACTTATATTGATCACTCTGGAGACCTCATTCCTGATGGAATCCATCGCCACGAGGGAGAGGGAAGAGGCAACGTGGAATTTAAATGCCTTGCCTAAGGGCACAATCGTAACGGCTCCAGCGGGGCTCAAACTCCTGACCTTTCACTCCTGAAGCGAACGAGCATCCACTGCACTATCACGATAGAGGCAGTAATCCCACAAAACAGGTGGCAGTAAACTAATGCTGAACAGTAGAATACTCTTCAATTGAAGATCAAATTTAGCCCTAACCCTAATGCCCAGATTACTGCCAATTGTCCCAAGATTACTGCCAATTGTATATTTCGGTCTCCCTATTCACCGACAAGAATCGTCAAGAGCAGAAAAATGGTTAAACAGGCATACAAGACGTCGACAAGAGATGGTTACTGAACAAATATGATATAATAAAGTCATCTAAAGTATTAAATATAACATGTGTTTGTCTTATATTGGCTTATAATGCCTTATTCCATCCAAAAAACTCAACACGATCTAACACCGTCTTGACGGTCCGCCATACTGTAAAGGGACTTAACTCTGTCTGACCCAGCAGCCGACAAGAGAACAGGCACCTGTTCCCCTGTGTGCGTGCGTGTGTGTGAGCATGCGTGTGTGTGTGAGCGTGTGTGCGCATGTGTGGGTGTGATACACTAACTTATTGTTTAATTACATAATTACAGCATTAAACTTGGTGTAATTTTATGTTTTGGTTATACACTGTTTTAGTGGGATAGACTTTTTGGCAGACCGTCAAGACGGCGTTTGATCGTGTTGAGTTTTTTGGATGGAATAATCCAATATAAGACAAACACATGTTATATTTAATACTTTAGATGACTTTATTATATCATATTTGTTCAGTAACCATATCTTGTCGACGTCTTGTATGCCTGTTTAACCATTTTTCTGCTCTTGACACTTCTTGTCGGTGAATAGGGAGACCCGTATATAATATTTCGTTACTGCCTCTATCGTTAACGGCCATGCACAATCGCGACGGATACAGGTGGGTACACACCCTGGGCATCTGACACCTGCAGAGAACATGCTACAACAACGTTGACATGTGATTCATCACAAAAGAAAATGTAAACGTATCTTATTAACACACGAACATGATCTTGTCAGCTTTCAATAAATCCACGTACTGCTCTTGATTCAAGTTTTCGTTTTGAATGCCTATCCGAAATGGCATACACTTCAAAAGTCGCCGACAAAGGATGGCTAACCCAAGAGACATGGTTGCGGTGGAATTAAAGTGATTGTATGTTTATCATTGCAACACATCCGTGTATCTGGCACAACTACTCACATGAAATCTTCTGAAATTGGAAATGAAACTGCAGCAGCTTCGAGAGCAGACATTTTTATTTTTAAAGATATAGCCCGGTTAATCACGTTACGTTTCCGTATATGCAACAAAATAACTCGTGTGATACAAGGGCACTAAGTCACACAACATTGTGTGTGTGTTTTACGTTTATTTATCGTCGCTACCTGGATTTTGTTTGCCCATATTAGCCACGGCTCATAAAAAGATTTTGAAAGATAATGCAATGATACGGTATTTATTATTGTCACAAAGTGCAAGAGACCACCATGTGCATTTATCCATGTATTACAAAAACGAAGTCGGTGGCATATAATTGTTATGTTTTTATTTTCATTCAAATACACTGTACATAGTTCAAACTAACAATGTACAACGTTTGAATAAATTCTGAGATTGCAAACCTTTTTGGAAGAAACTGTATCACAATAATATCTCTTTAACTGGTGCACTTCTATATATAATATTCAACATTATGGTTACTAATCAACTGATAACAGTTAATTTAACCCTTTTGAAGACTGCTACTCGTAACCAAAGTAACTGTTGATTTTGCAAAGTATGTGCCGTCTGATCAGCACTATGCTGTCTGCTATTCGGATAGTGGAGCTAAAACAGTTGACTATCAAATCAGACGCGGCGTTATTCCTTCCAATTTATTCAGTATCTTAAGGGTTAAGTAAATCCACAGGTCTGTGTACATGTAATACGTGTTCAAACACAGTCATTCATCTAAGCAAGTCAAGAATGAGTTTGTCCTCTGCTGGCAGTGATTGCATCACATCTGTGCTTCATGGAGCGACACCTGTTGAGAATGAGTTTGTCCTCTGCTGGCAGTGATTGCATCACATCTACAGGTGCTTCATGGAGCGACACCTGTTGAGAATGAGTATGTCCACTGCTGGCAGTGATTGCATCACATATACAGGTGCTTCATGGAGCGACACCTGTTGAGAATGAGTGTGTCCTCTGCTGGCAGTGATTGCATCACATCTACAGGTGCTTCATGGAGCGACACTGTTGAGAATGATTGCATCACATCTACAGGTGCTTCATGGAGCGACACCTGTTGAGAATGAATGTGTCCTCTGCTGGCAGTGATTGCATCACATCTCATTTGCTTCATGGAGCGACACCTGTTGAGAATGAATTTGTCTTGCTGGCAATTATTGCATCACATCTACAGGTGCTTCATGGAGTGTGTCCTCTGCTGGCAGTGATTGCATCACATCTACAGGTGCTTCATGGAGCGACACCTGTTGAGAATGAGTGCTTCCTCTGCTGGCAATGATTGCATCACATCTACATGTGCTTCATGGAGCGACACCTGTTGAGAATGAGTTTGTCCTCTGCTGGCAGTGATTGCATCATATCTACAGGTGCTTCATGGAGCGACACCTGTTGAGAATGAGTTTTTCCTCTGCTGGCAATGATTGCATCACATCTACAGGTGCTTCATGGAGCGACACCTGTTGAGAATGAATGTGTCCTCTGCTGGCAGTGATTGCATCACATCTGTGCTTCATGGAGCGACACCTGTTGAGAATGAGTTTGTCCTCTGCTGGCAATGATTGCATCACATCTACATGTGCTTCGTGGAGCGACAACTGTTGAGAATGAGTGCTTCCTCTGCTGGCAATGATTGCATCACATCTACATGTGCTTCATGGAGCGACACCTGTTGAGAATGAGTTTGTCCTCTGCTGGCAGTGATTGCATCATATCTACAGGTGCTTCATGGAGCGACACCTGTTGAGAATGAGTGCGTACTCTATTGGCAATTATTGCATCACATCTACAGGTGCTTCATGGAGCGACACCTGTTGAGAATGAGTGTGTCCTCTGCTGGCAATGATTGCATCATATCTACAGGTGCTTCATGGAGCGACATCTGTTGAGAATGAGTGCTTCCTCTGCTGGCAATGATTGCATCACATATGTGCTTCATGGAGCGATACCTGTTGAGAATGAGTTTGTCCTCTGCTGGCAATGATTGCATCACATCTACATGTGCTTCATGGAGCGACACCTGTTGAGAATGAGTGCGTCCTCTGCTGGCAATGATTGCATCATATCTACAGGTGCTTCATGGAGCGACACCTGTTGATAATGAGTTTGTCCTCTGCTGGCAGTGATTGCATCATATCTACGGGTGCTTAATGGAGCGAAACCTGTTGAGAATGAGTAACTATGTCCTCTGCTGGCAGTGATTGCATCACATCTGTGCTTCATGGAGCGACACCTGTTGAGAATGAGTTTGTCCTCTGCTGGCAATGATTGCATCACATCTACAGGTGCTTCATGGAGTGTGTCCTCTGCTGGCAATGATTGCATCACATCTACATGTGCTTCATGGAGCGACACCTGTTGAGAATGAGTGCTTCCTCTGCTGGCAATGATTGCATCACATCTACATGTGCTTCATGGAGCGACACCTGTTGAGAATGAGTTTGTCCTCTGCTGGCAGTGATTGCATCATATCTACAGGTGCTTCATGGAGCGACACCTGTTGAGAATGAGTTTTTCCTCTGCTGGCAATGATTGCATCACATCTACAGGTGCTTCATGGAGCGACACCTGTTGAGAATGAATGTGTCCTCTGCTGGCAGTGATTGCATCACATCTGTGCTTCATGGAGCGACACCTGTTGAGAATGAGTTTGTCCTCTGCTGGCAATGATTGCATCACATCTACAGGTGCTTCATGGAGTGTGTCCTCTGCTGGCAATGATTGCATCACATCTACATGTGCTTCGTGGAGCGACAACTGTTGAGAATGAGTGCTTCCTCTGCTGGCAATGATTGCATCACATCTACATGTGCTTCATGGAGCGACACCTGTTGAGAATGAGTTTGTCCTCTGCTGGCAGTGATTGCATCATATCTACAGGTGCTTCATGGAGCGACACCTGTTGAGAATGAGTGCGTACTCTACTGGCAATTATTGCATCACATCTACAGGTGCTTCATGGAGCGACACCTGTTGAGAATGAGTGTGTCCTCTGCTGGCAATGATTGCATCATATCTACAGGTGCGTCATGGAGCGACACCTGTTGAGAATGAGTGCTTCCTCTGCTGGCAATGATTGCATCACATATGTGCTTCATGGAGCGATACCTGTTGAGAATGAGTTTGTCCTCTGCTGGCAATGATTGCATCACATCTACATGTGCTTCATGGAGCGACACCTGTTGAGAATGAGTGCGTCCTCTGCTGGCAATGATTGCATCATATCTACAGGTGCTTCATGGAGCGACACCTGTTGATAATGAGTTTGTCCTCTGCTGGCAGTGATTGCATCATATCTACAGGTGCTTAATGGAGCGAAACCTGTTGAGAATGAGTAACTATGTCCTCTGCTGGCAGTGATTGCATCACATCTGTGCTTCATGGAGCGACACCTGTTGAGAATGAGTTTGTCCTCTGCTGGCAATGATTGCATCACATCTACATGTGCTTCATGGAGTGTGTCCTCTGCTGGCAATGATTGCATCACATCTACATGTGCTTCGTGGAGCGACAACTGTTGAGAATGAGTGCGTCCTCTGCTGGCAGTGATTGCATCACATCTACAGGTGCTTCATGGAGCGACACCTGTTGAGAATGAGTGCTTCCTCTGCTAGCAATGATTGCATCACATCTACAGGTGCTTCATGGAGCGACACTTGTTGAGAATGAATGTGTCCTCTGCTGGCAGTGATTGCATCACATCTGTGCTTCATGGAGCGACACCTGTTGAGAATGAGTTTGTCCTCTGCTGGCAATGATTGCATCACATCTACATGTGCTTCATGGAGCGACACCTGTTGAGAATGAGTGCGTCCTCTGCTGGCAATCATTGCATCATATCTACAGGTGCTTCATGGAGCGACACCTGTTGATAATGAGTTTGTCCTCTGCTGGCAGTGATTGCATCATATCTACAGGTGCTTCATGGAGCGACACCTGTTGAGAATGAGTGCGTCCTCTACTGGCAATTATTGCATTACATCTACAGGTGCTTCATGGAGCGACACCTGTTGAGAATGAGTGCGTCCTCTACTGGCAATTATTGCATCACATCTACAGGTGCTTCATGGAGCGACACCTGTTGAGAATGAGTACTTCCTCTGCTGGCAATGATTGCATCACATCTACATGTGCTTCATGGAGCGACACCTGTTGAGAATGAGTTTGTCCTCTGCTGGCAATGATTGCATCATATCTATGCTCCATGGAGCGACACCTGTTGAGAATGAGTTTGTCCTCTGCTGGCAATGATTGCATCATATCTATGCTCCATGGAGCGACACCTGTTGAGAATGAGTTTGTCCTCTGCTGGCAATGATTGCATCATATCTATGCTTCATGGAGCGACACCTGTTGAGAATGAGTTTGTCCTCTGCTGGCAATGATTGCATCACATCTACAGGTGCTTCATGGAGCGACACCTGTTGAGAATGAGTGCGTCCTCTACTGGCAATTATTGCATCACATCTACAGGTGCTCCATGGAGCGACACCTGTTGAGAATGAGTTTGTCCTCTGCTGGCAGTGATTGCATCACATCTACAGGTGCTTCATGGAGCGACACCTGTTGAGAATGTGTGTGTCCTCTGCTTGCAGTGATTGCATCATATCTACAGGTGCTTCATGGAGCGACACCTGTTGAGAATGAGTGCGTCCTCTACTGGCAAGTATTGCATCACATCTACAGGTGCTTCATGGAGCGACACCTGTTGAGAATGAGTGCGTCCTCTGCTGGCAATTATTGCATCACATATACAGGTGCTTCATGGAGCGACACCTGTTGAGAATGAGTGCGTCCTCTACTGGCAATTATTGCATCACATCTACAGGTGCTTCATGGAGCGACACCTGTTGAGAATGAGTGCTTCCTCTGCTGGCAATGATTGCATCACATCTACATGTGCTTCATGGAGCGACACCTGTTGAGAATGAGTTTGTCCTCTGCTGGCAATGATTGCATCACATCTACAGGTGCTTCATGGAGCGACACCTGTTGAGAATGAGTTTGTCCTCTGCTGGCAATGATTGCATCACATCTACAGGTGCTTCATGGAGCGACACCTGTTGAGAATGAGTGCGTCCTCTACTGGCAATGATTGCATCACATCTACAGGTGCTTCAAGGAGCGACACCTGTTGAGAATGAGTTTGTCCTCTGCAGGCAGTGATTGCATCACATCTATAAGTGCTTCATGGAGCGACACCTGTTGAGAATAAGTTTTTCCTCTTCTGGCAATTATTGCATCACATCTACAGGTGCTCCATGGAGCGACACCTGTTGAGAATTAGTGCGTCCTCTGCTGGCAATGACTGCATCACATCTACAGGTTCTCCATGGAGCGACACCTGTTGAGCAACGGGTACCTTGAAATACGAGCTCAATCTCTCTGAACTGTGTCTGTCAATTCCAGAACGTTTCCATGTGGATGCTGAAGACTACGTTACATGCGATTTCAGAACATCTCGCACGTGTTCAATGAGAGACATAGGTGAGTTACTGCCCCTGAATACTCCATAAAAGTAGATATGTCCTATTAAGTGTTTCCTCTGTTTTTATCGTTGTTTCCTTTGCACAACATGCTAGCAATTTTATTCCACTATAGTTTCTTATAATTATTAAATTACTATATCTCAACACTGAACAGGTCTCCTACAGTATATGCAATGAGTACTTATTTGTAAAATAATGTTCTCACTTAATTAACACGTTTTTGATAAAATCCCATTAATTTTTTTATCTGGCTAGGGCACAACAGTAAAAACAAAGGATTACAAAAGGACCTATTCACATTATGGAATAAATCATACTTTATATGCCAAGGGAGATAATAGAAAATTACAGATGTCTCTCATTGCGAGCTTGCTGTCTATGGCAGGACATACATATCAATGGTTTGCTAGAAGCTTAGTTTGACGTAGTCTCGTAGGGCGAGCATTGTCTTGCTGTAATGTGAGCACTGTGATCCATGTAGCTTGTTGAATAGCCTCTAGTATATAGCCGGCTTTATTCTTATACAAATTTATTTTAGCTCGATTGCGAAACAAGTTATTTCAACTTATATAAATCACTCTCGAGACCTCATTCCTGATGGAACCCATCGCCACGAGGGAGAGAGAAGAGGCAACGTGGAATTTAAATTCCTTGCCTAAGTGCACAATCGTAATTGTTCATTTTGGTAATTGTTCATATTCTTAATACATCCCAGGAGATAGTTGATAATAGCTACATGACTTGTACGTGTATATAAAAGACGTGGCAATGACAAGAATTGAGTCTTAATGGACCCAGGAAACGAGAGGCAATGTGCCTGCTAGTAATTAGTAGATATTGAAGTGTTGTTCTTGCAGTGCATAATATGCATTCACATTGAATTGTAATTTCTTATATATATATGTATATTTACTGGCTGTCCGATTGGCGCAGTGTACACGTTTCAGACACATTTTACATATAACTGGCTCTGTTTATATCGAATTTCGTTAAGTCAAACTTCGGTTATGTCGAAATATTTGGTTAGATCAGACGGAATGTGACATAACGGGTGTAGACTGTAGGTTTTAATTCATCTTCTGACAGTGATATTGTTGCATCGTCTTTGAAACAACTTTATTTCAGATCGTTAAAGTCTATCAAGATTAATTAGTCCTGTCAGTGTGCACACCAAGATCGTGATCATTACGATGGGTACATACGTTAGCCCGTATCCATACTGCATGTACATTACCATCGGTTATGTCGAATTATCTGCTTATCTCGAAGTCGGATCAAAGTTCCGTTTCAGACACTATCATTTTACATATAACTGGCTCTGTTTATATCGAATTTCGTTAAGTTAAACTTCGGTTATGTCGAAGTATTTGGTTCGGTCCGACGGAATTCGACATAGCGGATGTAGACTGTAGTTACTTTTGAGGAACGGCACCTGTTGAGCAACATGTATCTTGAAATACTAGCCCTGTACTGAGTCATGTAACAGGGGCTTCCGTGGCCGTGTGGTAATGGTCGTTGACTTCAAATCACTTGTCACTGACCGCTGTAGTTTCGAATCCCACCGAATTGTTCATGTGAGGAAGCTATCAGGCTGGCGTGCGGAAGGTCGGTGGTTCTACCCGGGTGCACATCCGTGCCTGATATAATGTTCTGAAGGGCACATGGTTTTCATCCACCACTACAAGCTGGAGAGTCGCAATGTGATCAAAGCTCTCCGTCCGTCCGTCTGTCCGTTTGTCCGTGTACAAGGGCGAGCCTAGGTGGTGACCCAGGGCCTGTCCCCAAATGCATCAATAGGTTCAATACGGGTTGCGATACGCTCTCAGATGGGACTTTAAACCGAGGACTCTGGAATGGTCATTGCACTATCCTCCAAAAATCTAAAATGACTAATCTCTTCAGGAGGCGTCGCTCATATGGGTAACCGGTAGCGACGATAAATGAACGTAAAACACACACACACAATAGTGTTCATTGAGCTTTAGAGTATCAGTGGGGTTGGGGACTAGACTTATGTCATTTGTAATTCAAAATCATAGTAACCAATCCAATAAATATGCTGTCATGTTATCTGTTAATTGGTTTATCCCCCTTCAATACACACTGTCTGTACTCCAATATACACGATCTGATATATCCCCTCAACACAGCTATGCAAACACCAGATTGTACAACACAGCATTAAACGTTTCTCCAAGATTTCTCCGGAGTTCGAGTCCCGCTGGAGCCGTTACGATTGTGCCCTTAGGCACGGTATTTAAATTCCACGCTGCCTCTTCTCTCTCCCTCGTGGCGATAGATTCCATCAGGAATGAGGTCTCGATAGTGATTAGTATAAGTTATAAGAACTTGTTTCGCAATCGAGCTGAAATAAATTTGTTGTAAACTAAGATTGATCGAGTACTCGTTTTTGCAATCATAAAAACGCGCAGTATTGCGAACTCGAGCTCAACATATATATACACTGTAACACTTGAAGGTATCAACTTTATTAGTGGAATTTAACTATTAATACAAACACCAATGTTAATATAATCACATAATACAGTCTACATCCGCTATGTCAAAGTCGGTTATGTCGAATTCTCCGGTTATCTCGAAGTCCGATCAAAGTCCCGTTTCAGACACTATCGTTTTACATTTTACTGGCTACGTTTATATCGAATTTCGTTAAAGTCAAACTTCGGTTATGTCGAAGTATTTTGTTTGGTCTGACGAAATTCGACATAACGGATGTAGACAGTACATACATTTACTTTAAGCTTTGCAATAAAATATAGAAATTTATAAGCGAAATATAATGTGTTATTCCACTTGTTGAAAGCAGTGTAATAACACACGTTATCTCTCAACGGTTTGCACGTGCGGTACCTAGTCTAAGCACGAGTTATCGCACCAATTAGCGCACGGTTGCACCCTTTTTCTATCCTAAAAAAACCCCTATTCAGCCTAACATAAAAAGAAAATGTGTTTAAGTGAATGATCGAACCCTATTTCATTCATGAACATAGAACGCTATTAGATAGTGTCACTCTTGGCTAACGTCACTCGTGATAAGAATGCTTTCAATGTTCATTCGGTGAAATATAATTCTATCTTAAACTGAAACAAACAAATGTACTCTTACAATAGATGAGGCCCAAAATGTGTATACGCGTTAGAAATAATAAACTTACAACCTAAATGATTTGGAAATCATAGTTTTCTATAATAGCGTATTCAGATTAGATGTAAAGTTTTAAAAAAATGCGAAATTGTTATTTGTAAATGGTCTTTCTCTAAGAATAAATACAGTGAAACCTGTCTGAAGCAATCAGTAAAGTGAATCCTAGAAAGTAGCTGCTTAGCACAGGTTGCTGCTAAATAGAGGACACATGTATAATAAAATAACATATTGGGAATCTTGAAACTGGCTGCTTAATACAGGTTGGCTGCTTAATAGAGGTGACCACTAGCACCGTTTTGACTGTATTCACAAACGTATCAATTACTTTGCAAGTGGTAGTTTTCCAAAGTTAGCAGTGGCACAAGTGAATAAACAGACTTTAAGGCTCTGTCCGCGAGGTTATACATTGTTTATTCTCCCACCAGATGCTATGTTAGAGTATAAGTTACGTCCCTTGCACCCTATTCCGCCTAAGCTTATACCAGCATGGCGGAAATGTTTTTGGCGGTGTTAATGCTCATAGCCCGTCGGGCCTCATACGTATTTGTACCCATATGCGGCAAAATAACGCAGTTCTTCGCCGTCATCAATGGATGGTCGACTGGCAGCGGTTCTGGTTCTGTGACGTCAAGACCGGCCGCACCAATCACAGTGTTAGTCAGCGCATCGTACAAGTCCGTCTGGTTGACGATGACCCCTCGTGAAGTATTTATCAATACTGCGGTGTTTTTCATTTTCTTGAACACATCTTTGTTGAACATTCCGATTGTTTGTGATGTAACATCACAACAGATACACAGTATGTCCGATTCACGCAGAAGCTCGTCGAATTCAACTTTTTCAGCAATTCCTTCCGCGTAGCTCGCGGCAAATAAGTCGCAGTAAATTATCCGAGTTGTTCCGAACGGTTTCATTCTCCTGGCAATTCCAAATCCGACGCGACCAAATCCGAAAATCCCGAGTGTCTTCCCCATCGATACGTTGCCTAAACACCACATCGGTTTCCATGGCCCGGATTGCCCTGCTTTAATGGCAGCAAGCCCTAAAGTAATAAAAATAGTTGACGTTGATGAGAAATCAATGTCTATAGTCTGTATAAATATTGATTTGTACATAGTTCTATTATTGCGCTAAGCTCGACTGTGACATTTCGAATACCGGGAGTGGGAGGGGTGTGTTCATAAGTTGTTTCCATGATTGGTATTGCATATATGTATTTAAAGCAAAATTACATCGTAATAAAGGATGTTTTGGGTAAAATATAAATACTAATATGTGTGTGTTTACAAAAATCGAAATAGTCGCGCAGAAACGATAAAATTCCAATAAATTTAAACCGTCGTATACGCGAATTTGTTTATCAACACACGAAATGTAAACACGCACAGCGCGCATGCGTGAAACAACAGAGGATGTAGAAAACAACGTATATATTTTGAACATGAAAGACTATCTATCTCCTCTAATGTCGAATCCCTCGCGGGGATGTAGAAATGTCCCTATAAGACTTAGCTAACAGAGGTATGAATCAACATATCAAGTAATTAAATTAAATAAGACAACGTGAGACAAATGGGGACGATGCATTCCAAATGTAAATAAGTGCGGACGATGCGTTCCGGTTGTAAACAAGTGCGTGACCGATCAACGTTTTTAAACTTTATTTATTTTACAACGATTGCGAAACAAGCTTTATCACCTTATATTAATCACTCTCGTTGGCGCGGATGAAAGCGTAAATGTGATCATTTGTGTGGGAGGAAACCGGAGTACACGGGGAAAACCCACCTGTCCGATCTGGCGACCACCGTACCATCTCACATACTTCCCGGTCCGAGGATCGAACCCAGGTCGCATTGGTGAGAAGCGAGCGTGCTAACCACTGCGCTAATCGGACAGCCGATCGACTCGGTTTCGGTTTCGTGTCTTGTATTATCGCAAAAAAACCACTGTTTACCAACTGAACATAAGCATAAAAAGTATAATGTTAGAATGTGTAGCAGCATTGCTACCCATATGTAAAAATTGAATTTTTCAAATATCTTTTATTTCATACAATGTACTGCTGCTATAAAACATGTTTTAAAACATCTTATCAAAGCCAAAAGTATTGTTCTATGGCCTGGATAGTAGGGTTTGTTTTGTGCTTAATATTTGTTTTGTTTTGGGGATTAAACATTGCACCAACAGCTTATGTCGTATGGCGATTATCCAGTTATTGTTGGTGGGGGGATACCCAGGGTTCATTGTCCCACAGGAACTTGGAATTTTATCCATAAGCCACCAAAGGTCTCGTAACTCTATCCTAGGACACCCCCTCTATTAAAAAAAAGATCTGTTTAATAGAGGGGGTGTCCTAGGAGAGACAGGCACCTCACACACATTGCTTAGTACTGGTTAATCGCTTAGGTCGGCTAAGCCTGCCCAGGAAAACATGTCTAAGTCCCCGCGAGGGGTTTGACATTAAAGGAACATACATACATACATTTCCTTTAGAGTGAGTGGTAAAACCCGTAAGAAACCGTGCGTTCAGTGGATGGTTTCACTGTACTTTTCACAGACGGGTCAGTAGTCCAGTAGTTAACACGTTGGGCTGAGAATCAAGAGATCGCAGGTTCGATCCACGGTCTATCACGAACAATATTAACAGTCTTCCATATGAGAACTTAAACGTGTCGGTGCTTTACACCGTGCACGTAAAACAACCAGAGGATACTCTGGAATGGGTCTCTTTCTGTATCATTGCACTATCCTCCACCATTTAAAATGACTAATCTCTCTAGAGTCGTCGCTTAATATATGAGCAACCGGAAGCGATGGTAAATGAACGCAAAACCACCACGATACCGGACGGATGTGGTTAACGCTTGAGGGTCACGAGGTAAAATTAAAACAGGTCTAAAAATTGATAAGGTAATACTATTTAACCTTCAGCAAGCCGACGTGTCGTCATGAGCAACAACGCTACTGTAAGTTCTGCTGCGCTGTCGGAGGCCACATCCGGTGTCGTAGCCACAAAGACCCGACGGCGCTTGCACTCATACATGCTGATGTGGTCGTTGCCGACGGACATAGTGCCGATCACCTTGAGGTTTGGACCTGTGGTAGAAAGTTGGTTATATAAATGTTATAATGTTTCATTTGAATACATATACAACATCCGGTTCTGTACACAGAAATTAGTAAATGGTCATAATTTCATTCAATATTTTGGAAAGCTGCAATCGTGCACTAAAAAGTTGCTGACCTGCCGGGAAGTCACGTGCTCAGGCTTGGTTTAAAAATAGACATTTCCGCGGAGTTTATTAATCAAGTAACGCGGAGCAGTAACGCAGAGTAATTACAGATATTCCTGCGTAAAGACCCAACTTGTTTTATCTATGGATAATGCTAAATAATATTTTTCTAAACCTAAAGATCTTACGTCTTATTCTTGAATACTATTCAATATGCGCATGCGCAACCAATTGTCTTTTTATGCCACATGTCATGGAGTGTTTCATCAATAAAATGTTTGGAGAAAATGTTCGTTGTTTGTCACCATGATAGAAATTATTGATTTTACGTCCTATGATTGCGAATCATACTGTACACGTATACGTGTGTAATCGATAAGGTATTAATTGATTTATATGACATACGTTATATATATGCATGTACATTTTACAACTCTAATAACAGACGGATATGTAGCCCAGTGGTAACACGCTGGACTGGTAATCCATGGATCGCAGGTTTGACCCCCGTCTGACCCTAATAAAAATTAACAGTCTTTCAGATGGGACGCTAAGCCGAGGTCTCGTGTCGGTGCTTTACACCGTGCACGTAAAAGAAGCAGAGGAGACTCTGGAATTTGTCTGTATTATTGCACTATCCTCCAACAATCTGAAATGACTAATCTCTTCAGGAGGCGTCGCTCATATGGGCAACTGGTAGCGACGATACATAAACGTAAAACACACATACATACAACTCTAATAAAGATCAGGAGCACATTATGCAATATACATTTACAAACGTGCATTAGTTTAGTTTAAACATTATATATTTGTTCTGTTACATATATATACATATACAACTATTATAAATGATTGTAAGACAAATAGGATTTGAAAACAAGCTTAATACAAAGCTTATATAAATTCATCTCCATGGTAAACATAAAGTCTAATTTGTACTTAATTAGCATACATTTAGTTTATACAAATTTATTTTAGCTCGATTGCGAAACAATTTTTACAACTTATATTAATCATTCTCGACACCTCATTCCTGATGGAATCCATCGCCACGAGGGAGATAGAAGACGCAATGTGGAATTTAAATGCCTTGCCGGTGAGCACAATCGTAACGGCTACAGCTGGGCGCGAATTCCAGGCCTTTCGCACCTGAACCGAACGCGCTATCACTGCGCTATCACGAATTCCATATTTAATTTAACATTGAATATATTGACGTATACAGTTCTCTATGCATTACGTCATATATCCACAACTTATTGCGTAATCGTAGTAGTAAGATTTTAATTATGATAGAGACACTGTAATTACCTGCTGCATCCAGCACCTCCGAGTCAATTTGGTCATTTATAGTACAGAAAACACCGCTTACTCCCCGTACTCGATCCAACAACGTCTCACGCGGTACGACGTCATCACTGTCCCAAATGTCAACGTCGCACGTGTCACGTAAGACGACAATACCTTCCTCTGGCACTCGACGCGTCACAAAAACCTTAGGTTTAGCCATTATCTATACCGAAGAGTTCCCGAAATGACCTTGTATGTGAAGCCGATGACTTCTCCTCTACGTCACTGAATGTCAAGATCAAGAATTATTAATATGTAAACATTAAAACCACCAGCGTGCACTTCACAGTATAGTAAATACAATAAAATAACTTGAATTGTAATTTGACGTAAATATCTAATAAATATCTTCGGTCGGAAATCTAAATTGAATGTAATCACGCCACGCTTTCTATCCTTTCAGGATTGTGCAATAATACGCGACCTTCAAGATGAAGCAGACTATCGATTTGAGGCTACATTGATTAGAGGCACACTCCGGGAAAATGCAATAAATTTTATTAAAGGGACGTAAGCAAGTTTGCAAATCTGAAAGTTTAAAGTGTTGTTTCTTCCCTTGTCCCAATGGGTGCAACACCTGGAGGTTATAAAACATGTATCCAATCTTAAACTGCTGATTGGTTCAGCTTACAGTAAAACTCAGAATCAACCAATCAAATCACTTGAGTTTTGAGATCTGAGAAAAGTGTTATAACCCAAGGCACTGGTCTATAACGCCAACATAAGTATATGGTCACAGACGCTTGGGATATGAACACATGACTTCGGGTTCAAAACCAAAACATACATTTGTTTTCAAATTGATTGTACATGGCTTTGATAGTGACGGGGTGTAATTTTCCAACTTGACTGGATATTGCCTGAACACTGTGTATGTATAGTACCAAACCTATGGTGTATCTTAAAAGATATTTGTTATGCAAGGCTCAATTACAATGTGTGTATGTTGGGGGGGTACATGTGATCTAGTATGTAATATCTTTAGCTGCAGTGGAAGGCTAACAGGGGCGTATCTTATGCAAGGTCCAATTACAGTGTGTGTATGTTGGGGGGGGGGGACGGCTCCAGGTTATCTAGTATGTAATACATTTAGCTGCAGTGGAAGGCTAACAGGGGCGTATCTTATGCAAGGCTCAATTACAGTGTGTGTATGTTGGGGGGGTGGCTCCAGGTTATCTAGTATGTAATACCTTTAGCTGCAGTGGAAGGCTAACAGGGGCGTATCTTATGCAAGGCTCAATTACAATGAGTGTGTGTGTGGGGGGGGGGGGTACATGTTATCTAGTATGTAATACCTTTAGCTGCAGTGGCTAACAGGAGCGTATCTTATGCAATGCTCAATTACAATGAGTGTATGTGTGGGGGTACAGGTTATCTAGTATGCAATACCTTTAGCTGCAGTGGAAGGCTAACAGGGGCGTATCTTATGCAAGGCTCAATTACAACGAGTGTGTGTGGGGGGGGGGTGCAGGTTATCTAGTATGTAATATCTTTAGCTGCAGTGGAAGGCTAACAGGGGCGTATCTTATGCAAGGCTCAATTACAATGTGTGTATGTTGGGGGGGGGGCTCCAGGTTATCGAGTATGTAATACCTTTAGCTGCAGTGGCTAACAGGGGCGTATCTTATGCAAGGCTCAATTACAATGTGTGTATGTGGGGGGGGGAGCTCCAGGTTATCTAGTATGTAATACATTTAGCTGCAGCGGAAGGCTAACTGGGGCGTATCTTATGCAAGGCTCAATTACAACGAGTGTGTGTGTGGGGGGGGGGGTGCAGGTTATCTAGTATGTAATAACTTTAGCTGCAGCGGAAGGCTAACAGGGGCGTATCTTATGCAAGGCTCAATTACAACGAGTGTGTGTGTGGGGGGGTGCAGGTTATCTAGTATGTAATACCTTTAGCTGCAGTGGAAGGCTAACAGGGGCGTATCTTATGCAATACTCAATTACAATGAATGTGTGTGGGGGGTACAGGTTATCTAGTATGTGTGTGTCTGTGTGAGTATGCGTGCGTGCGTGCGTGCGTGCGTGCGTGCGTGCGTGCGTGCGTGCGCGTTGCGTTGACGATAAATAAACGTAAAACACACAGAGTTAAGTTAGTAGCTTACTTATAAACTTGGATTTGAAAGCTGTGGTTAGCTCAAGGCGTTGAGCATAAGAAGTTCTTTCCTACAACCATAAAACAGAGAATAATTATGTGATTCATTTGTTGATAAATTTTAATAATTGTCTGGAAAAATCGACAAGAGCATTATTTTATAGAAATTTCTTTAGTTTCAATTTTAGTAGATGATTAGATCTTATCAGTATTCGTAACTACAGGATTGCGTTATCTCTCTCTGTCCTCTCATATATTAGCTGTTGAATCTGGAAGATGGATTGCGTTATCTCTCTCTGTCCTCTCATAGATTAGCTGTTGAATCTGGAAGATGGATTGCGTTATCTCTCTCTGTCCTCTCATAGATTAGCTGTTGAATCTGGAAGATGGATTGCGTTATCTCTCTCTGTCCTCTCATAGATTAGCTGTTGAATCTGGAAGATGGATTGCGTTATCTCTCTCTGTCCTCTCATAGATTAGCTGTTGAATCTGGAAGATGGATTGCGTTATCTCTCTCTGTCCTCTCATAGATTAGCTGTTGAATCTGGAAGATGGATTGCGTTATCTCTCTCTGTCCTCTCATAGATTAGCTGTTGAATCTGGAAGATGGATTGCGTTATCTCTCTCTGTCCTCTCATAGATTAGCTGTTGAATCTGGAAGATGGATTGCGTTATCTCTCTCTGTCCTCTCATAGATTAGCTGTTGAATCTGGAAGATGGATTGCGTTATCTCTCTCTGTCCTCTCATAGATTAGCTGTTGAATCTGGAAGATGGATTGCGTTATCTCTCTCTGTCCTCTCATAGATTAGCTGTTGAATCTGGAAGATGGATTGCGTTATCTCTCTCTGTCCTCTCATAGATTAGCTGTTGAATCTGGAAGATGGATTGCGTTATCTCGTTTCTGTCCTCTCATAGATTAGCTGTTGAATCTGGAAGATGGATTGCGTTATCACGTTTAACAATGTCCTCTCATAGATTAGCTGTTGAATCTGGAAGATGGATTGCGTTATCACGTTTAACAATGTCCTCTCATAGATTAGCTGTTGAATCTGGAAGATGGATTGCGTTATCACGTTTAACAATGTCCTCTCATAGATTAGCTGTTGAATCTGGAAGATGGATTGCGTTATCACGTTTAACAATGTCCTCTCATAGATTAGCTGTTGAATCTGGAAGATGGATTGCGTTATCACGTTTAACAATGTCCTCTCATAGATTAGCTGTTGAATCTGGAAGATGGATTGCGTTATCACGTTTAACAATGTCCTCTCATAGATTAGCTGTTGAATCTGGAAGATGGATTGCGTTATCACGTTTAACAATGTCCTCTCATAGATTAGCTGTTGAATCTGGAAGATGGATTGCGTTATCACGTTTAACAATGTCCTCTCATAGATTAGCTGTTGAATCTGGAAGATGGATTGCGTTATCACGTTTAACAATGTCCTCTCATAGATTAGCTGTTGAATCTGGAAGATGGATTGCGTTATCACGTTTAACAATGTCCTCTCATAGATTAGCTGTTGAATCTGGAAGATGGATTGCGTTATCACGTTTAACAATGTCCTCTCATAGATTAGCTGTTGAATCTGGAAGATGGATTGCGTTATCACGTTTAACAATGTCCTCTCATAGATTAGCTGTTGAATCTGGAAGATGGATTGCGTTATCACGTTTAACAATGTCCTCTCATAGATTAGCTGTTGAATCTGGAAGATGGATTGCGTTATCACGTTTAACAATGTCCTCTCATAGATTAGCTGTTGAATCTGGAAGATGGATTGCGTTATCACGTTTAACAATGTCCTCTCATAGATTAGCTGTTGAATCTGGAAGATGGATTGCGTTATCACGTTTAACAATGTCCTCTCATAGATTAGCTGTTGAATCTGGAAGATGGATTGCGTTATCACGTTTAACAATGTCCTCTCATAGATTAGCTGTTGAATCTGGAAGATGGATTGCGTTATCACGTTTAACAATGTCCTCTCATAGATTAGCTGTTGAATCTGGAAGATGGATTGCGTTATCACGTTAACAATGTCCTCTCATAGATTAGCTGTTGAATCTGGAAGATGGATTGCGTTATCACGTTTAACAATGTCCTCTCATAGATTAGCTGTTGAATCTGGAAGATGGATTGCGTTATCACGTTTAACAATGTCCTCTCATAGATTAGCTGTTGAATCTGGAAGATGGATTGCGTTATCACGTTTAACAATGTCCTCTCATAGATTAGCTGTTGAATCTGGAAGATGGATTGCGTTATCACGTTTAACAATGTCCTCTCATAGATTAGCTGTTGAATCTGGAAGATGGATTGCGTTATCACGTTTAAGAATGTCCTCTCATAGATTAGCTGTTGAATCTGGAAGATGGATTGCGTTATCACGTTTAACAATGTCCTCTCATAGATTAGCTGTTGAATCTGGAAGATGGATTGCGTTATCACGTTTAACAATGTCCTCTCATAGATTAGCTGTTGAATCTGGAAGATGGATTGCGTTATCACGTTTAAGAATGTCCTCTCACAGATTAGCTGTTGAATCTGGAAGATGGATTGCGTTATCACGTTTAAGAATG
>CM026401.1:57775363-57795496 GCA_014843695.1 Archivesica marissinica
GCATGCAACGACATTCATAAATACATAATGCAAACCATAACACACATATAGCATGCAACGACATTTATAAATACATAATGCAAACCATAACACACATATAGCATGCAACGACATTTATAAATACATAATGCAAACCATAACACACATATAGCATGCAACGACATTTATAAATACATAATGCAAACCATAACACACATATAGCATGCAACGACATTCATAAATACATAATGCAAACCATAACACACATATAGCATGCAACGACATTCATAAATACATAATGCAAACCATAACACACATATAGCATGCAACGACATTCATAAATACATAATGCAAACCATAACACACATATAGCATGCAACGACATTCATAAATACATAATGCAAACCATAACACACATATAGCATGCAACGACATTCATAAATACATAATGCAAACCATAACACACATATAGCATGCAACGACATTTATATACATAATGCAAACCATAACACACATATAGCATGCAACGACATTTATAAATACATAATGCAAACCATAACACACATATAGCATGCAACGACATTCATAAATACATAATGCAAACCATAACACACATATAGCATGCAACGACATTTATAAATACATAATGCAAACCATAACACACATATAGCATGCAACGACATTCATAAATACATAATGCAAACCATAACACACATATAGCATGCAACGACATTCATAAATACATAATGCAAACCATAACACACATATAGCATGCAACGACATTCATAAATACATAATGCAAACCATAACACACATATAGCATGCAACGACATTTATAAATACATAATGCAAACCATAACACACATATAGCATGCAACGACATTCATAAATACATAATGCAAACCATAACACACATATAGCATGCAACGACATTCATAAATACATAATGCAAACCATAACACACATATAGCATGCAACGACATTCATAAATACATAATGCAAACCATAACACACATATAGCATGCAACGACATTCATAAATACATAATGCAAACCATAACACACATATAGCATGCAACGACATTTATAAATACATAATGCAAACCATAACACACATATAGCATGCAACGACATTTATAAATACATAATGCAAACCATAACACACATATAGCATGCAACGACATTCATAAATACATAATGCAAACCATAACACACATATAGCATGCAACGACATTCATAAATACATAATGCAAACCATAACACACATATAGCATGCAACGACATTTATAAATACATAATGCAAACCATAACACACATATAGCATGCAACGACATTCATAAATACATAATGCAAACCATAACACACATATAGCATGCAACGACATTCATAGATACATAATGCAAACCATAACACACATATAGCATGCAACGACATTCATAAATACATAATGCAAACCATAACACACATACAGCATGCAACGACATTCATAAATACATAATGCAAACGATCAAGTACGAAGTTAAAAGTAGCGTTTATAAAAACCTGTTCCATTAATGAAACTTTACTCCCTTAGATCTATCTCTATTATGTCTAAACGTATGTTCTGGTCTGCATATTGTTAGGATGTTGATATTAATTATATACTCACACGAACAAGATAGTGTGCACTTGGTTAGGGGGACAATTATATACTTATATTCACACATAAAACAGTGTTCTGATAATTATCAAATTTCAATTAAAAGTAAAACATCGTGTAGCCAACACATTTTTGCATATTTTGATACCAAATTTGCCTATTTATTGCTTCTATATATAAGTATAAAATGCTCCCTCTAACCAAGTGCGCACTTTCTTTTTCGTGTGAATATATTAAAAGTTGAAGTGTTGATATTGTTTCTATCTCTATGTACTATTTCGTTTTCATAATTATGTTAATAATCTTTGCAAATGGGAAATAAAGAGTATATAGGCATTCGAGATAACAGTCAACAATGCATAATGTGTATGTATACCTTGCCACAGCTGTTTTGCATTTCGTTTCGGCAAGATATCATTACCACAAGTTCAACATATGGATACATTGCGTGTTCTTACCACGATCAGTGGTCCAGTGGTTAACACACTGGACTGCGAATCCAGGGATTGATGATTCGATCCCCGCCTGACAATAATCATATTAACATTCCTTTAAATGGTACTATAAACATAGGTCGCATGTATCTCTGCTATACACCGGTGATGTAAAATAACTAGGAAAATAAACTAGAAGCTCACAATAGAAAGTGGAACAAATTGATATTGACTGATAGAAGTATAATCACAAGCATGTAACAGCAATCGTATTAGCAACTGATATTGAAAAGATGTTTGTATTCTGGATCGGAATTTTTTCAACTCTTCTCCTGCTATCTTACTTTCAAATGTAATGCCTTCTCTCTTTATAAAAAATTAATAAATGCATGTGTATATACTATATTAGTATATAGTATCGATATATTATTGTAAAACAACTGTAATTTATATTATAGGTTTACATATGTAATTGTTATTACAACATGAAAAAATTCTAAAAAAAAAAGCTATTCCTCGTAGCTGAAAAACAAAACAAACTAGGAATGATTCTGGAGCCAGGCCCGTAGCCACGCTGAGGTAAATGAGGCACACGCGTCGATTAGAATTTGGCAAGTAATGACAGGTATAGGAAAACTGCCTTCAGAATACACATACAAGCATACACAATAATAATTCGGAGGGGGGGGGGGTTGCCTAGGTTGTTTTCAGATTTTGGCTACGGCACTGGGAGTTAGAGCGTCTTCTGTATATTACACTATCTTCCAATAAATACAATGTCTAATATACCTCGCACGTGTAGCTCCGAGAAACCAGGTGGAAAGTATAAATAAACGTACACAATACACACACTCACACACAACCGTACTGCATCCTTATTGATCCGTATTAGCCCGTACTATTCCGTAATGGTAGTAATAATTCGGCGTATTTGACCATACTGATCCGTTTTAATTCGTACTAAGACTGTTGACTGTTGTTATTCGCACAGTCGTCCGCCTCCGTCGTCGAGTGGTTAAGGCCGCTGACTTGCACACTTGTATACCACTGTAACCTATAATCACTGATGGTCACGCTTCCATCCCCGCTCAGGCCGTGTCTCATTTATATGACAAAGTTGGCAGTTTCTTACGGAGGTTGGTGCACCCAAGTACTGGTTAACCGCTGGAGCCTGCCCAGGAGAGGTGTTGTTAGGTAAACTGCCCACCGGCGATATAGCCCTAAATGGTGCTGATGCAGGTGTAAAACCCGAACTATACCATATTCGCACAGTCGGACAATAGCGAACGATAATCTTGTCTGCATAGTCACAGTTTCCACATAGAAACAAACTGTTAGACTATATGGATGCGCACGCAAGCTGGTTGCATTACCCAACAGTGCAACCGCTTTTTTGTCAATGTTTGATATCACAAGTATACAAGGTATTAGTTTAGTTTACACAAATGTCCTACATCTTATATTAATCAATACCGAGACCTCATTCCTCATGGAATCCACCGCCACGAGGGAGTGAGCAGAGGCAATGTGGCATTTAAACGCCTTGTCGAAGGGCACAATCGTAAAGGGTATACAGCTGGGCGCGAGCTCCGGACCTTTCACAGACGGATCTGTAGTCCAGTGGTAACACGCTGGACTGGTAATCCAGGGATCGCAGGTTCGATCCCCCGTCTGACCCTAATACAATTAACAGTCTTTCAGATGGGACGTTAAACCGAGGTCTCGTGCACGTAAAAGAACCAGAGGAGATTCTGGAATGGGTCTCTGTCTGTATCATGCACTATCCTCCAAAATCTAAAATAACTAATCTCTTCAGGAGGCGTCGCTCATATGGACAACCGGTAGCGACGATAAATAAACGTAAAACACACAGTCATAATGCGTCGGGGTCAAGCCTAAATATATGAGCTACACCAATCGTTCGGACAGACCTTCATATGTATATACACAGACGAATCATCATTTTTATCACGGTGAAAGGCGAGTTCATAGACATAGAAAAGTACACTTCTTGATTACGTGTACAAATACTAAAATAATGTTGAAGCTAATAGTACAGAACACATCTATAGAAGGAAATAAGTATATTGGCGAAGCACCTTTAATCAGAAAAAGCAGTTAAATATGCATTACTTCGCTTGAATTGCAACTCAATCATAACAACGCCAATTGGTTGATACAACTGTCAAGGATAGCTGATCAAGGATGTAATGCCACCGTCATGGATGATGGCTGTTCACTGATACGTGGTTTGAGAAACTAAGTTTAGAAAGAATTCCCATGAACAATGTGTGTGTGTGTGTATTTTACGTTTATTTATCGTCGTTACCGGTTGCCCATATGAGCGACGTCTCCTGAAGAGATTAGTCATTTTAGATTGTTGGAGGATAGTGCAATGATACAGACGGAGACCCATTCCAGAGTCTCCCCTGGTTCTTTTACGTGCACGGTGTACAGCACCGACACGAGATCTCGGTTTAAAGGTTTAGACTTTATTTATTTATTTTACAACGATTGCGAAGCAAGTTCTAACAACTTTTATTAACCTCGGATTAAAGTCCCATCTGAAAGACTGTTAATTTTATTAGTGTCAGACGGGGGATCGAACCTAACAATATATGTGTTGGATACCGGTATTTATCCACGCCTACAGTTTATCGAGTATTTCCGAACCACAAAGTTATTGAACCACATAAAATGTATACTCGAAACCTGTGTTAGTGGTCACCTCTATTAAGCAGCCAACCTGTAATAAGCAGCCAGTTTCCAGATACCCAACATGTTGTTTTGTTATACTTTTTACCTCTGTTAAGCAGACACCTGTGCTAAACAGCCACTTTCTGTAATTCCCTTGGCTGGCTGCTTAAGACAGGTTACACTGTACTCGAACATTGTGTACTAATACTCTACCCGGAAAACATTTGCCCTTGTCGTTCTTGTGCCCACGATTAATTTGTTCCATTTCTCAGGCCCGTAGCCACACTGAGGCACACCGAGGCAGCTGTCTCGGTTAAAATTTCAAAAGCAAAAAAAAAGAAAAGAAAGTAAAATAAAATAAATAAAATGCCAAACATATTCCTCTGCTGCATAACATGTTGACTGCTAAAGAGCTGAAAGGGCAGTACATAATTATACGTCTAAAATCAGAAAACGCAGAACTGCTCTTCTATTTCTATACCCCAACACTGTTAAGGGGGAACATGCCCCCGGGCTCCCTAGATTGCCTCGGTTGAAATTTGCCTCTGGCTACGGTACTGTTTGTGTATTTATTTAATACTCGTATGAGTGTGATTGTGTAATATGTATACATATACAATAACATAATTATTAAACTAAAGGTGTTGCGCACAGTGCATGATTTTGTTTCTTGTGTATTTCCGGATTTCCGGGTTATCCTATTCAGTATTGGGGACTTTCTCAAAATGTATTTTAACATTTCTCAAACTGTATTTTAACTATCATATTTGACAGTTACTGTTTTAAACTGACACCTTGTCCCTAATGTATGTTTTCTTCATACATGAATATCAAATTATGTTGTTTATTTTTAAATAAATGCAAATACCCCCCCCCCCCAAAAAAAAACAAACAACATTTATCGTTTAGTTAAACAAATATATTTTAGCTCGACTGCGAACAATGATTTTACAACATTACTAATCGCTCTCGAGACCTCATTCGTGACGCAATCCATCGCCATGAGCTGGAGAGAAGATGCAATATGGAATTTACGTTTATTTATCGTCACTACCGGTTGCCAATATGAGCGACGCCAGATTAATCATTTTATATGTTTGGAGGATAGTGTAATGATACAGACACAGACCCATTCCAGAATCTCCCCTGGTTCATTTACGTGCACGGTGTACAGCACCGACACGAGACCTCGGTTTAAAGGTTTAAACTTTATTTATTTTACAACGATTGCGAATCAAGTTCTAACAACTTATATTAACCTCGGATTAAAGTCCCATCTGAAAGACTGTTAATTTTATTAGGGTGAGACGGGGGATCGAACCTGCGTGTGTGAGTATGGTCTGTATAACAGTAAGAGGATGTCTTAATGCTTGCAGTACAATGGCAGGTCCCCTCAGGGGACCATGACTTCGCCCATAGGGCTATGCCAATTCTAGAGTCTCACGCGGATAGTGTAATGATACAAGCTGAGATCCAATTCAGTATCCTATGATACTTTTACGTGCATGACACGAGGCCTCGGTTTAATGTCTCACCCGAAAGACAATGAAAACAGGTAGCGTCGATAGTGTCACTCAATGTATGCATGTGAGGGGGTGGCGTGGTTTTTGGGGGTATGCAGGAATTCTTTTAGAGGGTGAGAAATATTAAAGTCATAATGTAATCAGACTACAGTCTACATCCGATATGTCGAATTCCGTCGGACCGAACACATTACTTCGACATAGCCGAAGTTTGACTTAACGAAATTCGATATAAACAGATCCAGTGGGATTCGAACCTACTTATCGAACCATGTTGCTTTGTGGCCCAACCCAGTTTGCTTCACCATATCTTGACAATTCGTGTGTAATTAGGAACCTTTTAAAAATAACTATAACACATAGTATGTTGGATAAGGCTGCAACATTTCTTAGATCATGCAACAGTAGTAGTAGGTAGTTTTCTTTATAGTCGCCTCCGCCGAGGCTCATGGGCGACTGGTTTCTCTAAGGTGTTTATGTCGATATCTCTAAGTTGTTTATGTAGACAGCTGGGAAGGCATCTTCGTTCTTCGCAGGGTGACAAGTCCTGTTTCCTCTTTCGAAAGGGTCCTTTGTAGGGCCACATCCTCCACGATTTGTCAGCTCACAACAGCAATAATGGTTCCGGTTTCTTCGCTGGGGTACTCACGCCATCAAGAAGTCTGCGTCCCACCGTCTTCCTTGAAGGAGATCGCTCCCCTTGAAGGAGCCGGCTAAAAAAACCCAGCTATCCGTCGTATCCAGCAATAAGTGGTGCTGTCTCGCCAAGTAGGTAAGTTAGTCGAATGGTACTCTGTATGTATATGTACAGAGTCATGCGATTCCGATGGCATGTCTTCCGTCAGCGAAGTCCTTGAACCATATTCCTGTTGTGAGCTGTGCCTAGGTCACGACGTGCACGTAGTGGAGGAAATACCTGGAATCATGCAATATGGCAAGTGTAAACTATTTATAAGACACTAAAATTCGTTATTCGTGTAACCCCACTGAAGGAATTGGTTCCGGGTCGTTACCCTTGAAACTAGTTTTTGCATCAAGCATACCACACTTTGATGATGTTTTACTGTAGAACCAGAGAGAGAGAGAGAGACTGCATGCATTTCGTATTGTGATTGTGGTGCATCTGTGGCATTTGTGTTCATATGAAGAAGACTCTTTGTGAATTAGGTTCAGTACTATTTCCTCCAGCGCATTGATGAGTTAACAGCCCTACAGGTCGGCTAGGATCCCTACGCGTTCCTTTTTGAACCGGTGTTTGTTTCCATTGTGAAATTGTTAAACAAGTTCCTACAACTTATATTAATCACTATCGAGACCTCCTTCCTGGTGGAATCCCTCGCCACTACGGAGAGAAGAGATGATGTTGAATTTAAATGCTTTACCAAAGTGCACACTCGTAACGGCTCCACCGTTGTAAGAACTTGTTTCGAAATTGAGCTCAAATAATTGTATATAGACTAATGTAGCAGTTCATAGCCGGATCAGAAGTAATCCAGTAGTTAACGTGCTTGACTGCGAATGCATGGCTCGCAGGTTCGAACCCGCATCTGACCATAATATTATTGACAGTCTTTTTGGTTGAGACTTTAAACCAAGGCATCATGTCAGTGGTTTACACCGTGCACGAAAAAGAATCAGACGAGACTCTGGCAATTATCTCTGTCTGTATCCTTGTACTTTCATCCAAAGTCTAAGCTCTCTTCACGAGGCGTCGCTCATATTGGAAACCGTTAGCGACGATAAAAACAAACAGTTAAAATAGTGTCACATTCAATGTCGCATTCAGTATAATTATTTAGTTTAAACTTTATTTATTTTACAATGATTGCGAAGCAAGTTATAACAACTTTCACTCTCGCTGGTGCGGATGAAAGCGTATATAGTATGGTCATTCGTGTGGCAGGAAACCGGAGTACCCGGAGAAAAACCACCTGTCCGATCTGGCGACCATGTGCACCGTACCATCTTACATTCTTCCAGGTCCGAGGATCTAACCGGTTTGCATTTGTGAGAAGTGAGCGCGCTCACCACTGCGCTAATCGGACAGCATATGCATAATTATTTAGGTGATACGGTTATGTAGCTTTTAGCCGTGAAGCAGAAAGTTGTGTTGCCATATCATGTTGTACTAAAAAGTAAAATACACAATCATAATACACAATTGAAAGGTGAGGAACATATCAGTTGTATATTAATGAGTGCTTAAAGCGACACTACATATACAGACGGATCTATAGCCCAGTGGTAACACGCTGGACTGGTAATCCAGGGATTGCAGGTTCGATCCCCATTCTGACCCTATTAAAATTAAAAGTCTTTCATATGGGAGGTTACACCGAGGTCTCGTGTCGGTGCTTTACACCGTGCACGTACAAGAACCAGAGGAGACTCTGTAATGGGTCTCTGTCTGTATCATTGCACTATCCTCCAAAATCTAAAATAACTAATATCTTCAGGAGGCGTCGCTCATATGGGCAACCGGTAGCGAAGATAAATAAACGTAACAAACAAACAAAGACACTACATAGCAACAAAAGCCACAAAGATATGGATTGTTCATGTAGAAATGCATTGCTATTACAAATTCTTCCAAATATATTCGAACATAACTATGGAATCAATAAACAGCGTGTTGTGGTCTACAAGCTTTCAAAAGTGAATGTAGGATTTCATATACAGGTCATCCACGCTCCTGAATTGACATTTCTTTGTCATTGTAGTCATTACTAAACGCTTGATACTGTCGCTTAGAGATAATAAATTTAAATAAGATTAGTCTACAAATAAATATGCATAGGCACACATGTGAGATATAGCTGTAAATCTGTACCATACTTTTCGCTATTCGGGATACACAGCTTGTATTACGCATGTATGTCGTCCCTGTTTACATTAGTTTGTATTCGACGCTTGTTTATTAGTTGAAATAATCAGTTGTTGAGGCAAATATTTGGGAAAAATAAATTACCATATAATAGGAAATTACATTCGCTATAAATTTGCGTTTTAACTGATGTAGTGTCGCTTTAAACAAAAACTGGGTGTAATTTACATAATCAACAAACACCGTTTGGGACGACTATTGGGTAAGTCTATAGCTATATATTCTTGATGTTGAATACATAAACAGTATAGTAGCACGTTGATACCCTGTTATGTTATGTACAGTATAGTACGAAGCTGATACCCGGTCGTATGTAGATATGCAAGGGGATTTTTTTTTGGAATTGGACTATTAGTTACATGTAGGCCCTATTTTCGCCAGGGTGTATATGTCAATACAGAATATTTAATATCAATGCCAATTCTAATTAAGTTTGTATGAACTCCATTGTAATCTATTGAATTAATTTGTATGGTCAATGATTGGTAGATTTCGACCAGGAATATATATCCATACACACGGCTGCATTTTGCCTAACAAGGTCGAGCATCACAGACGAACGAAAATGAAGTGGATTATTATTAGTTTAATTGCTTGTTTCGGCATCGATTCAAGCTCTGGTAAGCGATTTCATTTATTGTTTCGGCATCGATTCAAGCTCTGGTAAGCGATTTCATTTATTGTTTCGGCATCGATTCAAGCTCTGGTAAGCGATTTCATTTATTGTTTCGGCATCGATTCAAGCTCTGGTAAGCGATTTCATTTATTGTTTCGGCATCGATTCAAGCTCTGGTAAGCGATTTCATTTATTGTTTCGGCATCGATTCAAGCTCTGGTAAGCGATTTCATTTATTTCACCGTCAGATGCGAAACAGTATTTGAATATGTGTGGGATAAATGCGTTGTAAGGGCAGTGTGACATTGTGACATATATGCTCGTCTTTACGAAAACGTATGCTTTATTTCCCACAGTTTCACAAATAGGGCTACCACTTAACTTTTTAAATATAAGCACAGTACATCACTTGATATGTAATCGGTGAAAAATCCAGCTATCCGGCTAATTATATATATAATATGTATGTCCATGTTAGTAGAAGTCGTGATAGCGAAGTAGTAGCGCGTACACTTCATATGCGAAAGGCTCGGAGTTCGAGCCCCATTGTAGACGTTACGATTTTGCCCTTAGGCAAGGCATTTGAGTCTGTGAGATGGTACGGTTGTCTCCAAATCGGACAGGTGGTTCTCTCCGGCTACTCCGGTTTCCTGCCACACACAGTACAACATATACGCTTTCATCCACACCAACGAGAGCGATAAATATGAGATTATATGATTTATATTTATTTTATCCACGATTGGGAAACAAGCTTTAAATGTACAAGAAGAGAACAGTGTTGAACGTCTATGTTTGACTTGCAATTACAAACCATAGTTTATACAAATTTATTTTAGCTCGATTGCGAAACAAGGTATTTCAACTTATATAAATCACTCTCGAGACCTCATTCCTGATGGAATCCATCGCCACGAGGGAGAGAGAAGAGGCAATGTGGAATTTAAATGCCTTGCCTAAGGGCACAATCGTAACGGCTCCAGTGGGGCTCGAACTCCGGACCTTTCGCACCTGAAGCGAACGCGTATCCACTGCGCTATCACGACTTACAAACCATATAATATACAGTCCACACATGCGTTAAGCAGCCAGCCAAGTGAATCACAGAAAGTGGCTGCTTAATACAGGTCAGATACTTAACTTAATACAGGTTGGCTGCTTAATAGAGGTGATCACTAACACTGGCTTGACTGTATAATGCATGCATTATAGGCCATTCATTTAAAGCGACACTACATCTTTAGTTTATACAAATTTATTTTAGCTCGATTGCGAAACATGTTCTTATAACTTATATTAATCACTCTCGAGACCTCATTCCTGATGGAATCCATCGCCATGAGGGAGAGAGAAGAGGCAACGTGGAATTTAAATGCCTTGCCTAAGGGCACACTCGTAACGGCTCCAGTGTGGCTCGAACTCCGGACCTTTCGCACCTGAAGCGAACGCGCATCCACTGCGCTATCACGATTTCCACACTACATCTTTGAAAATGGAAATTTCTACAGAATGTATTTCCTATTACAAATGTATATGATGTAAATTTTTCCAAATATAGCAGATTCTGAGTATTTCAACTAATAAACAAGCGTCGTATACGACGTTTGTTGACATACCAAAATAAATGTAAATAGGGTCAATATCAATGTGTAATGCAACGTGTGTTTCCAGAGGAACAATATTTGTGGGACAGATTTACCGTTATATCTCACATATGTGCATCTAAGTGACAGTATCACGTGTTAGTTTAAACTCCATTAATAATCAAGCTTCAGGAGCGTGGCTGACCGCTGTATGAAATCATACTTTCACTTTTGAGAGTTTGTATACCGCAACACATTATTTATTAATTGAACGTTAGTATTCGAATTATTTCGGAAGAAGTTGTAGTAGCAATGTTATATAATTATGTATGTAAATAAAATGCTTTTTGGGCCTTTTAGCGTTGTATGGTCGCTTTAACATAATGATAACTAGAAATGGGAAGCAGGACATGAATGCTTGCGTATGTATGCCACTAAACGTATTTGAAAATGCACAACCTATATGGGGTGAAGCAGGACATGAATGCTTGCGTATGTATGACACTAAACGTATTTGAAAATGCACAACCTATATGGGGTGAAGCAGGACATGAATGCTTGCGTATGTATGACACTAAACGTATTTGAAAATGCACAACCTATATGGGGTGATCTTTGCACATTTGTAATTTACGGAATGTCATAAGATTTAGCACAGGTTAAGACCGACTCTATTCAATTCAAACTTTATTTAATGTCGCAGTTGTTATATACAAATCACATTGGCATTATAGCATTATAGATAAGTATTGACCGACATAAAGACTACTGTTTTTGGCGTCCCTATACAATTTATTTCCATACACTTTACATATATGAATATGCTATTTTTGAAAATGGGTCTTACGCCAAAGATATAGACGGGGACAAAAGTTGTGGGCATTTAATGTCATTGTACGTCAACCTCGTTCAGCGTCATGTACACGTATGGTATTGCATTTAATATGAACAAAAGTTGGCAGTTTCTTACGGAGGTATGTGAAACAAGTACTGGTAAACCGCTGGAGCCTGCACAAGAAAGGTGTTGTTAGGTAAATTGCCCGTAGCTTAAATGGGTGTATTTTCAAATGACTAATCTCTTCAGGAGGTGTCGCTCATATGGGCAACCGGTAGCGACGATAAATAAACGTAAACACACACACTCAAATGAGCAACCTGTAGCGACTCTAAATAAGCTTAATTACACCCCCCCACAGCGTTCCATGATAAGAAAGAAGTAGAAACTTAATATGGACACCATTCATATAATGGATACGTCACTGAAATAACTACATGTACTTGTATTCACTAAGTTTAAACATGCATAACGTAGTGTGGGTTAAGGATGAAATCGATAACAATACTTGTGTTGAATATATATGACATGTTAGTAAAAATATATTTCGGTTTTGTGTTATAGCTTAGATAAAGTAAGGCATTGCCAAAATATTTTGTTGATCTATGATTAAACGTCGTTGTAGTAGGAAAGGGGGTCTGTCTGTCTGTCTGTCTGTCTGTCTGTCCGTCCGTCCGTCCGTCCGTCCGTCCGTCCGTCCGTCCGTCTGTCTGTCTGTCTGTCTGTCTGTCCGTCTGTCCGTCCGTCCGTCCGTCCGTCTGTCTGTCCGTCCGTCCGTCCGTCCGTCTGTCTGTCTGTCTGTCTGTCTGTCTGTCTGTCTGTCTGTCTGTCTGTCTGCTGTCTGTCTGTCTGTCTGTCTGTCGTCTGTCTGTCTGTCTGTCTGCGTCTGTCTGTGTCTGTCTGTCTGTCTGTGTCTGTCTGTCTGTCTGTCTGTCTGTTTCTGCTGTCTGTCTGTCTGTCTGTTGTCTGTCTGTCTGTGTCTGTCGTCTGTCTGTCCTGTCTCGTCTGTCTGTCTGTCTGTCTGTCTGTCTGTCTGTCTGTCTGTCTGTCTGTCTGTCTGTCGTCTGTCTGTCTGTCTGTCTGTCTGTCTGTCTGCTGTCTGTCTGTCTGTCTGTCTGTCTGTCTGTCTGTCTGTCTGTCTGTCGTCTCTGTTCTGTCTGTCTGTCGGCAGGACAACTGAAACAGTTGTTGATTAATCTCAGTCGGAACTTTGTTGATATATAGAGGAAGCTATAATCGCTCAAGGCCTGTGATATATAGAAGAAGTTATCCGACTTGGGGGAAATCGTCCAAGGCCTGTGATATATAGAAGAAGTTATCCGACTTGGGGGAAATCGCCTAAGGCCTGTGATATATAGAAGAAGTTATCCGACTTGGGGGAAATCGTCCAAGGCCTGTGATATATAGAAGAAGTTATCCGACTTGGGGGAAATCGCCTAAGGCCTGTGATATATAGAAGAAGTTATCCGACTTGGGGGAAATCGCACACGGCCTGTGATATATAGAAGAAGTTATCCGACTTGGGGGAAATCGCACAAGGCCTGTGATATATAGAAGAAGTTATCCGATTTGGGGAAATCGGTATCTGGTCAGGGCGGTGAGCGAACTGTCCACTCACATTGATTTCTACTGTAAGCTATGCATGCTTGTAACACGAAACAAAGCAACATATATATATATATTCTTTCAATTGTACACACCATAGCAACTTCACATAATATTTCAAATAAGACCTCATTTTCCGTTAACACGAAACAAAGCAACATATATATATATATATATTCTTTCAATTGTACACACCATAGCAACTTCACATAATATTTCAAATAAGACCTCATTTCCCGTTAACTTGAGGTTGGCCGTACACGGTCAAATTAATATCACGCGAATTCAGTTATTTGTTATTGTGTCAAACAGCTGCGCAGGGGGTTTGCATAATATACTGGGAGTGATATTCTCAACACGTATGTATAGGATATGTATAAGATATATCACGAATTGGCCCGTCTTAATGAAATATATATTTCGTTAAGACTGGCCAATGAGTTGATCTATCTTACTTAGACAACGTACATAAGTAGATCGCGTCTATACTATTTAGAAGCAAGAAATGTGGCTTTTTCATTGGACCATGTGACTTAGTCGTTGTATAAAAGCCCGTAAACGATCTGTATTCCAGTGGTAACACGCTGGACTGGTATTCCATGTATCGCAGGTTCGATCCCCCGTCTGACCATAATAAAATTAACAGTCTTTCAGATGGGACGTTAAACCGATGTCTCGTGTCGGTGCTTTACACTTAAAAGAACCAGAGGAGATTCTGGAATGGGTCTCTGTCTGTATCATGCACTATCCTCCAAAATCTAAAATGACTAATCTCTTCAGGAGGCGTTGCTCATATGGGCAACCGGTAATTGACACCGTGCACGTAAAAGAACCAGAGGAGACTATGGAATGGGTTTCATTGCACTATCCCCCAATAATCTAAAATGACTAATCTCTTCAGGAGGTGTCGCTCATATGGGCAACCGGTAGCGACGATAAATAAACGTAAAACACACACACACCCACTTATGATTGACTCAAATCATCATCATCATCATCATCATCATCATCATCATCACACAATCATCATCATCATCTCATCATCATCATCATCATCATCATCATCATATCATCATCATCATCATCATAATCATCATATCATCATCATCATCATCATCATCATCATCATCATCATCATCATCATCATCATCATCATCATCATCATCATCATCCATCATCATCATCCTCATCATCACATCATCATCATCATCATCATCATCATCATCATCATCATCATCATCATCATCATCATCATCATCATCATCATCATCATCATCATCATCATCATCATCATCATCATCATCATCATTCATCATCATCATCATCATCATCATCATCATCATCATCATCATCATCATCATCATCATCATCATCATCATCATCATCATCATCATCATCCATAATCATCATCATCATCATCATCATCATCATCATCATCATCATCATCATCATCATCATCATCTATTGCACTCTATCTAGTACATTTCAAGCAAGACGAATCCGATATATGAAACCTCAATCACGCTACGAAGTGTCCATTTTGCCATATCCCATAATGGAGTCCTACTAACAATACTTGACCCAGATCCGGATTATCTCCAAAGTGTAATGTGTTCGTCCTTGAGCCGGTGCCCACACTTCAACCATATTTCATGAAAATCCGTTATTAACCCTTTAAGCAATCCTGCAAACAAGTAAACAACAACACCAACAAACAAACACTAGGAGCAGGTAATAACATGGGTTTAATCCTTTTATTCCCACTTGCTGTTGTCCAGTAGACATATATTATGTCATATGCATACAACTTAAAGTTATGGCGAATGCACAAGTTCAAATTGTGTTTGTCCGCAACAAACGCGGTGGACAAAGTCTTGTTGTTGGTGGTTACAGGTTCATGGTATGTATATATATAGTTGCTGTCTGTCTGCGTGTCTGTCCGTCCGTTTGATTGTATTTGATCTTAAACACATTCTGTCTGTTTTCATGTATATCCGTCCCACACCCGTTTTTCCTTATTTTATATATGTGGGAACAATAGGACTACACCATAACATGTTATATTTATATATCTTCAGCTCAGCTATCTACAGATGAGACACTAGTAGAGTTCACCAAGTGTCATGGGTTTGACTCCATTGACCTAGCCTGTAGCGCTGATGAGATAATCGCGTACGAGTCCCTGCGGTATTTCTACGATTTTGTCCGCTGTGCTACAGAATGTTGCACATATGATGCCGGTGACTCGGTAATAAGTGGTAGCACCGCTGACACAGAACAAATCCGTCGGTTTTGTTCGGGTAGGTCGTCATGCAATCTTAACTTGGACCCGAGTCGGGACTTTGGTGACGGCTTAAAGGATACGTCCTACATCGTTCTAGGATATTACTGCATAGCAAGTAAGTGATATTATACCTAATGTTCTAATTACTGTGCGAATATTTTCATTAATATTATAATTTTGATGCTGACCATAAATCCATAATAAATACATGTTGTATACGTCAGTTGAATGCAAGATCTTATTTCACTTCGAGTAGGTCTGAAAGACTGTTCATTTTATTAATGTCAGACACGCTGAATAGGTAATCCAGGGATCGCAGGTTCGATCCCTCGTTTGACCCTAATACAATTAACAGTATTTCAGAGGTATCGTGTCGGTGCTGTACACCGTGCACGTAAAAGAATCAGAGGAGACTCTGGAATGGGTCTCTATCTGTATCATTGCACTATCCTCTAGCAATCTAAAATGACTAATCTCTTCAGGAGGCGTCGCTCATATGGGCAAACGGTAGCGACGATAACTAAACGTAAAACAATTATGGTCCGGAAGATAATGTTGCTTATTTAAGTTTGCACATAAAGTGTTGTATTGTATATTAACTAAATAATATTTCATATGATATGATGACGGTTTAACCTGTTGCAAAATATAAGCATTCCAAAAAGCACCGGCATGTTTTCGAATTTGTTTGAGAATGACGTCACCGCTGTCAGTAGCAGGTGCTTGGAATATAATTTATGGTACACTCTAGAACTGTCAAACATGAAAATGAGCAAAAAGACAGATTAGTATGCACAGTATATAGAGGACATATAACGGTTGGGGTATTAATCTCATGCTACATAGGCGGGGACAGGCGGGGCCGGACCCGGCGTACGCCACCCAAACACCTTCAATGGGCCCATACAATATAGCGCACCCAACTGTATGCATCAGAGTGTACCATAAGCCGTCATTTCATACCTAAGCGTCAACACAATTCCAAGGAAGGCCCCCGGAAACCCCACCAACACGAGGGGGATACCCCCTCCCGTATCCTCCCCCAAATTCACGCCCCCTAACCAAAAATCCTCGAACCGCCCCTATGCTAACCCCCCTTTTAGCAGAGGTATATATAGCGAGATATGTGTTTATTTTGTACCAGGTGAATCCTCATGGATTTCTTTGTAAAGATACTGGCTAGTTATGTGAAAATGACGGAAAACACAGTTCTGTTATATGTACCGTCTACATCCGTTATCTCAAAGTCGGTTATGTCGAATTCTCAGGTTATCTCGAAGTCGGATCAAAGACCCGTTTCAGACACCATCATTTTTTATATAACTGGATCTGTTTATATCGAATTCCGTTACGTCAAACTTCGGTTGTGTCGAAGTATTTTGTTGGGTCCGACCACAGGCACAAGAAACAATTTGTTTGCCTTATGGTCATATAGTAAATAATGTTGAGTTAACATTACTTAATATATGACCATAAGCCAAAACAAAATAATTGTGTCTTGTGCCTGTGGGTCCGACGGAAACTGACATAACGGATGTAGACTGTAATTTGATTAAACTTGTTGAAATGGATATTAAATGCAGGAATGATCACTTCACAAGATAATGCTATTATTTCTTCGGATGTAGTTATTCACTTCCTCAGAGGTTCGAAAACCGGTACGTCCGTGATAATTAGAGGTTATTAAACCGCGGAGGTGGGCCATTTGTGGATATTGGCGCACCCTATGGAGATATCGGATAGGTGCGCCAATATCCACAAATGGCCCACCGCAGCCGTTTAATAACTTCTTTATTGCATACATAGCCGTATGTTTCTTCTGCTGTTATTTGCTTATTTCGCTCAGCCAATTTACCGTCAAGAGACAACAATCTGTCAGACAACGATTTTAGTGTTGCTTCGGCGGCCATGTTTACACAATGTAGTTACTATGTTGTTGCTACCTGTGACACGTGCTCGTGATTCGTTCTCGGCGCGTGCCGGGCCAATATCGAATATTGGCCCGGCACTCGCGGGCCAATATCCGATATTGACCCGGCAGAGCCGAACATCGAAATATATTGCCTGCGTCGACCAGATATTTTGCTTTTCTACCATTAAATTTGTTACTATTTATAGTAACGTATGCAATAAATGATGATTATTCTCTTAAAATAATAACACTCAAATAGGTGCATTATGTGTATTTTTCCCTGCAGGTTCAAGAATAACTTCCATATGCTCTGACACGACGATTCCGTCCAATGGTCTACCTCTCTACCTAACAAGCGATAATTATCCACAAGTTGAAACAGATGGAACGTCCTGCTCGTGTTCACTCGAAGTTCAATCGTGCTCCTCGGATGTTATCCTATATACAATTGACGCTGATCTATATTTAGATACAACAACATGTCACCAGAATCTCAAGTTCATGAGCGGAACAAACACTACTTTGACGAGCATCAACTGTGAAGATTATTATCCATCTGCAATTCAACATGAAACATTGAATTCACACTACGTATATATTGACTTTATTAATAACAATGTGGCAAACCTCGAAGGTTTATTCTTTGTCTCACTCGAAGGTAGGTACTTTTCATTTGTGTTTCTAGTGCGGAGCGGAGCCTCTTTGACGCAATCAACGTCCTAATCGTTGTGATGCGGGTTCAAGCGCTGTCATACCCAATTTGGCCTCCGTGATGCAATGGTGTCCACCTCCATACCTCGTAATCGTGGTGACGCGGGTTCAGGCGCTGTCAGATCCACTTTGGCTTCCGTGACGCAATCATGGTGTCCACTTCCATACCTCGTAATCGTGTTGACGCGGGTTCAGGCGCTGTCAGATCCACTTTGGCCTCCGTGACGCAATCATGGTGTCCACTTCCATACCTCGTAATCGTGTTGACGCGGGTTCAGGCGCTGTCAGATCCACTTTGGCCTCCGTGACGCAATCATGGTGTCCACTTCCATACCTCGTAATCGTGTTGACGCGGGTTCAGGCGCTGTCAGATCCACTTTGGCCTCCGTGACGCAATCATGGTGTCCACTTCCATACCTCGTAATCGTGTTGACGCGGGTTCAGGCGCTGTCAGATCCACTTTGGCCTCCGTGACGCAATCATGGTGTCCACTTCCATACCTCGTAATCGTGTTGACGCGGGTTCAGGCGCTGTCAGATCCACTTTGGCCTCCGTGACGCAATCATGGTGTCCACTTCCATACCTCGTAATCGTGTTGACGCGGGTTCAGGCGCTGTCAGATCCACTTTGGCCTCCGTGACGCAATCATGGTGTCCACTTCCATACCTCGTAATCGTGTTGACGCGGGTTCAGGCGCTGTCAGATCCACTTTGGCCTCCGTGACGCAATCATGGTGTCCACTTCCATACCTCGTAATCGTGTTGACGCGGGTTCAGGCGCTGTCAGATCCACTTTGGCCTCCGTGACGCAATCATGGTGTCCACTTCCATACCTCGTAATCGTGTTGACGCGGGTTCAGGCGCTGTCAGATCCACTTTGGCTTCCGTGACGCAATCATGGTGTCCACTTCCATACCTCGTAATCGTGTTGACGCGGGTTCAGGCGCTGTCAGATCCACTTTGGCCTCCGTGACGCAATCATGGTGTCCACTTCCATACCTCGTAATCGTGTTGACGCGGGTTCAGGCGCTGTCAGATCCACTTTGGCCTCCGTGACGCAATCATGGTGTCCACTTCCATACCTCGTAATCGTGTTGACGCGGGTTCAGGCGCTGTCAGATCCACTTTGGCCTCCGTGACGCAATCATGGTGTCCACTTCCATACCTCGTAATCGTGTTGACGCGGGTTCAGGCGCTGTCAGATCCACTTTGGCCTCCGTGACGCAATCATGGTGTCCACTTCCATACCTCGTAATCGTGTTGACGCGGGTTCAGGCGCTGTCAGATCCACTTTGGCTTCCGTGACGCAATCATGGTGTCCTCTTCCATACCTCGTAATCGTGTTGACGCGGGTTCAGGCGCTGTCAGATCCACTTTGGCCTCCGTGACGCAATCATGGTGTCCACTTCCATACCTCGTAATCGTGTTGACGC
>CM026401.1:57796496-57843218 GCA_014843695.1 Archivesica marissinica
ATGGTGTCCACTTCCATACCTCGTAATCGTGTTGACGCGGGTTCAGGCGCTGTCAGATCCACTTTGGCTTCCGTGACGCAATCATGGTGTCCACTTCCATACCTCGTAATCGTGTTGACGCGGGTTCAGGCGCTGTCAGATCCACTTTGGCCTCCGTGACGCAATCATGGTGTCCACTTCCATACCTCGTAATCGTGTTGACGCGGGTTCAGGCGCTGTCAGATCCACTTTGGCCTCCGTGACGCAATCATGGTGTCCACTTCCATACCTCGTAATCGTGTTGACGCGGGTTCAGGCGCTGTCAGATCCACTTTGGCCTCCGTGACGCAATCATGGTGTCCACTTCCATACCTCGTAATCGTGTTGACGCGGGTTCAGGCGCTGTCAGATCCACTTTGGCCTCCGTGACGCAATCATGGTGTCCACTTCCATACCTCGTAATCGTGTTGACGCGGGTTCAGGCGCTGTCAGATCCACTTTGGCCTCCGTGACGCAATCATGGTGTCCACTTCCATACCTCGTAATCGTGTTGACGCGGGTTCAGGCGCTGTCAGATCCACTTTGGCCTCCGTGACGCAATCATGGTGTCCACTTCCATACCTCGTAATCGTGTTGACGCGGGTTCAGGCGCTGTCAGATCCACTTTGGCCTCCGTGACGCAATCATGGTGTCCACTTCCATACCTCGTAATCGTGTTGACGCGGGTTCAGGCGCTGTCAGATCCACTTTGGCCTCCGTGACGCAATCATGGTGTCCACTTCCATACCTCGTAATCGTGTTGACGCGGGTTCAGGCGCTGTCAGATCCACTTTGGCTTCCGTGACGCAATCATGGTGTCCACTTCCATACCTCGTAATCGTGTTGACGCGGGTTCAGGCGCTGTCAGATCCACTTTGGCCTCCGTGACGCAATCATGGTGTCCACTTCCATACCTCGTAATCGTGTTGACGCGGGTTCAGGCGCTGTCAGATCCACTTTGGCCTCCGTGACGCAATCATGGTGTCCACTTCCATACCTCGTAATCGTGTTGACGCGGGTTCAGGCGCTGTCAGATCCACTTTGGCCTCCGTGACGCAATCATGGTGTCCACTTCCATACCTCGTAATCGTGTTGACGCGGGTTCAGGCGCTGTCAGATCCACTTTGGCCTCCGTGACGCAATCATGGTGTCCACTTCCATACCTCGTAATCGTGTTGACGCGGGTTCAGGCGCTGTCAGATCCACTTTGGCCTCCGTGACGCAATCATGGTGTCCACTTCCATACCTCGTAATCGTGTTGACGCGGGTTCAGGCGCTGTCAGACCCAATTTGGCCTCCGTGACGCAATCATGGTGTCCACTTCCATACCTCGTAATCGTGTTGACGCGGGTTCAGGCGCTGTCAGATCCACTTTGGCCTCCGTGACGCAATCATGGTGTCCACTTCCATACCTCGTAATCGTGTTGACGCGGGTTCAGGCGCTGTCAGATCCACTTTGGCCTCCGTGATGCTGAGTGTGCTTTTAATATTGTTTGTTTTTGTTTCGGGTTTGATGTATTAGCTCTGGTCGTATGACGACTCTCCGGCTAATTATTAGTTTATACAAATTTATTTAAGCTCGATTGCGAAACATGTTCTTACAACTTAAGCAGCCAGTTTCCAGATTCACAATATGTTGTTTTATTATACATTTGACCTCTATTAAGCAGCCACCTGTGATGTTTATTGTCTACTCATTTTTTATTTTGACACAGAATTAGTTTATACAACTTTATTTTAGCTCGATTGCGAAACAAGTTCTTACAACTTATATTAATCTTAATCACTCTCGAGACCTCATTCCTAATGGAATCCATCTCCACAAGGGAGAGAGAAAAGGCAACATGGAATTTAAATGCCTTGCCCAAGGGCAGAGTCGTAACGGCTCCAACGGTACTCGACCTCCGGGAATTTCGCACCTGATGCAAACTCGCTACCACAGCGATACCACGACTTACACTATTATTGACGGGAGGTCAATACCGCTGGTACCCCGTCCTAGTAGTATTTCAGGCACGGGTGGATACCGGAGTAGAACCACATACCTTTCGTAAGCCAACCGGATAGCTTCCTCACTTGAAATATTTCGAAACCCCATTGGTATTCGAACTTGCAGATATGAGGCTCAAGTGATTTGAAGTCAACAGCTTGAACCACTAGGTAGCTGAGGCATTCCCTTTATAATACTGTACTCATTTTCGTGATACACGACAACATATAAACATACCGTCAGTATCTCCGAATGTAGTGCACGTGTAAACGTCACTCAAGTCGGATAAGGTGCAATAAGTCTTATTAGTGCACGTGTAAACGTAACTCAAGTCGGATAAGGTGCAATAAGTCGTATTAGTGCATGTGTAAACGTAACTCAAGTCGCATAAGGTGCAATAAGTCTTATTAGTGCACGTGTAAACGTAACTCAAGTCGGATAAGGTGCAATAAGTCTTATTAGTGCACGAGTAAACGTAACTCAAGTCGGATAAGGTGCAATAAGTCTTATTAGTGCACGTGTAAACGTAACTCAAGTCGGATAAGGTGCAATAAGTCTTATTAGTGCACGTGTAAACGTAACGCATGGCCGATAACGTGCAATAAGTCTTATTAGTGCACGTGTAAACGTAACGCATGGCCGATAACGTGTAATAAGTCTTATTAGTGCACGTGTAAACGTAACTCAAGTCAGATAACGTGCAATAAGTCTTATTAGTGCACGTGTAAACGTAACTCAAGTCGGATAAGGTGCAATAAGTCTTATTAGTGCACGTGTAAACGTAACTCAAGTCGGATAAGGTGCAATAAGTCTTATTAGTGCACGTGTAAACGTAACTCAAGTCGGATAAGGTGCAATAAGTCTTATTAGTGCACGTGTAAACGTAACACATGGCCGATAACGTGCAATAAGTCTTATTAGTGCACGTGTAAACGTAACGCATGGCCGATAACGTGTAATAAGTCTTATTAGTGCACGTGTAAACGTAACTCAAGTCAGATAACGTGCAATAAGTCTTATTAGTGCACGTGTAAACGTAACTCAAGTCAGATAACGTGCAATAAGTCTTATTAGTGCACGTGTAAACGTAACTCAAGTCGGATAAGGTGCAATAAGTCTTATTAGTGCACGTGTAAACGTAACTCAAGTCGGATAAGGTGCAATAAGTCTTATTAGTGCACGTGTAAACGTAACTCAAGTCGGATAAGGTGCAATAAGTCTTATTAGTGCACGTGTAAACGTAACGCATGGCCGATAACGTGCAATAAGTCTTATTAGTGCACGTGTAAACGTAACGCATGGCCGATAACGTGTAATAAGTCTTATTAGTGCACGTGTACACGTAACTCAAGTCAGATAACGTGCAATAAGTCTTATTAGTGCACGTGTAAACGTAACTCAAGTCAGATAACGTGCAATAAGTCTTATTAGTGCACGTGTAAACGTAACTCAAGTCGGATAAGGTGCAATAAGTCTTATTAGTGCACGTGTAAACGTAACTCAAGTCGGATAAGGTGCAATAAGTCTTATTAGTGCACGTGTAAACGTAACTCAAGTCGGATAAGGTGCAATAAGTCTTATTAGTGCACGTGTAAACGTAAAGCATGGCCGATAACGTGCAATAAGTCTTATTAGTGCACGTGTAAACGTAACGCATGGCCGATAACGTGTAATAAGTCTTATTAGTGCACGTGTAAACGTAACTCAAGTCAGATAACGTGCAATAAGTCTTATTAGTGCACGTGTGAACGTAACTCAAGTCGGATAAGGTGCAATAAGTCTTATTAGTGCACGTGTAAACGTAAGTCAAGTCGGATAAGGTGCAATAAGTCTTATAATACTATGATTCATATGCAAATTTATCATAGTGTTAAAGTTTCCCTCATAGAAACACCTCTTGACGTCATTACCAATACGACATACATTGACAATGTAGTAGCCAAACCAATGCTCATAACCCTTTCCTTCATAGAAACACCTCGTGACGTCATTACCAATACGACATACATTGACAATGTAGTAGCCAAACCAATGTTCACAACCCTTTCCCTCATAGAAACACCTCTTGACGTCATTACCAATATGACATACATTGACAATGCAGTAGCCAAACCAATGCTCATAACCCGTTCCCCCATAAAAACACCTCTTGACGTCATTACCAATACGACATACATTGACAATGTAGTAGCCAAACCAATGCTCATAACCCGTTCCCCCATAAAAACACCTCTTGACGTCATTACCAATACGACATACATTGACAATCTAGTAGCCAAACCAATGTTCATAATAAAGTCCAGAATCGTATGTAGTCCCAGTAATATCTATGGAGGTGGGATAGATATGGCAACTACTTATCCACTGCATGATAGCTAAATGGCTGTCGTTTGTATGGAGATATAGTAGTATATTAACCTAAATCTCTATGTAGTCCCAGTAATATCTATTGAGGTGGGATAGATATAGCAACTACTTATCCACTGCATGATAGCTAAATGGCTGTCGTTTGTATGGAGATATAGTAGTATATTAACCTAAATCTCTATATAGTCCCAGTAATATCTATGGAGGTGGGATAGATATGGCAACTACTTATCCACTGCATGATAGCTAAATGGCTGTTGTTTGTATGGAGATATAATAGTATATTAACCTAAATCTCTATGTAGTCCCAGTAATATATATGGAGGTGGGATAGATATGGCAACTACTTATCCACTGCATGATAGCTAAATGGCTGTCGTTTGTATGGAGATATAGTAGTATATTAACCTAAATCTCTATGAGGGAAAGGGTTAATAAACCACCATTTACAGAGCTATTTGTGATTTTGCTAGAAAATATCCATAAAGGGAGGTAATTTCACAAACGTTGGTACATTTGTGGGCATATTTTCCAAATATTACTCTTTATCATACTATAGAAAAATGAAAATATAAGTTTATACCAATTTATTTTAGCTTCATTGCGAAACAAGTTATTATAACTTAATAATATTAATCATGAATACAGTGGACACTTACAGAGAAGTTGGAGGACCTCGACTTTGCGGACGATATAGGCCTCCTGTCCCACACACACCAACACATGCAACATAAGTCAGAACGCTTACACACAGTTGCGAAGACTACAGGGCTGGAGATCAACATTAAGAAGACCAAGTGCCTCAGGGTAAACGCGGCAAGGAACATACCCATTCAGATAGATGGCCATCCAATCGATAATGTTGACTCCTTCACCTACCTCGGCAGTGTCATCAGCAAAACGGGGGGAACAGAAGAAGACATCCAAGCCCGTATTGGGAAAGCACGACATGCCTTTATGACGTTGAAGCCAGTATGGAACAACAATAACATCCACCTCAAGACAAAGCTCAAACTGTTTGAGACGAATGTTAAGACAGTCCTCTTGTACGGAGCTGAGACCTGGAGACGCACCAAGGGCCTTGACCACAAACTACAGGTATTCATCAACAACTGTCTCAGACAGATCCTACACATCAGATGGCCAGAAAAGATCACCAACCAGGAGTTGTGGCGGCAAACAAGACAGGACCCCATCACAGACTCTATCACACAGAGGAAGTGGCGGTGGATAGGGCACACTCTACGACGAGACCAGCCCAACATAGCACGCCAAGCACTGGATTGGAATCCACAGGGCACACGGAAAAGAGGTCGACCAGTTACGACATGGCGAAGGACTCTGGACAGTGAGCAGCGCCGAAGCAGGATTTCCTGGGGGGAAGCCAAAGCAGCAGCAACGGACCGGTCCAAGTGGAGAGCAGTGGTGAAGGCCCTATACCCCAACCGGGGTGAAGAGGATTGATGATGATGATGAATAATATTAATCACTCTCGAGACCTCATTCCTGATGGAATCCATCGCCACGAGGGAGAGAGAAGGAGCATGTGGAATTTAAATGCCTTGCCTAAGGGCACAATCGTAACGGCTCCAGCGGGGCTCGAACTCCGGGCCTTTCGCATATGAAGCGAACGGGCATCCACTGCACTATCACGACTTCCATAATGATAATATAAGACAATAATCACTGTATTTAATCATCCGCTCTTTGCAATGTCTTGGTATGCTGCACATTCTAAGAAAACGTAAAATGGGGCTTGATGTATATGTATATTGTTTTGAATATCTATTAATAGTTTTATTTTAGCTTCAGATTCTTCCGCATCATTTACTCTCAGTTGTTCCTCTGAAGTGGAAACTTGGTGTGTCGGTAAGTTGTGTGTGTGTGTGCTTACGTTTATTTATCGTCGCTACCGGTTGCCCATATGAGCGACGCCTCCTGAAGATATTAGTCATTTTAGATTTTAGAGGATAGTGCATGATACAGACAGAGACCCATTCCAGAGTCTCCTCTGGTTCTTTTACGTGCACGGTGTACAGCACCGACACCAGACCTCGGTTTAACGTCCCATCTGAAAGTCTGTTAATTTTATTAGGGTCAGACGGGGGATCGAACCTGCGATCCCTGGATTACCAGTCCAGCGTGTTACCACTGAACTACAGATCGGTAAGTCGGTAAGTTGTCTGTCCGTTTTAATTTAAATAATTACAACTATAATTACAACTACATGTATTTGTTATTGGTTGATTCTGCCCATGTGATCGCAATTCATAAACCGAAGCACCGCAACATTATTTGCATACATGTTTCTAAGTATTCAAAGTGAGTACAGCAGAGACGTTCCTGAGCTCGGCTGCTAAATGCGAAAGGTTTTGCATAGGGCCAGCACCCAACATCATGTACAAACTATAATCCGGTACAGAAACACTACAGCAACTTCGGCGGATCTACGTTATCTACACAGAGGAGAGCTTATGAAACAGAGAAATCTGCGGACAAATCGGGTCACATTGAGAGCTGTAGTGAAGGCCCTATGCCCCAACAATGGTGAAGAGGATTAAGCTAAACACACTATAGAAACTTGTAGAGTATAGCATTCTGTACGGAATGGATATGCTGAGGAATCATAATGACACCTGGCCTAGAGGTTATACAACTTTTCTCCAATCTCAAAACTCAGTTCTCAGTCGTATGATTGGTTCAGCTGATTGTATCACTCAGAATCAACTAATCACATAACTTGAGCTTGAGTTTGAGATCTGAGAAATGTTATATAACCTCGTGGGAGGGATCTGTTTTCTAATTTGTAAAATCTTAGTATAAAGTGAATCTAGCACCTCTAAGAGTTGCAGATAAGTAATATCCACCCGAGGGCTGAAGATGATTGCAAAGAAGAAGAACAACAACAACGTTTAGCTAGCAAATCGACAGAGTACATGCCCTTGGCTAATGAACAGTATGCTCATATATACTACATATATCACAGCACAACACACACATTATTTTTGTTTGCCCTATGGTCATATCAACAACAACAACAACAACAACATCAATACCTTAGTTTAAACATATTTTATTCGGATCAAATACATATATACATATATAAACACAATTCTTATACATTGGAACCGATATGGGTCGAGAAACAAGCTTAAAGCTTATATGAATCCCTTCCCATGAAACAATACCTTTATTGCATTAAACATTCATACAATGTCTATAGCAAGTACATGTATACATGTAGGTAACGACATGGATTTACAAAAGAGCAAGATGTTAATATACTCTCTGCTTATGCTAATTTTAGTTTCTATATACATTTGCGAAATATATGTATTTTGCTAAATTTCTACCAATGGTTTTTGATTTTTGTGACATTAAATTAGTGAATTTATTAATAGTTGGCCATGTATAGTAATAATGTTTTAAATATTTCTGTCCAAGATCTCTAAATTTCGGACATATAGTAAGTAATGTTTACTGAAGGCAACCAACGGAAATGAAATATGTATGCAGAAACATCGACGAGAAACTAGGTAAAAGCGACCAGATCACTGATATGCTGATATGTCGATTTGACCTAGTTTCTCGTCGATGTTTCTGCATGCATGTTTCATTTTCGTTGGTTGCCTTCAGTAAACATTACTTACTATATGACCACAGGGCAAACAAAAATAAGTTGTGACGTGTGCCTGTGCGCATGCGTGCACAGAACGAGGTTGTGCTGTGTCGAGTGCTTTGTACGCATCTTCAGCCCTATTGTGGGATTTCCTTATCTGCAACTCTATGGAGGGGCCTTTTATCTCACCTTTCCTATGCTTTTGATGTACTTTACAAATTATGCCATATTATGCATACACGCACCGATGACGTAAGAATTTACAAAAAAGGTGATGAGGTCATTGGAATGCGACTATTTACTCACATATATGTCCATTGTCAGTTAAAAGTAAAACCCACGTACACGTTTAACGGTGCTAAACATTCCATCCAACACGTGTTCACGAAAGGTATTTATTTTAATACGTGTATACCCTGGCTAGCCCGGAATTATTACGTTATGCTTACGGCAAGGTTATCAGATCAAACTACTGGAAATATTTACATTGAAGCGTACAAACATACTATTTTAATAATACATTTGTATTATTCCGACAGAGTGCGGATCCCTGCCAACTATTTCGAAAGGATCTATCTCTCTAAGCGACGTGACCAATTCTTCGTATGGATCACTGGCTGACGTCACGTGCAATCCTGGATACGAAACAAATACATCGACCGTCACTTGCCAGGGAAATGGAACATGGTCGTCCGCTACCTGTACAGAAATAGGTAATTTATATATCTTTACAGAGTGCGCACGCGTTGTTTAAAAGGAACTAGTTATGATACGGCTTTTTCTTGTTTGATACGGGCTCGTGACCGTATTAAACCGGCAAACATAATATTATATTGGAAAACGCAGCATAGCAATCTGAGTGATAGACGGTATTGCTGTAGGCAAATAACGGCCCAAAATAAGCTAAAATTCATATCTTCGTAATAAAGATAGATATATACTGAATACATTTTACTCGGCCATTTGTATAAAATAAGCTAAAATTCATATCAAAGTAATAAAGATAGCTATATACTGAATACATTTTACTCTGCCATTTGTATAAAATAAGCTAAAATTCATATCAAAGTAATAAAGATAGCTATATACTGAATACATTTTACTCTGCCATTTGTATAAAATAAGCTAAAATTCATATCAAAGTAATAAAGATAGCTATATACTGAATACATTTTACTCTGCCATTTGTATAAAATAAGCTAAAATTCATATCAAAGTAATAAAGATAGCTATATACTGAATACATTTTACTCTGCCATTTGTATAAAATAAGCTAAAATTCATATCAAAGTAATAAAGATAGATATATACTGAATACATTTTACTCGGCCATTTGTATTTGCCACATTAACTATAGTGTGCGGATCCCTGCCAACTATTTCGAAAGGATCTATCTCTCTAAGCGACGTGAACAATTCTTCATATGGATCACTGGCTGACGTCACGTGCGATTCTGGATACGAAACAAATACACCGACAGTCACTTGCCAGGGAGATGGAACATGGTCGTCCGCTACCTGTACAGCAATAGGTAATTTATTTATCTTTACGTGGGGGGGCAACTTGGTTGTTTTGCTCTGTGAGCACAAACAAGTTGCTGTGGCGGAATTAGCTGCCCACCTTTGCTCATATTTAATGTAAGAGATGTTTATTATAGAGTACTAAGCTTTATAAGTAGTTAAAAGTTGCAAAGTATTTCACATTTATTGATCTTAAATTTATTTTCTGCATTCAGAATGATAATGCGAGTTAAGGATCAATACTGTCATTTAATGTTCAATTATATGACATTTCCACAAATCTGTGTTTGTGTTTTTCATTTGTCATTTTCCGATTTCGCAAATAAACTGCGGCTCACTTACTACTCAAGCATTACATAACCTACACTGGCGGGAATAATAGAAATAACACTGTGTAAAAAGGAAGGCTATTGTAGAATAGTCCGAGTCTATTTCCTGTAGGTGTAGGTGGTGTTATTTAGTCTGTATAAAGATAAACGATGATAGCGTTGGTTTCGGGTAGTTGTGCATCAGGGTTGCATCTCAAAGGTAATTTATATATCTTTACAGAGTACGCACGCGTTGTTTAAAAGGAACTAGTTATGATACGGCTTTTTCTTGTTTGATACGGGCTCGTGACCGTATTAAATTAGCAAACATAATATTATATTGGAAAACGCAGCTTAGCAATCTGAGTGATAGACGGTATTGCTGTAGGCAAATAACGGCCCAAAATAAGCTAAAATTCATATCTACGCAATAAAGATAGATATATACTGAATACATTTAACTCTGCCATTTGTATAAAATAAGCTAAAATTCATATCAAAGTAATAAAGATAGCTATATACTGAATACATTTTACTCGGCCAATTGTATAAAATAAGCTAAAATTCATATCAAAGTAATAAAGATAGCTATATACTGAATACATTTTACTCGGCCATTTGTATTTGCCACATTAACTATAGTGTGCGGATCCCTGCCAACTATTTCGAAAGGATCTATCTCTCTAAGCGACGTGAACAATTCTTCATATGGATCACTGGCTGACGTCACGTGCGATCCTGGATACGAAACAAATACACCGACCGTCACTTGCCAGGAAGATGGAACATGGTCGTCCGTTTCCTGTACAGAAATAGCAGAAATAGGTAATTTATTTATCTTTACAGATAAAGCTATTCTTACATTTTATATTTAGTTCTAACGCACAAAATTGTAATATATATCAGATATGGCACTAAGAATGAATGTACAATGCGCGAGTCGAAGCGTGGCACTGTTATTGAACTTACTGAACTGTTGAACTTAACTTTTTTGATGCTTTCCAATGAATGGTTGGGCTTTCTCAGTGAAAGAATTTCAAAATGCTTTCCTTCACTGGTTTCAAACAGTGGAAGGTGGCAATTTCCCTGCCACTGCTTGAGTTTTGTATTCCTCCGCGGTTGGATGTACTTTAAATTTGTATTTTAGCTATTTTCTGACAATCACGAACAGTTAATTATAAAGGACCATATTCTAATGAATTTGTTTCGTCTGTAGTGTTTAATTTCGACAGCTGGAAAGCATAGAAATACATCTAATTTACTTCAGGCATTTTTCAGGTTCACAAAATGGTATGTCCAGATGAATAGGGAGCATGCGCATATTCCAATGACAAAACAATTTGTGTTGATAATGTTATATTACAAATCTTTAGAATGTGATCCAAGCCCAACCATTGACCATGGAACAATCAGTGTCGACCACCATACCATCGGATATAAGGCTAACGTCACGTGTGCTGATGGGTACGAAACTAATAAGCCAAGTATTTCCTGCCAGACTTCCGGTCTCTGGGAGACATCTACGTGCATCACTGAAGGTAACGGCCTATATTTACGTCGCTATTGCATTTCCTTCGATGAACGTATGTGCCCTGATTGTATACAATTTCGTATGAAGGTTTCCAACTAATAATATGCAGCTGACATGCTCACTAGATGCTACAGGCATGCGCATTCGCAGCGTTAGGCAACGTTCGTCGCGTGAAAATGTGTGTCTTACAGTTTACGCTGTTCCAATGGTGCTTTAATTACCAGGTCCCCGCCAAACGGTAAGTCGCAAATTGGACTAAATACCTATTACTTGGAAAGTGTGATATGTTCTTTCTTTGTCACATTGAAAAGAATAATTAATGTAAATATAAGTAATGAATCGCTGGTTAATAGTCTCCATCGGGGCTTGAACTACATTGGGCGTGCTTAACGTTAGCGTGGATGCATTCGGCCTCCACACACTTTAACCACGCCCAATGTAGTTCATACCCCGATGGAAGCTATTAACCAGCGATTCATTCCTTAAAGTAGTGTTATGTGGTTTAATCCACATCTGGGTATAGTTGACTTTGATACTTCGGCATCCTTGGGGTTTGGGGTAGGGGGCGGTTTGATGGGCGGGGTGGAGGCACTCTTCTTATGCAAGGCTGATTGTAGATAGGCTGTCCCAATGGTATATGGTTCGCCAGTTCAGGCACGAGAATGGTATGTTATCACCATTTCAATATAGACAGCATGTAAAGCCTTATGGCGTAGTGTCTCGCGAATTATTATGAAACTATTTGTGTTATCTTATTGTTTTTAAAAATATCTGTCAATGTATTTTATGTCCTAGTGTGTATTTCCCGTGCGCTGTAATATTATATGGTTAGCAGATTAAATAGACCCTATTGAACACACATATAAACTGTAAAACGGTATTTTTGTAATTTAGAATTTTAAGATTACAGACGGATCTGTAATCCAGTGGTAACACGCTGGACTGGTAATCCAGGGATCGCAGGTTCGATCGCCCGTCTGACGACCCTAATAAAATTAACAGTCTTTCAGATGTGACTTTAATTCCCGAGGTCTCGTGTTGGTGCTGTACACCGTGCACGTAAACCAATCAGAGTAGACTCGGGAATGGGTCTCTGTTTGTATCATTGTACTATCCTCCAACTATTTAAAATGGCTAATCTCTTCAGGAGGCGTCGCTCATATGGGCAACCGGTAGCGACGATAAATAAACGTAAAACACACACAATGTTAACGTGTTTCGCTTCTATTGCCGCAGTCATTGTTCTCTTTAACAACAATTAGTTACATAACGCATATGTCGTATCATTCAGTCGAGAAAATAATATTCACAGGTTATTTGGAATCTGAAATACGGAAAGTGTTCATCCGCCTGTGTTAGTTTAGCTTAAAGTCATAATGAATGCCTATCCGCCTCCGTGGTCAAGTGGTTAAGGTCACTGACTTGTATACCACTGCATGTAACCCATCATCATTGATGGTCACGGGTTCGAGCCCCGCTCAGGCCGTGTCTCATTTATACGAAAGAGTTGGCAGTTTCTTACGGAGGTTGGTGTATCAAGTACTGGTTAACCAATGGAGCCTGTCTAAGGAATGTGTTGTTATGTAAACTGTCCGCCGGCGATATTTCCCAAAATGATGTTGATACAGGTGCAAACCCCGAATAAGCAAACATTGATGAGGGCTCGAAATAATGTTGTTATAACTTGTAGCCCAACGGCTTTCCGTCTTTTCTTTCCATTAAATCGTTTACAACAATTGTGACTAATCTCAACATCATAATTTTCAAATTGCTTTCCATGAACATTAATGTTTAAACTTTATTTATTTTACAACGATTGCGAAACAAGTTCTAACAACTTATATTAATCACTCTCGTTGGCGCGGGTGAAAGCGTAATTGTGGCCAGTTGTGTGGGAGGAAACCGGAGTACCCGGAGAAAACCCACCTGTCCGATCTGGCGACCACCGTACCATCTCACATACTTCCCGGCCTGAGGATCGAACCCGGGTTGCATTGGTGAGAAGCGAGCGCACTAACCACTGTGCTAATAGGGTGGGCTATGTTCCATGAACATATAGTTCAGTGTATGCATGCTAAAAATGAAGACAAAACTATGATAATTATATTACGATATTATTACAATTAATCCTTGAACACTCTGATTTTATGTTCAGCGGACGCTGGGGGTTCAACAGGAAATGACGACACATCTCTAGTCCTGGTTCTTATCATAGTGTTCATCGGTGGGATATTCGTAATACAACTGGTACTCATAACACTATTCAGCTGCAAAGGTAGTCTGCATGATATACGACATACAGCAAACGGTACATACGTCAAATATATACTAGATACAATACGTCATATAGCAAACGGTATGGCATACGTCCAATATAGCATTTATACAATACGTCATATAGCAAACGGTACATACGTCAAATATATACTAGATACAATACGTCATATAGCAAACGGTATGATATACGTCAAATATATACTAGATACAATACGTCATGTAGCAAACGGTATGATATACGTCAAATATATACTAGATACAATACGTCATATAGCAAACGGTACATACGTCAAATATATACTAGATACAATACGTCATATAGCAAACGGTATGATATACGTCCAATATAGCATTAATACAATACGTCATATAGCAAACGGTATAATATACGTCCAATATAGCATTAATACAATACGCGATATAGCAAACGGTATGACATACGTCAAATATATACTAGATACAATACGTCATATAGCAAACGGTACATACGTCAAATATATACTAGATACAATACGTCATATAGCAAACGGTATGATATACGTCACATATATACTAGATACAATACGCCATATAGCAAACGGTATGATATACGTCCAATATAACATTAATACAATACGCCATATAGCAAACGGTATGATATACGTCCAATATATACTAGATACAATACGTCATATAGCAAACGATATGATATACGTCCAATATAACATTAATACAATACGTCATATAGCAAACGGTATAATATACGTCCAATATAGCATTAATACAATACGCCATATAGCAAACGGTATGACATACGTCAAATATATACTAGATACAATACGTCATATAGCAAACGGAATGACATACGTCAAATATATACTAGATACAATACGTCATATAGCAAACGGTATGATATACGTCAAATATATACTAGATACAATACGTCATATAGCAAACGGTATGATATACGTCAAATATATACTAGATACAATACGTCATATAGCAAACGGTATGATATACGTCAAATATATACTAGATACAATACGTCATATAGCAAACGGTATGATATACGTCAAATATATACTAGATACAATACGTCATATAGCAAACGGTAAGGCACACGTCATATATATACTAGATACAATACGCCATATAGCAAACGGTAAGGCATACGTCAAATATATACTAGATACAATACGTAATATAGCAAACGGTATGATATACGTCAAATATATACTAGATACAATACGTCATATAGCAAACGGTATGATATACGTCAAATATATACTAGATACAATACGTCATATAGCAAACGGTATGATATACGTCAAATATATACTAGATACAATACGTCATATAGCAAACGGTAAGGCACACGTCATATATATACTAGATACAATACGTCATATAGCAAACGGTATGACATACGACAAATATATACATGATATATACAATACGCCATATAGCAAACGGTATGACATACGTCCAATATATACTAGATACAATACGTCATATAGCAAACGGAATGACGTACTTCAAATATATACTAGATACAATACGTCATATAGCAAACGGAATGACGTACGTCACATATATACTAGATACAATACGTCATATAGCAAACGGTATGACGTACGTCCAATATATTATATTTTTTATACAATACGCCAAATAGCAAACGGTAAGGCATAATTCAATATAAACTAGATACAATACGCCAAATAGCAAACGGTAAGGCACCCTGCCAATATAAACTAGATACAATACGCCAAATAGCAAACGGTAAGGCACCCTTCCAATATAAACTAGCTACAATACGCCAAATAACAAAGGGTAAGGCACCCTTCCAATATAAACTAGATACAATACGCCAAATAACAAAGGGTGAGGCACCCTTCCAATATAAACTAGCTACAACACGCCAAATAGCAAAGGGTAAGGCACCCTTCCAATATAAACTAGATACAATACGCCAAATAACAAAGGGTAAGGCACAATTCCAATATAGACTAGATACAATACGCCAAATAACAAAGGGTAAGGCACAATTCCAATATAAACTAGATACAATACGCCAAATAGCAAACGGTAAGGCACCCTTCCAATATAAACTAGATACAATACGCCAAATAGCAAACGGTAAGGCACTCTTCCAAAATAAACTAGATACAATACGCCAAATAGCAAACGGTAAGGCACCCTTCCAATATAAATGATTCCATCAAAGATATATCACATCTTTATTAATTTACAAAACACAAACTGGACAACTATAAATAGTCCAAAATGTTTAAAACTATGTATTTATATAGTTATTGTTTTTCATGTAAAAACATACTTATCCGAATTGTGCTTTTCCGAATAGTATGTCTTCCAGTATATATTAAAGTGAGGCTTGAGGCATTATGTACATGTATATCTATATGATTACTCCAATTTCTTTGCAGAAAAAAGCAGTACAGCAGGTCCGATACTAGTATTTGTGATTGTTGCTTCGTTCTTTCCTGTAATAGGGTGTCTTGCAATTGGCATCATCATTTGGAAAGTCTACACGTCAGGAGGTACGTGGTAATTATCATAATTATGGAGAAAATCTCAATAAGCTTTAACCCATTCAACACCAAGTAACTGACATGGACTGGTCCATGATATTTTTAGACCAATAAACGAATAAGAAAATTGCATTTGGACCAGTTCATTTATCAAAATTTGTAATTTTTTCTAAAAATAGTAATATTACTGGCAAAAAGTGCAGATCCTGATGAGACGGCTCGTTACGAGCCGGCTCATCTGGATCTACACTTTTTTGTAAGCCAATTTAGAGGTCTGTGGTGTCGAAAGGGTTAAGCTTCCGATTTAATCCATTTTCGTTTTGTATACAATGTATATGTAATGTACATTATTATCGAATAAATATGTTTAAACCAATTATCATAAATATATAGTCAAATATGTGCTAGATGTCACCTGCGTTAAGCCGCCAGCCTCCATTAAACACCCTGTTTCCAGATTACCAATATAGTGTTTTATTATACATACCTCTATTAAGAAGCCATCTGTGCTAAGCATACATTCTATGATTCGCTTGGCCGTCTGATTTACTCTTTCACCGCCAATGTCGCATGGAAACGACTTTTTAGATAGCAGAGATGCCGATCAGACAGAAACAGACGGATATGTAGTCCAGTGGTAACACGCTGGACTGTTAATCCCGGGATCGCAGGTTCGATCGCCCGTCTGACCCTAATACATTTAACAGTATTAACTAATCTGGCCTTTTGACACCAGTCCAATATTAATAATACTGGACAGCAAGTACAAAGGTATGACGTCACGATAGTGTGTTTGATTATACAATATAAGCTGAAAACGTTCGAAGTGAGGCACGTTGAGCCGAACAAAGTACCAATATTTTACATATTCGACCCGTTTGAGACTATATCATATATTATATTTCGTATATTTATGCATATGATTAAATATAATACTCTGGCCTTTTGAAAGCAGTCCAATATTAATAATAATTGACTGCAAGTACAAAGGTATGACGATAGTGTTTTAAAAATGGTTATCTTACAGAAGATAGATTACCTTGTCCGTCGATTTAATCCTTTCCCAAAAGGCGTACCACTCTGGCATATTTGCTATGTGTAATTGCCCTTTTGAAACAGTTAGAACAATCTGTTAATTTGAAAATATCTGAAATAAATTACATGTCAGCCTGTGTAGTAGTTGTCTCTTGTTAAATAATATTTCACAATGTTAACATTATTTTTGTGCTGACTTGCAAATTGATAGTATATGTACATGCAGGAATCTTGTTACCCACCGTTGCTCAACCGTTACCGGTATTGCAACAGTATACATATGACTCCTGGGAAGGTTAGGCCATGCACAAACTGTATCATGAAGTGAATGCTTGCATACTGCGAACTGCCTGTCGCAAGATGTCTAGAACATATTTTTTTATTATTTCAGTCTCATCAATGTACATAGACGCATATACTATAAATAAAAGTCCATATGAAAGTACATTAACAGACGGATAAATTATGTAGTCCAGTGGTTAACACGTTGGACTGGTAATCCATGGATGGCAGGTTCATTCCCCCGTCTGACCCTAATACAATTGACAGTCTTTCAGATGGGACGTTAAACCGAGGTCTCGTGTCGGTGCTGTACACCGTGCGCGTAAAAGAACCAGAGGAGATTCCTGAATGGGTCTCTGTCTGTATCATTGCACTATCCTCCAAAATCTAAAATAACTGATCTCTTCAGGAGGCGTCGCTCATATAGGCAACCGGTAGCGACGATAAATAAAACGTAAACAAAAATGTATATTATTTTATAGATGAGAAACAGAGCTCGAATGGTACGTATGCTATGTAGTTTATAGGTTGCATGTAGTGTTTGCTAGATATAGATCTATTAATGTAGATAGTTGCTAAATAGTATTTAAAAGTAATGTGAGATGGTACGGTGATTGCCAGATCGGACAGGTGGGTTTTCTCCGGGTACTCCGGTTTCCTCCCACACGAATGACCACATATACGCTTTCATCCGCGCCAACGAGAGTGATTAATATAAGTTGCTAAAACTTGCTTCGCAATAGTTGTAAAATAAATAATAAAAAATGTAATTCAATAGTCTCAATATTGTCAGTTGTGTTATATGTGATTCACATGAACAATATCGTTGTTAATGAGAGACATCGAGAGACATCGGTCAGTTACTGCCCCTGAATACTCCCTAAAAGTAGATAGGTCCTATTAAGTGATTTCTTCCGTTTTTATCGTTGTTTCCTTTGCACAACATGCTAGCAATTTTATTCCACTATCGCTTTATATGATTATTAAATTACTATATCTCAACATATCGCCTACAATACATGCAATGGGTACTTATTTGTAAAACAATGATATCAGTTAATTAACACGATTTTGATAAATTCACAATTATCATACAACAATATCTGGTTAGGGAACAACAATAAAAACAAAGGATTCTAACTAAAAGGACATAATTATTATATTATTCACATTTTGGAATAAATCAGAATTTATCTGCCAAGGGAGGTAATAGAAAATTAGAGATGCCTCTCATTAAGAATTCTAACATGACATTATTTCGTTCCTATAAACAAAGGATAACTCCACCGTTGTTAAATCTACATTCTAAAGACTTGATGTTTCGTTCACATAAACAACGAACACGTTTACCGCTGTTAAATCTGCAATAAACCACGGCTAAAGCCGGAATAGTTTATGGCTGTTGAATCCCCCTGTACAAACTGATTCACGAATGAAAATCACATGATGCAAATCAATCGTAATAAACTATCGGGAAGTGAATTGGGCAGGATTTGTATTGTTAATAACCAGCCATACAAGACATAAAGTGTTGATACAATGAAGATGGGTGTCAGTGCCAGAGGAATACAGGTCATGATCTATGTGGTTTACTATTCACCCAAAGTGTTTTAGCGTCACTATCCGTATAGCAAACAACATAGGGCCTGATCAGACGACACGTTCTGTGCCGTCTGATCTGGCTCTGTGATGTTTGCAAAGTTATTTTATCTGCCGCTAGCGTGCAAAGGGTAAAGAATATACCTATCAGAGTTAATCCGTGTAGTGAATGTAGTTAATTGCAATTATTAAAAGACAAATTAATTTAATTGGACATTTAATTAAACAATTCTATCACAATTAGCAAGTTCTAATCAGATTTACTTTCCAAGAATGGGTATATATTGTGTATAATATTTCCAGTGTTATTTAACTCTTTCAGCGCCGAATAAATTCAGAGCATGTGCAAACAACATAGATCCAGATAAGCCGCGGCGTAACGCCGCGTCTAATCAGGATCTATGTTGTTTGCTATGCGGACAGGTGCTTCAGCTCCACTGTCTGAAGAGCAATCAGCATATAGCCTGAACAGACGGCATGTTCTGTTCTGTCCGATCGGGTTCTCTACTTTTTTACAAAGTCGCTTTTATGCGACATTGGCGGTGAAAGAGTTAAAGCAAATCGGCACTATCATCAAATTACTATATGTCTTATGTACATCTGCATTGAAATTGTAATGAATTCTAAATTTACACTAACTATAATACACTGACACCAAAAAGAAACTATGCACTTGCTTTAAAGGTAAAATGTATATCCTTTTAGAAAAAGTAGTGCAATGTGTGAAGGATTATTGTCTTCATTCATGGTAGTAAAGTCCACAATTCTAAAATGTGTAACGAAAAAGTAAGGCTCAATATAAAAGTGCACATATTTTATATGGTGTCAGTATGTTTCAGTAGGAATCTCACAATACAGTCTACATCCGTTATGTCAAAGTCGGCTATGTCAAAGTCGGTTATGTCAAAGTCGGTTATATCCGGTTATCTCGAAGTCGGATCAAAGTCCCGTTTCAGACACTATCATTTTTTATATAACTCAGTCTGGATCTGTTTATATCGAATCTCATTAAGTCAAACTTCGGTTATGTCGAAGTATTTTGTTCGGTCCTACGGAATTCGACATAACTAATGTAGACTGTATATTAATTATTGCATGTGTTTGCTCACCTAACATGGTTTGTTTTTCAAACAGGGAATGCGTGTGGGTCTGATATTCAATTGGAACAAGTTAACGGTCCTATAAAGAATACAGTCTGACGATTGACCTTCATACTCGATGTGCATTCAGGACATATAAATAACCTGGATTGTTTTGGTGTCATAACTGTGTACTGTTTTACCTTACATATGCACACTTGATGCACGTGCTCTATGCGTATACACTGACTCAATGCATCAATCAATGTCAACAAGGGAAATCAAACGGATGTCGTATCCATGTGAGACAAGCAGCGCCCCTGTGCTCAGATTGGAGTACATGCACATGAGGAAGAGGGTGGGGAATTGGTGCGCCCGGAAAAATTTCGCGCGCGTGCACACACACACACACACCTCACGAGCTTCCGCTACATTATGACCCCGGCTACACAAAGTGTGTACACATTTAAAGCGACACAACATCGATGACAATGCAAATTTCTAACGAATGTAATTTCCTATCATATGGTATAATTTTATACCCAAATAGTTGCCTCGCAAACTGAGTATTTCAACTAATAAACAAGCGTCGTATACGACGTTTGTTGTCATTACACAATAATGTAAGTATCGCCAACATCCATGTGTAAATATTTACATCGCTATTGCATTTCCTTCGATAAACGTATGTGCCCTGATTGTATATAAATTCGCATGAAGGTTCCCAACTAATGATATGCAGCTGGCATGCGCACTCGAAGTTACGGGCATGCGCATTCGCATTATTAGGTGAGGTACGTCGCGGGGAAATGCGTGTCTTATAGTTTACATTGTTCCAATGGTGATATATTTACCTGTTCCAGGACACGGTAAGTTACAAATGTGGACTAAAACATTTCAGATGCAAAGCGTGCTATATTTTTGTTGTGTCATTGAAAAGAATAATTAATGTAAATATAAGTAATGAATCGCGGGTTAATATTTTCCATCGGGGTATGAACTACATTGGCCGTGTTTAAAGTTAGCGTGGATGCCTTCGGCCTCAACACACCTTAACCACGCCCAATATAGTTCATACCCCCAATGGAACCTAGTAACCCTGGATTCATTCCTTCACTAATGTGAAATAAATGCATTCTGAATAAAGAACTATATATAAAGGTATGTTTGATGAGTGCATGTTCTATATATATGTAGTGTGCAACAATTTAATGACATGGTACTGCATGCAACATGTTACTTATAATATACATAGCATCAGTACACGCACATAGCATCAGTACACGCACATAGCATCAGTACCCGCACATAGCATCAGTACACGCACATAGCATCAGTACACGCACATAGCATCAGTACACGCACATAGCATCAGTACACGCACATAGCATCAGTACACGCACATAGCATCAGTACACGCACATAGCATCAGTACCCGCACATAGCATCAGTACACGCACATAGCATCAGTACACGCACATAGCATCAGTACACGCACATAGCATCAGTACACGCACATAGCATCAGTACACGCACATAGCATCAGTACACGCACATAGCATCAGTACACGCACATAGCATCAGTACACGCACATAGCATCAGTACACGCACATAGCATCAGTACACGCACATAGCATCAGTACACGCACATAGCATCAGTACACGCACATAGCATCAGTACACGCACATAGCATCAGTACCCGCACATAGCATCAGTACACGCACATAGCATCAGTACACGCACATAGCATCAGTACACGCACATAGCATCAGTACACGCACATAGCATCAGTACACGCACATAGCATCAGTACACGCACATAGCATCAGTACACGCACATAGCATCAGTACACGCACATAGCATCAGTACACGCACATAGCATCATAATACAAATGGTTTGGGCCACACGTTTTAACATTAGAAAAAAGTCCTGCACCAGTACGTCACAATTAATGTAACATTAAACTAAATGACGTAATTTGACAAGAAAAAAACAAGATTAAATAATTGCATAAACTAATCGAAAGCACTATAATGAACCCAACCCACACTTACGGATGCTGTTTCACCCCATCACGCCACGACCCGATTCTAACACCTAGATATCTATATATTTAGTATAATCTGATGTTCTATATTTAGTAATATATGTATGTATCTTTAGCTTCTTATAGTAGTATAATTATGCCGATGTGATACCTTTAAAGCGACACTACATTGGTACCAACAGCAAATTTCTACAGAATGTAATTTCCTATTATAATTATGCTATAACATTATTCCAAACAATTGCCACAAATAAAACGAGCGTCGTATACGATGTTTGTTGACATAACAAAATAATGTAAATACGTACAACATCCGTACATAATACAACTCTTGTATCCTGAACAACAACATATATGATACATATTTACCGCTATATCTCACATTTTACATATTTATTGTTATACTGTTCAGATTGAAATATCTCCAAACGACAGTATCACGCGCAACATATATTTCAATAATAAACACATGTCAATTCAGGAGCGTGGCTGGCCGTTATCTGAAATCCTACAATCACTTTTGAAGTTTTGAGACATTGTAGACCGCAACATCACTGTTTATATAATGATTTAAAGTTAATGTTCGAATTATATCGGAAGAATTTGTAGTAGCAATGCTATTTATACATAACATTTTGTTTGATTTTTTGCGATGTAATGTCGCTTTAAAGTCGAAACTCATATATTGTACAACAACCAAGAAATAATATATATCCCAGCAATATTGGACTAATAAGCTTGTATTTTATATGTGCAGCCGAAACCTTTCTCCCAATATATGCATGTAGCACCGCTAAACGTAAACAGCTCCTATAAACGCCAAAAGATCGCTAAACGAAAACAAATCCTCTAAATGTCAAAAGATCGCTAAGTGTGAAAAACGTCAAGAGACCGCTACACGAAAAAAATCCTCTAAACGTCAAAAGACCGCTAAACGAAAAAAATCCTCTAAATATCAAAAGACTGCTAAGCGTAATAAAATCCCCTAAACGTCAAAAGACCGCTAAACGAAAAAATCCTCTAAACGTCAAGAGACCGCTAAACGAAAAAATCCTCTAAACGTCAAAAGACCGATAAACGAAAAAAATCCTTTAAACGTCAAAAGACCGCTAAACGAAAACAACTCCTCTAAATGTCAAAAGACCGCTAAACGTAAACAACTCCTCTAAACGTCAAAAGACCGATAAACGAAAAAAATCCTCTAAACATCAAAAGACCGCTAAACGTAAAAAAACTCCCATAAACGTCAAAAGACCGCTAAACGAAAAAAATCCTCTAAACATCAAAAGACCGCTAAACGTAAAAAACTCCCCTAAACGTCAAAAGACCGCTAAACGAAAAAAATCCTCTAAACGTCAAAAGGCCGCTAAGCGTAAACAACTCCTCTAAACGCCAAAAGACCGCTAAACGTAAAAAATCTCCCCTAAACGTCAAAAGACCGATAAACGAAAAAAATCCTCTAAACATCAAAAGACCGATAAACGTAAACAACTCCTCTAAACGTCAAAAGACCGCTAAACGAAAATAATCCGTTAAACGTCAAAAGACCGCTAAGCGTAAAAAATCCTTTAAACGTCAAAAGACCGCTAAGCGTAATTACTTTTATCGCGGCTTTGACGTTTAACGGTGCTATATTCTCTCATGCAACTACACGCACAACATCTTTTGAGTTTGTGCTATGCAATGGAGACTGACTGGAGGGCTCCAGTTGATATATAACTACAAAAAGCCGTTATAGTCTGGTTGTATAACTCCTATATGAACATTTTGCAGGAAAAAAGTAAAGGAAAAATAATTCTTAGTTTTTCTGAATCAGTACACCCCATAGCGCATCAGAAAAAAAATCCCCATGAATTGGACTTGGGGAATGTTTTTCCCAGCACTTTGAAATTTCGGCCCCAAGACCCAATCGAAGATCCATCAAGATGAGGGGTAGGGCTAACACATTTAAGTCTCTAGTCACTTCTGGTCTAGGTATGATAATGCAAATTGGCATGAGGTTACAAAAATGATTACTCTTCACTGGGGTCAATGGACCAAATTGATGTGATGACGTAATCATGACGAAATCCAAGATGGCGTCCATTTTGGCGGGAAAAACGAAAATATTGGCTACCAGTCAACTCGCGTCATTCTGACTCATTGTTTACTGTTTTTGTTTCATGTAGGCTACCAATTATTCTTGGATATCGACTCTGACAGTGTTTTTACAGCTTACTCCATGACATCCTCCACAAGCCTCAACACACTGGAGTCCATGCTTGAAACAGGTACACAAGTTTGTACCACATTGGTTGGGATTTTGGCTTTTACACTTGCACCTAATGAATTTCAACACACTCTCCGGTGCTACGCCCATGTCCGTCATTAATGGTACAAGTCCGGAACGATCATGTTGTCAACCCCATGAGCATGGATCAAGCATTTCAGTATCCAAGTTCATCCATTGAATAGTTTGTAGAAATACCCTGAGGCTGTGGAAATGGGCGGCACGTACTGTCGGAGGCATTCGTTGCGGTTCCAAGATATTTGACTGCGCAATCATCGTCTGGTACTTGTGAAAGCGAATGGTCGTCAGAGTCCTTTCCTTGCAATATTCACCAAACAACAACGTGAATAAATCTATGCCAAGCTTCTGTCCTGAGTTTCAGCTTAATAGAAATTGTCGGCAATCGCTTGAATTGAGCGGTCTTTTGCTATAGTTTTCATCAGTTTAGTCTTGCTATGTCCGAATGTTGAAGATGTTGTGTCACATCCACTCCATGCATGTATGAACAGAATGTTTTTTTAATGACTGGATCAACCTTTGATGACACATCCTTTACGGAATGAATTGTGGAAGGCCCCACTAGTTTTCGCCTTGTTCCTCCGATGACCTTATGAACGTATATGTTCGCCATATCCTCTTTATTTAGACTATTAGTGTATCGGCATCTGCTTGTGCTTGCTTTATGATATGACCATTTGCTTCCAAGTGATCAGTGAGCATAGCAATGAAGCCAACTTTATTTGCAATGTTAGCAAAGAACGCTTCCTGATCCTTGTACCTACGACGTGACGGGTTCACTTCTATTGTAGCGGCGGGAAGTCAATCTGATTTGCGTCGGTGGTGTTCGTGATACTTAGTTGAAAACTCAGGATATCCATCGAATACAACAATACACTGACCGAATTGACGTGTGAGATATGACGAGTACTGCTCGAAGACTTCCTGGTATGTGTTGTGTTTCCACCGTATGTAGTGAAGAAGCCACCTGCCGTCGACAACACGCATTTGCTCACCAGATGGCCTAGTATCTGCTACATCCTTATACAGTGCGTTAGCTCATTCAGACTTCACCGGCTTCCTCATGAAATTGTCCTTGAACAAGGATGGAGGACTCACACACATTTCCCATTGGAAATATGGCTCCATGTTCTCGCTGATTCTTTGTGAGATGGCCGAACATCGACTGAGTGGAATAGCCGGATCAATGTGCAGTGTTTTCTTTCGTCCTACCCTTACTCCGGGTTGGAGATCTTGCAAAGTCTTAATTTGCTCAGATCGCTTAATCTTTGCGCCGTTATATGACACGGAGTCTATCTTTGACTGTAATTTAGAGCCAACTTCCTCGGTGATATCACAGTTGATACCATCCCCTTGTTCCGCTTTCAAACCGGTTGACAATGAACGCAAGTCACAACCGTTGCTGACGAATGGATTGTGATCACCAAACCAGTCTAACAGTTTATCAAGATCAGTGAGGTCGCGGTCTTTTCGAGCAATGCTGAGATCTACGTGTTGTTCGGACGTCCGTATCTTCTTCTGCGAGCGAGTTGTCATTGCATCATGGATTGCCACACAGATTGGTAAGGTCAACACCCATTGGTGACGGACAGATTCAGTCAGACCTCGTCCATGTGTCAAACCACCACAACTTTTTAGCGAACACATGAGCGTTTGCTCTATCACCAAGTCTGACTAGAGTCCGTTAAAATAGCGTTCTGTTCTTTCCACAGCATGAGAGCCTTCTATGTACTTCTGATATAGCCAGGGATGCTGTTCTGGTAGCTTGGCCATAATTTGCACGTAAAGCCTTGCACTTTTTGCGTAGTGAATATGTCCTGTTGCTGCAAATAAGTTCAGAAACTCACGACATACTCTCAAATGTCCGTTCCAGTCCTTTAGTCTCTCACATGCTACAAAGTCTTCTATTTTCCGAATATAATTCAGTAATTGGATCCATAATTTTGCTGTTCTAGACTGTGATGACAATGATATTTTCAATTCTTCAATGCATTTATCTAACAAGACAAGTGGCTCCGAGTTTACAATGTCATCACAACGAGTTTCAGCATCGGAATTCAATACGTCACCGAGAAGCTTTTGCAAGGCCTCCACATCCTTTGTAGTAAGACTGGACTGAAATTTCTCATTGATACCACCGTCATAATCATCATTCTCGTCACGATGTGCCTCGCAGTCCGGTATTATCTGTTCCAGTTATTTGGTGGTCAGGCATGCGTCGAGAAGATAGAGAACCCGTAGTGCCCGTGCAATGGCTTTGCCAGACAATATGTGCAAAATAGCATTGGGGCCAAATATCTGACCCAGAGCTTCATATATTCCAGATCCACGCATCGTATGAAAGATGCTACTGATTGCGCTCATTAATGTATGGAACCCACCCAGTCTAATCACAAGTTTGTTAAGCTGTTTGGTGGCAGCAATTTCAACAGCTTTAATGAAGAGCGGTTGGTCAAATGTTACTGATGTACTTGGCAGTTTCAGTTTCGTCACTTGGTCTTGTACGTAAGACAACGTGGAGTAGATGCAGGTTTCATCACTAGGGTTCAGGTCTATGATTGGAAGCATCAACACTTCATCGGCACTAATTCCATCTGTGTCATTTTGATAGACACAGTGCATGAATCCAGACCAATTTGTCCAATCCGGGCTAGGAGTCATTTTGGTTGCAAGTACTTTGGCAGAACTCCAGAGCAGCTTTGAATAATATGACACAGGTGGGATAGTGAATGGTAATATCGTTTCACATATCGCATTGAACTTGAATGTTGACAAGGCGGGGATGGCTGGTGTGACATAAAGAATAATTGGTATGCCTTTATCGTAAGTAAGATCGGAAATGTTGACCCTTGCCATACGTTTTACACGCTGGTCGGTAATTTGCTGGCTACTTCGGCGTTGGTACCAAGCAATAATACCCATACCGTGAAAGGTTCCTGTCCCGTCCAAGGTGCGTATGTTTGAATCTGCATTATCTGCAATGTACTGTCCTAACGTCGGGAATGGCGGTGGGGACAACGATTGCAATGTTTGCTGCTGAAGAATGGACTGCTTGAAAAGCTGAACTTCATTGTAGGTGATGGACAAGCCAAATGAGGAAAGTTCTTCTGTGAGCCACTTTGATCCAAAGACGTGATCTAACTCTATACCAAGACCGAACAGCAGTGGTGAAATTACAGAGTTCGGACGTGCGGCTTGTGTGATGGCTTGCCCAATTACGTCACACTTTAGCTCATCTTTAATCAGTGTTTCCAGGAACACACGTAAACTAGGAGTCAAAAAGTCTCCGCATTCTTCAGGCTGGTATAGAATATATTTCTCAAGTCAGAATGACGTGAGTTGACTGATAACCAATATTTTCGTTTTTCCCGCCAAAATGGACGCCATCTTGGATTTCGCCATGATTACATCATCACATCAATTTGCTCCATTGACCCCAGGGAAGAGTAATCACCTTTGTAACCTCCTGCCAATTTCCATTATCATACCTAGACCAGAAGTGACTAGAGACTTACATGTGTTAGTCCTACCCCCTATCTTGATGGATCTTCGATTGGGTCTTGGAGCCGAAATTTCAAAGTGCTTGGAAAAAAATTACCCAAGCCCAATTCATGGGGATTTTTTTTCTGAGGCATTATGGGGTGTACTGATTCAGAAAAACTAAGAATTATTTTTCCTTTACTTTTTTCCCGCAAATTTTCTTCTGCACCCTGACTATTAGTGACACTCTCTATGCCGTCATTTTACCAGTTCAACTATACAGGTTCATGCTGTCCGATTAGCGCAGTGGTTAGCGCTCTCGCTTCTCACCAATGCAACCTGTGTTCGATCCTCTGACCGTGAAGTATGTGAGATGGTACGGTGGTCACCAGATCGGATAGGTGGTGTTTCTCCGGGTACTCCGGTTTCCTCCCACACGAATGTCCACATTTACACTTCCATTCGAGCCAACGAGAGTGATTAATATAAGTTGTTAAAATTAGCAATCGTTGTAAAATAAATAAAGTTTAAACATGTTCATGTTTACATGTTCTGAATTTTACCTACACCAATACAACTTCATTTAATCTAGTTCACGAGTTCGACTTCACGAATATACGAATTCCACTTCAACTTTCAACTCGTGAACTATTGTGAAATAACGAACATCACCACCTGTCTATCGTACTATTTACTCCATACTTCAGTTGTTTAGTTATGTGTCACGGTGCAATATGTGCCATGGTCCCGGGGTAATAAAACTGTTCTCAGATCTTAAACTCAAGCTCATCTGATTGGTTGATTCTAAGTGTTACTGTCAGCTGAACCAATCGGACGATTGAGACTGAGTTTTGAGATTGGAGAAAAGTTTTATAACCTCTTTAATGGAAACAAAGAAATTTGGGTTGAGCTATGCTATTATTTTTATTTTCCTTGAAAAGGGCTTTTTAAACCGAACATTTAACAATCTTATAGAAAATGAATTAGCCGGATGATTTTTGTTTTCCTCGAAAAAGGCTTTTTAAGCCGAAAATTTGGATGTAGAGAGGACCACATATATTATATATAAACAAAGTGTATGCAGTGTTCTGATAGCTCACAGTAAACTGTGGTTTCTCTGATAACGGACACACATTGTATGATCCACATCTGCCGAATTTGTCACGGACTCGGGCCGAATTTGGTGACCCGGTGGCGTTTCTCTTCCACACTGGTGGCTACAGCACCAGTGCCTTTGTGGTATTAAAATTGGTCACCATGAAGGAATAGCACACAAGGCGTCACGTTACGTCTCACTACTGTACAGTTTTAAGAGTTGACGTTATTTCCTATGATAAGTATGTATCATTGTAGCTAAGCATGCTATAGGCGGTGAAGTAGAAAGCGGTGACATGGAAGCTAGGGAAAAATAATACAGCTTGGCGGAACGTGCTAGGCCCATGAGCAACCGCCATAGGCCCACTGCGAACCACCCTAGACACATGGAGGACCCTCCTAGGCCCACTGCGGACCGTCCTAGACACATGGCGGATCGTCATATGCCCATGGCGAACCGTACTAAACCTATGCCGGATCGACGTCCTAAGCTATAACCGTGCTAACCAACAGACATACACACAGACAATCCGGGGCGAAACATAACCTCATTGCGGGGTTATCTACGGGATTGCACAGTGTGACTGTATGCAGTCCGAACACGAATGATGACGGGATCGGTATACCGTTGCTATATAATAAAAGTAGTACTAATAAAATAATAATATTAATTATATAACATTAATTATATAATATTAATAATATAATAACTAATTAATACAATGTTCTTGCAAAGTTATACCATCATAACAGGAAAAACATTATTACCATTTATTGCGATGATGTCACGTTCTATTGTGGATGTGTCACGTTTTATTGAGGTGGTATCACGTTTTATTAAGGTAGTATCACGTTTCATTGCGACAGTGTCACGTTGTATTGCGGTAATGTCACGTTTTATTGCGGTGATATCACGCTTTATTGCGGTGATGTCACGTTTTATTGTGGAGGTGTCACGTTTTATTGCGGTGATATGGTGGTTCCACATACTAATATGATAGTTTATTCACATGAAATATTTCGAATTTAAACATACAGCTACGAGGGAGGGACATGTGATTTGAAGTCAAAGGCATTAACCAATCGGCCACGGAGCCCCCCTCCTCATCGGGATAGCACATACTTGTTGTTGTAATTATTAAAATGTCTATTTCCATCGTTTAATTACAGTACACTACTGTGATATTCCCACTATTTATGAATGTACGCCATATTACAGTGAACGGCTCATACAAAGAGCAACACCTACATGACGACCTCATTAATGTGTCAAGCACAGGACTGATGGACAGCTTCCAAGGTGTCTGCACAGATGAACTGAAGACTAAAAGGGAACATGATCATGGAAATGCAGCCGTGATGAAGAATAACAAAGTAGCACCGCTAGAACATAGTAACGGAATAAAGGGTCATACGGACAACGGAAGATACATTGCCGACACCGATGTAGCTAGTGCTGACACGGATGGTGAAACAACTGCGGAAAGCATTGTTACCAATACGGACACCGGTGTAGCCAATGCGGAAACTAGTCCAAGCACTTCGTATACCATCGGTGTTGACACGAGTACCGATGCAGACACAAATCAACTAGTTGTCCAACCAGTCGATGAAAAGGTGCGCGATGTCAGTAGCAGGTAATAGATAGCACAGCAACAACGTTCATTTCCTTTGACATAATGACAATGTTGAGACTGAAATCTTAACAGCATACAACTATTTCACTGTCATTCGGGGAATATTCAAAACTATTGCCCCGAGATGCTGTGGTCGACATGACGAACCTTTGCCCTATGCCACAGACCCAGAGCAATATTTCACCGGGTCATCCACATCATCGAGAGGCAATGATTTTGAGCTGTGCTCGACATGACGAACCTTTGCCCTAGACCGCAGATCGAGAGCAACATTTCATCGGGTCATCCACATCATCGAGAGGTAATGATTTTGAGCTGTGGTCGACATGACGAACCTTTGCCCTAGACCGCAGATCGAGAGCAACATTTCATCGGGTCATCCACATCATCGAGAGGCAATGATTTTGAGCTGTGGTCGACATGACGAACCTTTGCCCTAGACCGCAGGTCGAGAGCAACATTTCATCGGGCCATCCACATCATCGAGAGGCAATGATTTTGAGCTGTGGTCGACATGACGAACTGGTCGACATGACGAATCTTTGCACTATGCCACAGATCCAGAATAACATTTCATCGGGTCATCCACATCATCGAGAGGCAATGATTTTGAGCTGTGGTCGACATGACGAACCGTTGCCCTATGCCACAGATCGAGAGCAACATTTCATCGGGTCATCCACATCATCGAGAGGCAATGGTTTTGACTGTTCTACGAATTACAATGAAATAGTTGTTTTATTACCAAACAAAGTATCTGCAACGCTTTATTTCCGCGACATTTTCTCATTATAGTTGAGGCTACACAATTCTGTGCAATTCAGGTGTTTACATTTGTCCACGGTCCATGAATCGGAAATGACGATTCGCGTGTTTAAACGCGTTTTCATTGACTCGATAAATCATGTGATTCGATCCGAGACAAAGCAATCGCATAACATAGTCAATAGTAGGGTGAAGAACTTAATACAGACGGATCTGTAGTCCAGTAGTAACACACTGGACTGGTAATCCAGGGATCCCGCGTCTGACCCTAATAATGGGACTTTAAACCGCGGTCTCGTGTCGGTGCTGTACACCGTGCACGTAAAAGAACCAGAGGATATTCTGGAATGGGTCTCTGTCTGTATCATTGCACTATCATCCAAAAATCTAAAATGACTAATCTCGTCAGGATGCGTCGCTCATATGGGCAACCGGTAGCGACGGTAAATGAAAGTAAAACACAGAAGAAATTAAAGTACCTTTGCCTGCACGTGAAACAGTTTCATAGAAAAGTGGCCGAATGTAAAAGAAAACGAGGAACACAGTAACAACTAACGAATTACAATTTATAGAGGATGCCGGGTAATACTATAAGCTGAAATCTCGGAATAAATAATCAACTTGGAAGTCCCGCAAAGTGTACATGGTGTAAAGCACCGACACGATACCTTGGTCCGAATATCGGAATAAATAATCAACTTGGAAGTCCAGCAAAGTGTACATGGTGTACAGCACCGACACGATACCTCGGTCAGAATATCGGAATAAATAAACAACTTGGAAGTCCCGCAAAGTGTACATGGTGTAAAGCACCGACACGATACCTCGGTCCGAATATCAGAATAAATAATCAACTTGGAAGTTCCGCAAAGTGTACATGGTGTAAAGCACCGACACGATACCTCGGTTCGAATATCGGAATAAATAATCAACTTGGTGTACATGGTGTAAAGCACCGACACGATACCTCGGTCCGAATATCGGAATAAATATTCAACTTGGTGTACATGGTGTAAAGCAACGACACGATACATCGGTCCGAATATCGGAATAAATAATCAACTTGGAAGTCCCGCAAAGTGTACATGGTGTAAAGCACCGACACGATACCTCGGTTCGAATATCGGAATAAATAATCAACTTGGTGTACATGGTGTAAAGCACCGACACGATACCTCGGTCGAATATCGGAATAAATAATCAACTTGGTGTACATGGTGTAAAGCACCGACACGATACCTCGGTTCGAATATCGGAATAAATAATCAACTTGGAAGTCCCGCAAAGTGTACATGGTGTAAAGCACCGACACGATACCTCGGTTCGAATATCGGAATAAATAATCAACTTGGTGTACATGGTGTAAAGCACCGACACGATACCTCGGTCCGAATATCGGAATAAATAATCAACTTGGAAGTCCCGCAAAGTGTACATGGTGTAAAGCACCGACACGATACCTCGGTTCGAATATCGGAATAAATAATCAACTTGGTGTACATGGTGTAAAGCACCGACACGATACCTCGGTTCGAATATCGGAATAAATAATCAACTTGGAAGTCCCGCAAAGTGTACATGGTGTAAAGCACCGACACGATACCTCGGTTCGAATATCGGAATAAATAATCAACTTGGAAGTCTCGCAAAGTGTACATGGTGTAAAGCACCGACACGATACCTCGGTTCGAATATCGGAATAAATAATCAACTTGGTGTACATGGTGTAAAGCACCGACACGATACCTCGGTCCTAATATCGGAATAAATAATCAACTTGGAAGTCCGCAAAGTGTACATGGTGTAAAGCACCGACACGATACCTCGGTTCGAATATCGGAATAAATAATCAACTTGGTGTACATGGTGTAAAGCACCGACACGATACCTCGGTTCGAATATCGGAATAAATAATCAACTTGGAAGTCCCGCAAAGTGTACATGGTGTAAAGCACCGACACGATACCTCGGTTCGAATATCGGAATAAATAATCAACTTGGTGTACATGGTGTAAAGCACCGACACGATACCTCGGTTCGAATATCGGAATAAATAATCAACTTGGAAGTCCCGCAAAGTGTACATGGTGTAAAGCACCGACACGATACCTCGGTCCTAATATCGGAATAAATAATCAACTTGGAAGTCTCGCAAAGTGTACATGGTGTAAAGCACCGACACGATACCTCGGTTCGAATATTTGAATAAATAATCAACTTGGTGTACATGGTGTAAAGCACCGACACGATACCTCGGTCTAATATCGGAATAAATAATCAACTTGGAAGTCTCGCAAAGTGTACATGGTGTAAAGCACCGACACGATACCTCGGTCCGAATATCGGAATAAATAATCAACTTGGTGTACATGGTGTAAAGCAACGACACGATACCTCGGTCCGAATATCGGAATAAATAATCAACTTGGAAGTCCCGCAAAGTGTACATGGTGTAAAGCACCGACACGATACCTCGGTTCGAATATCGGAATAAATAATCAACTTGGTGTACATGGTGTAAAGCACCGACACGATACCTCGGTTCGAATATCGGAATAAATAATCAACTTGGAAGTCCCGCAAAGTGTACATGGTGTAAAGCACCGACACGATACCTCGGTTCGAATATCGGAATAAATAATCAACTTGGTGTACATGGTGTAAAGCACCAACACGATACCTCGGTTCGAATATCGGAATAAATAATCAACTTGGAAGTCCCGCAAAGTGTACATGGTGTAAAGCACCGACACGATACCTCGGTCCTAATATCGGAATAAATAATCAACTTGGAAGTCTCGCAAAGTGTACATGGTGTAAAGCACCGACACGATACCTCGGTTCGAATATCTGAATAAATAATCAACTTGGTGTACATGGTGTAAAGCACCGACACGATACATCGGTCCTAATATCGGAATAAATAATCAACTTGGATAGTCTCGCAAAGTGTACATGGTGTAAAGCACCGACACGATACCTCGGTCCGAATATCGGAATAAATAATCAACTTGGAGTACATGGTGTAAAGCAACGACACGATACCTCGGTTCGAATATCGGAATAAATAATCAACTTGGTGTACATGGTGTAAAGCACCGACACGATACCTCGGTCCGAATATCGGAATAAATAATCAACTTGGTGTACATGGTGTAAAGCACCGACACGATACCTCGGTCCGAATATCGGAATAAATAATCAACTTGGAAGTCCGCAAAGTGTACATGGTGTAAAGCACCGACACGATACCTCGGTTCGAATATCGGAATAAATAATCAACTTGGAAGTCCCGCAAAGTGTACATGGTGTAAAGCACCGACACGATACCTCGGTTCGAATATCGGAATAAATAATCAACTTGGTGTACATGGTGTAAAGCACCGACACGATACCTCGGTCCGAATATCGGAATAAATAATCAACTTGAACAAAGTGTACATGGTGTAAAGCACCGACACGATACCTCGGTTCGAATATCGGAATAAATAATCAACTTGGAAGTCCCGCAAAGTGTACATGGTGTAAAGCACCGACACGATACCTCGGTTCGAATATCGGAATAAATAATCAACTTGGTGTACATGGTGTAAAGCACCGACACGATACCTCGGTTCGAATATCGGAATAAATAATCAACTTGGAAGTCCCGCAAAGTGTACATGGTGTAAAGCACCGACACGATACCTCGGTTCGAATATCGGAATAAATAATCAACTTGGGTGTACATGGTGTAAAGCACCGACACGATACCTCGGTTCGAATATCGGAATAAATAATCAACTTGGTGTACATGGTGTAAAGCACCGACACGATACCTCGGTCCGAATATCGGAATAAATAATCAACTTGGAAGTCCCGCAAAGTGTACATGGTGTAAAGCACCGACACGATACCTCGGTTCGAATATCGGAATAAATAATCAACTTGGTGTACATGGTGTAAAGCACCGACACGATACCTCGGTTCGAATATCGGAATAAATAATCAACTTGGTGTACATGGTGTAAAGCACCGACACGATACCTCGGTCCGAATATCGGAATAAATAATCAACTTGGAAGTCCCGCAAAGTGTACATGGTGTAAAGCACCGACACGATACCTCGGTTCGAATATCGGAATAAATAATCAACTTGGTGTACATGGTGTAAAGCACCGACACGATACCTCGGTTCGAATATCGGAATAAATAATCAACTTGGTGTACATGGTGTAAAGCACCGACACGATACCTCGGTCCGAATATCGGAATAAATAATCAACTTGGAAGTCCCGCAAAGTGTACATGGTGTAAAGCACCGACACGATACCTCGGTTCGAATATCGGAATAAATAATCAACTTGGTGTACATGGTGTAAAGCACCGACACGATACCTCGGTTCGAATATCGGAATAAATAATCAACTTGGAAGTCCGCAAAGTGTACATGGTGTAAAGCACCGACACGATACCTCGGTCGAATATCGGAATAAATAATCAACTTGGTGTACATGGTGTAAAGCACCGACACGATACCTCGGTTCGAATATCGGAATAAATAATCAACTTGGAAGTCCCGCAAAGTGTACATGGTGTAAAGCACCGACACGATACCTCGGTTCGAATATCGGAATAAATAATCAACTTGGAAGTCCCGCAAAGTGTACATGGTGTAAAGCACCGACACGATACCTCGGTTCGAATATCGGAATAAATAATCAACTTGGTGTACATGGTGTAAAGCACCGACACGATACCTCGGTCCGAATATCGGAATAAATAATCAACTTGGAAGTCTCGCAAAGTGTACATGGTGTAAAGCACCGACACGATACCTCGGTCCGAATATCGGAATAAATAATCAACTTGGTGTACATGGTGTAAAGCAACGACACGATACCTCGGTTCGAATATCGGAATAAATAATCAACTTGGAAGTCTCGCAAAGTGTACATGGTGTAAAGCACCGACACGATACCTCGGTTCGAATATCGGAATAAATAATCAACTTGGTGTACATGGTGTAAAGCACCGACACGATACCTCGGTTCGAATATCGGAATAAATAATCAACTTGGAACCCAAAGTGTACATGGTGTAAAGCACCGACACGATACCTCGGTCCGAATATCGGAATAAATAATCAACTTGAAGTCTCGCAAAGTGTACATGGTGTAAAGCACCGACACGATACCTCGGTCCGAATATCGGAATAAATAATCAACTTGGTGTACATGGTGTAAAGCAACGACACGATACCTCGGTTCGAATATCGGAATAAATAATCAACTTGGAAGTCTCGCAAAGTGTACATGGTGTAAAGCACCGACACGATACCTCGGTTCGAATATCGGAATAAATAATCAACTTGGTGTACATGGTGTAAAGCACCGACACGATACATCGGTCCTAATATCGGAATAAATAATCAACTTGGAAGTCTCGCAAAGTGTACATGGTGTAAAGCACCGACACGATACCTCGGTCCGAATATCGGAATAAATAATCAACTTGGTGTACATGGTGTAAAGCAACGACACGATACCTCGGTTCGAATATCGGAATAAATAATCAACTTGGAAGTCTCGCAAAGTGTACATGGTGTAAAGCACCGACACGATACCTCGGTTCGAATATCGGAATAAATAATCAACTTGGTGTACATGGTGTAAAGCACCGACACGATACCTCGGTCCGAATATCGGAATAAATAATCAACTTGGAAGTCCCGCAAAGTGTACATGGTGTAAAGCACCGACACGATACCTCGGTTCGAATATCGGAATAAATAATCAACTTGGTGTACATGGTGTAAAGCACCGACACGATACCTCGGTCCGAATATCGGAATAAATAATCAACTTGGAAGTCCCGCAAAGTGTACATGGTGTAAAGCACCGACACGATACCTCGGTTCGAATATCGGAATAAATAATCAACTTGGAAGTCCCGCAAAGTGTACATGGTGTAAAGCACCGACACGATACCTCGGTTCGAATATCGGAATAAATAATCAACTTGGTGTACATGGTGTAAAGCACCAACACGATACCTCGGTTCGAATATCGGAATAAATAATCAACTTGGAAGTCCCGCAAAGTGTACATGGTGTAAAGCACCGACACGATACCTCGGTCCGAATATCGGAATAAATAATCAACTTGGTGTACATGGTGTAAAGCACCAACACGATACCTCGGTTCGAATATCGGAATAAATAATCAACTTGGAAGTCTCGCAAAGTGTACATGGTGTAAAGCACCGACACGATACCTCGGTTCGAATATCGGAATAAATAATCAACTTGGTGTACATGGTGTAAAGCACCGACACGATACCTCGGTTCGAATATCGGAATAAATAATCAACTTGGTGTACATGGTGTAAAGCACCGACACGATACCTCGGTCCGAATATCGGAATAAATAATCAACTTGGAAGTCCCGCAAAGTGTACATGGTGTAAAGCACCGACACGATACCTCGGTTCGAATATCGGAATAAATAATCAACTTGGTGTACATGGTGTAAAGCACCGACACGATACCTCGGTTCGAATATCGGAATAAATAATCAACTTGGTGTACATGGTGTAAAGCACCGACACGATACCTCGGTCCGAATATCGGAATAAATAATCAACTTGGAAGTCCCGCAAAGTGTACATGGTGTAAAGCACCGACACGATACCTCGGTTCGAATATCGGAATAAATAATCAACTTGGAAGTCCCGCAAAGTGTACATGGTGTAAAGCACCGACACGATACCTCGGTTCGAATATCGGAATAAATAATCAACTTGGTGTACATGGTGTAAAGCACCGACACGATACCTCGGTTCGAATATCGGAATAAATAATCAACTTGGTGTACATGGTGTAAAGCACCAACACGATACCTCGGTTCGAATATCGGAATAAATAATCAACTTGGAAGTCCCGCAAAGTGTACATGGTGTAAAGCACCGACACGATACCTCGGTCCTAATATCGGAATAAATAATCAACTTGGAAGTCTCGCAAAGTGTACATGGTGTAAAGCACCGACACGATACCTCGGTTCGAATATCGGAATAAATAATCAACTTGGTGTACATGGTGTAAAGCACCGACACGATACATCGGTCCTAATATCGGAATAAATAATCAACTTGGATAGTCTCGCAAAGTGTACATGGTGTAAAGCACCGACACGATACCTCGGTCCGAATATCGGAATAAATAATCAACTTGGTGTACATGGTGTAAAGCAACGACACGATACCTCGGTTCGAATATCGGAATAAATAATCAACTTGGAAGTCTCGCAAAGTGTACATGGTGTAAAGCACCGACACGATACCTCGGTTCGAATATCGGAATAAATAATCAACTTGGTGTACATGGTGTAAAGCACCGACACGATACCTCGGTTCGAATATCGGAATAAATAATCAACTTGGAAGTCCCGCAAAGTGTACATGGTGTAAAGCACCGACACGATACCTCGGTTCGAATATCGGAATAAATAATCAACTTGGTGTACATGGTGTAAAGCACCAACACGATACCTCGGTTCGAATATCGGAATAAATAATCAACTTGGAAGTCCCGCAAAGTGTACATGGTGTAAAGCACCGACACGATACCTCGGTCCTAATATCGGAATAAATAATCAACTTGGAAGTCTCGCAAAGTGTACATGGTGTAAAGCACCGACACGATACCTCGGTTCGAATATCTGAATAAATAATCAACTTGGTGTACATGGTGTAAAGCACCGACACGATACATCGGTCCTAATATCGGAATAAATAATCAACTTGATAGTCTCGCAAAGTGTACATGGTGTAAAGCACCGACACGATACCTCGGTCCGAATATCGGAATAAATAATCAACTTGGTGTACATGGTGTAAAGCAACGACACGATACCTCGGTTCGAATATCGGAATAAATAATCAACTTGGAAGTCTCGCAGAGTGTACATGGTGTAAAGCACCGACACGATACCTCGGTTCGAATATCGGAATAAATAATCAACTTGGTGTACATGGTGTAAAGCACCGACACGATACCTCGGTTCGAATATCGGAATAAATAATCAACTTGGAAGTCCCGCAAAGTGTACATGGTGTAAAGCACCGACACGATACCTCGGTCCTAATATCGGAATAAATAATCAACTTGGAAGTCTCGCAAAGTGTACATGGTGTAAAGCACCGACACGATACCTCGGTTCGAATATTGGAATAAATAATCAACTTGGTGTACATGGTGTAAAGCACCGACACGATACCTCGGTACTAATATCGGAATAAATAATCAACTTGGAAGTCTCGCAAAGTGTACATGGTGTAAAGCACCGACACGATACCTCGGTCCGAATATCGGAATAAATAATCAACTTGGTGTACATGGTGTAAAGCAACGACACGATACATCGGTCCGAATATCGGAATAAATAATCAACTTGGAAGTCCCGCAAAGTGTACATGGTGTAAAGCACCGACACGATACCTCGGTTCGAATATCGGAATAAATAATCAACTTGGTGTACATGGTGTAAAGCACCGACACGATACCTCGGTTCGAATATCGGAATAAATAATCAACTTGGAAGTCCCGCAAAGTGTACATGGTGTAAAGCACCGACACGATACCTCGGTTCGAATATCGGAATAAATAATCAACTTGGTGTACATGGTGTAAAGCACCAACACGATACCTCGGTTCGAATATCGGAATAAATAATCAACTTGGAAGTCCCGCAAAGTGTACATGGTGTAAAGCACCGACACGATACCTCGGTCCTAATATCGGAATAAATAATCAACTTGGAAGTCTCGCAAAGTGTACATGGTGTAAAGCACCGACACGATACCTCGGTTCGAATATCTGAATAAATAATCAACTTGGTGTACATGGTGTAAAGCACCGACACGATACATCGGTCCTAATATCGGAATAAATAATCAACTTGGATAGTCTCGCAAAGTGTACATGGTGTAAAGCACCGACACGATACCTCGGTCCGAATATCGGAATAAATAATCAACTTGGAGTACATGGTGTAAAGCAACGACACGATACCTCGGTTCGAATATCGGAATAAATAATCAACTTGGTGTACATGGTGTAAAGCACCGACACGATACCTCGGTCCGAATATCGGAATAAATATTCAACTTGGTGTACATGGTGTAAAGCAACGACACGATACCTCGGTCCGAATATCGGAATAAATAATCAACTTGGAAGTCCCGCAAAGTGTACATGGTGTAAAGCACCGACACGATACCTCGGTTCGAATATCGGAATAAATAATCAACTTGGAAGTCTCGCAAAGTGTACATGGTGTAAAGCACCGACACGATACCTCGGTTCGAATATCGGAATAAATAATCAACTTGGTGTACATGGTGTAAAGCACCGACACGATACCTCGGTCCGAATATCGGAATAAATAATCAACTTGGAAGTCCCGCAAAGTGTACATGGTGTAAAGCACCGACACGATACCTCGGTTCGAATATCGGAATAAATAATCAACTTGGAAGTCTCGCAAAGTGTACATGGTGTAAAGCACCGACAGGATACCTCGGTTCGAATATCGGAATAAATAATCAACTTGGTGTACATGGTGTAAAGCACCGACACGATACCTCGGTCCGAATATCGGAATAAATAATCAACTTGGAAGTCCCGCAAAGTGTACATGGTGTAAAGCACCGACACGATACCTCGGTTCGAATATCGGAATAAATAATCAACTTGGAAGTCTCGCAAAGTGTACATGGTGTAAAGCACCGACAGGATACCTCGGTTCGAATATCGGAATAAATAATCAACTTGGTGTACATGGTGTAAAGCACCGACACGATACCTCGGTCCGAATATCGGAATAAATAATCAACTTGGAAGTCCCGCAAAGTGTACATGCTGTAAAGCACCGACACGATACCTCGGTTCGAATATCGGAATAAATAATCAACTTGGTGTACATGGTGTAAAGCACCGACACGATACCTCGGTTCGAATATTGGAATAAATAATCAACTTGGTGTACATGGTGTAAAGCACCGACACGATACCTCGGTCCGAATATCGGAATAAATAATCAACTTGGAAGTCCCGCAAAGTGTACATGGTGTAAAGCACCGACACGATACCTCGGTTCGAATATCGGAATAAATAATCAACTTGGTGTACATGGTGTAAAGCACCGACACGATACCTCGGTTCGAATATCGGAATAAATAATCAACTTGGAAGTCCCGCAAAGTGTACATGGTGTAAAGCACCGACACGATACCTCGGTCCGAATATCGGAATAAATAATCAACTTGGAAGTCCCGCAAAGTGTACATGGTGTAAAGCACCGACACGATACCTCGGTTCGAATATCGGAATAAATAATCAACTTGGTGTACATGGTGTAAAGCACCGACACGATACCTCGGTTCGAATATCGGAATAAATAATCAACTTGGAAGTCCGCAAAGTGTACATGGTGTAAAGCACCGACACGATACCTCGGTCGAATATCGGAATAAATAATCAACTTGGTGTACATGGTGTAAAGCACCGACACGATACCTCGGTTCGAATATCGGAATAAATAATCAACTTGGAAGTCCCGCAAAGTGTACATGGTGTAAAGCACCGACACGATACCTCGGTTCGAATATCGGAATAAATAATCAACTTGGAAGTCCCGCAAAGTGTACATGGTGTAAAGCACCGACACGATACCTCGGTTCGAATATCGGAATAAATAATCAACTTGGTGTACATGGTGTAAAGCACCGACACGATACCTCGGTTCGAATATCGGAATAAATAATCAACTTGGAAGTCTCGCAAAGTGTACATGGTGTAAAGCACCGACACGATACCTCGGTTCGAATATCGGAATAAATAATCAACTTGGTGTACATGGTGTAAAGCAACGACACGATACCTCGGTTCGAATATCGGAATAAATAATCAACTTGGAAGTCTCGCAAAGTGTACATGGTGTAAAGCACCGACACGATACCTCGGTTCGAATATCGGAATAAATAATCAACTTGGTGTACATGGTGTAAAGCACCGACACGATACCTCGGTCCGAATATCGGAATAAATAATCAACTTGGAAGTCCCGCAAAGTGTACATGGTGTAAAGCACCGACACGATACCTCGGTCCGAATATCGGAATAAATAATCAACTTGGTGTACATGGTGTAAAGCACCGACACGATACCTCGGTTCGAATATCGGAATAAATAATCAACTTGGAAGTCCCGCAAAGTGTACATGGTGTAAAGCACCGACACGATACCTCGGTTCGAATATCGGAATAAATAATCAACTTGGTGTACATGGTGTAAAGCACCGACACGATACCTCGGTTCGAATATCGGAATAAATAATCAACTTGGTGTACATGGTGTAAAGCACCGACACGACACATCGGTCCTAATATCGGAATAAATAATCAACTTGGATAGTCTCGCAAAGTGTACATGGTGTAAAGCACCGACACGATACCTCGGTCCGAATATCGGAATAAATAATCAACTTGGTGTACATGGTGTAAAGCAACGACACGATACCTCGGTTCGAATATCGGAATAAATAATCAACTTGGAAGTCTCGCAAAGTGTACATGGTGTAAAGCACCGACACGATACCTCGGTTCGAATATCGGAATAAATAATCAACTTGGTGTACATGGTGTAAAGCACCGACACGATACCTCGGTCCGAATATCGGAATAAATAATCAACTTGGAAGTCCCTCAAAGTGTACATGCTGTAAAGCACCGACACGATACCTCGGTTCGAATATCGGAATAAATAATCAACTTGGTGTACATGGTGTAAAGCACCGACACGATACCTCGGTCCGAATATCGGAATAAATAATCAACTTGGAAGTCCCGCAAAGTGTACATGGTGTAAAGCACCGACACGATACTTCGGTTCGAATATCGGAATAAATAATCAACTTGGAAGTCCCGCAAAGTGTACATGGTGTAAAGCACCGACACGATACTTCGGTTCGAATATCGGAATAAATAATCAACTTGGTGTACATGGTGTAAAGCACAAACACGATACCTCGGTTCGAATATCGGAATAAATAATCAACTTGGAAGTCCCGCAAAGTGTACATGGTGTAAAGCACCGACACGATACCTCGGTCCTAATATCGGAATAAATAATCAACTTGGTGTACATGGTGTAAAGCACCAACACGATACCTCGGTTCGAATATCGGAATAAATAATCAACTTGGAAGTCTCGCAAAGTGTACATGGTGTAAAGCACCGACACGATACCTCGGTTCGAATATCGGAATAAATAATCAACTTGGTGTACATGGTGTAAAGCACCGACACGATACCTCGGTTCGAATATCGGAATAAATAATCAACTTGGTGTACATGGTGTAAAGCACCGACACGATACCTCGGTCCGAATATCAGAATAAATAATCAACTTGGAAGTTCCGCAAAGTGTACATGGTGTAAAGCACCGACACGATACCTCGGTTCGAATATCGGAATAAATAATCAACTTGGTGTACATGGTGTAAAGCACCGACACGATACCTCGGTTCGAATATCGGAATAAATAATCAACTTGGTGTACATGGTGTAAAGCACCGACACGATACCTCGGTCCGAATATCGGAATAAATAATCAACTTGGAAGTCCCGCAAAGTGTACATGGTGTAAAGCACCGACACGATACCTCGGTTCGAATATCGGAATAAATAATCAACTTGGTGTACATGGTGTAAAGCACCGACACGATACCTCGGTTCGAATATCGGAATAAATAATCAACTTGGTGTACATGGTGTAAAGCACCGACACGATACCTCGGTCCGAATATCGGAATAAATAATCAACTTGGAAGTCCCGCAAAGTGTACATGGTGTAAAGCACCGACACGATACCTCGGTTCGAATATCGGAATAAATAATCAACTTGGTGTACATGGTGTAAAGCACCGACACGATACCTCGGTTCGAATATCGGAATAAATAATCAACTTGGAAGTCCCGCAAAGTGTACATGGTGTAAAGCACCGACACGATACCTCGGTTCGAATATCGGAATAAATAATCAACTTGGTGTACATGGTGTAAAGCACCGACACGATACCTCGGTTCGAATATCGGAATAAATAATCAACTTGGTGTACATGGTGTAAAGCACCGACACGATACCTCGGTTCGAATATCAGAATAAATAATCAACTTGGAAGTCCCGCAAAGTGTACATGGTGTAAAGCACCGACACGATACCTCGGTTCGAATATCGTAATAAATAATCAACTTGGTGTACATGGTGTGAAGCACCGACACGATACATCGGTCCTAATATCGGAATAAATAATCAACTTGGAAGTCTCGCAAAGTGTACATGGTGTAAAGCACCGACACGATACCTCGGTTCGAATATCGGAATAAATAATCAACTTGGTGTACATGGTGTAAAGCACCGACACGATACCTCGGTCCGAATATCGGAATAAATAATCAACTTGGTGTACATGGTGTAAAGCAACGACACGATACCTCGGTCCGAATATCGGAATAAATAATCAACTTGGAAGTCCCGCAAAGTGTACATGGTGTAAAGCACCGACACGATACCTCGGTTCGAATATCGGAATAAATAATCAACTTGGAAGTCTCGCAAAGTGTACATGGTGTAAAGCACCGACAGATACCTCGGTTCGAATATCGGAATAAATAATCAACTTGGTGTACATGGTGTAAAGCACCGACACGATACCTCGGTCCGAATATCGGAATAAATAATCAACTTGGAAGTCCCGCAAAGTGTACATGGTGTAAAGCACCGACACGATACCTCGGTTCGAATATCGGAATAAATAATCAACTTGGTGTACATGGTGTAAAGCACCAACACGATACCTCGGTTCGAATATCGGAATAAATAATCAACTTGGAAGTCCCGCAAAGTGTACATGGTGTAAAGCACCGACACGATACATCGGTCCTAATATCGGAATAAATAATCAACTTGGATAGTCTCGCAAAGTGTACATGGTGTAAAGCACCGACACGATACCTCGGTCCGAATATCGGAATAAATAATCAACTTGGTGTACATGGTGTAAAGCAACGACACGATACCTCGGTTCGAATATCGGAATAAATAATCAACTTGGAAGTCTCGCAAAGTGTACATGGTGTAAAGCACCGACACGATACCTCGGTTCGAATATCGGAATAAATAATCAACTTGGTGTACATGGTGTAAAGCACCGACACGATACCTCGGTCCGAATATCGGAATAAATAATCAACTTGGAAGTCCCGCAAAGTGTACATGGTGTAAAGCACCGACACGATACCTCGGTTCGAATATCGGAATAAATAATCAACTTGGTGTACATGGTGTAAAGCACCGACACGATACCTCGGTCCGAATATCGGAATAAATAATCAACTTGGAAGTCCCGCAAAGTGTACATGGTGTAAAGCACCGACACGATACTTCGGTTCGAATATCGGAATAAATAATCAACTTGGAAGTCCCGCAAAGTGTACATGGTGTAAAGCACCGACACGATACTTCGGTTCGAATATCGGAATAAATAATCAACTTGGTGTACATGGTGTAAAGCACCAACACGATACCTCGGTTCGAATATCGGAATAAATAATCAACTTGGAAGTCCCGCAAAGTGTACATGGTGTAAAGCACCGACACGATACCTCGGTCCTAATATCGGAATAAATAATCAACTTGGTGTACATGGTGTAAAGCACCAACACGATACCTCGGTTCGAATATCGGAATAAATAATCAACTTGGAAGTCTCGCAAAGTGTACATGGTGTAAAGCACCGACACGATACCTCGGTTCGAATATCGGAATAAATAATCAACTTGGTGTACATGGTGTAAAGCACCGACACGATACCTCGGTTCGAATATCGGAATAAATAATCAACTTGGTGTACATGGTGTAAAGCACCGACACGATACCTCGGTCCGAATATCAGAATAAATAATCAACTTGGAAGTTCCGCAAAGTGTACATGGTGTAAAGCACCGACACGATACCTCGGTTCGAATATCGGAATAAATAATCAACTTGGTGTACATGGTGTAAAGCACCGACACGATACCTCGGTTCGAATATCGGAATAAATAATCAACTTGGTGTACATGGTGTAAAGCACCGACACGATACCTCGGTCCGAATATCGGAATAAATAATCAACTTGGAAGTCCCGCAAAGTGTACATGCTGTAAAG